>CAJVRI010000530.1:297500-750687 GCA_911649635.1 Poeciliopsis gracilis
CGCGCGCACACACCCCCACCTCAGAGAATGTGCTCCACATGCGGCCCCGTTCCCACCACTGACCGTTAGGATTCTTGGAGGAGGACAGATGAACAGACAGAAGCTGCTGCGCCTTCAGAGGCTTCAATATATATGAGGGAATTTTATTTTGAAAATCCCTCCATCAACCCCCAACTGTTGTTCACGGTTTATTTCTCCCGTTTTTCAGAGCGGGTGAAGTTGGGACTGGGAGCAGGTGAGCTGCAGCATGTGGATCATGACGGGAACTGCTAGTCCCGAGGGATCCGGTCAAAACTCTTGCTTGAGTAGTGGGATGTCTCCCACTTGGACCCCCAACCAAAACCCAAAACAGAAGCCACTCCCATTACAGGTAGTAAAAGTTTCAGTTAGAAATAGTTTATTTTGTGTTCTGTGCAGAGGCGATCCAGGCAGGAATGGGGCTCTGGGCAGTTCCCCAATCAGGGACCCTGATTCACCACACCAACCAAAAGCCATTATGCCAAGATAAACATATTTATTAGCACACCTCTTCTTTTAAAATTGATGCCAATGCAGCTCTGTTAGTTCTGATTTTTTTTTAAAATGTATTTATATTTTTTTTATGTTAAAGTATTTTCCATTTCCACAATTACTCTCTCTGTAATTTTTCCTCTTGCTTTTTAACAGTTGCTGTGATGCATAACTGTGGAATTGTTTTAAGAACTGGGAGCAGCTAAATTTCAACTTTACAGCTGAAGTAGAAACTGAACTTTGACCCCTAACCTAAGAGGAACTGAAAATGAGGTTTCATGGATGAAGAGCAGGACAAAAGATAGAAAAGGAGGAAGTTCAAACCGTCGCTTCCATCCCTTGCAATGAGCAAAGATCCCATCCGGCATCTTTCTGCCTGACCAAAGAGCCAGGCCGAGATTTACTGAAGAGCAGCAAAAGCAGATGAGGTGGATTAGCATGTTTACCAACAACTGATGATGTCACCCAGGACATATTGCTGTGGAATATCATCTCTTCTGCCTGGAAATGGATCTGTCAACATTTTATTAGAGTCATGAGACTGTCATACAGCACTGATCTTCAGTTGGAAGCTTCTTCAGATTCGTTGCAATACTGACTTCTACTGGAGATCCTTCCAGCTCACAATTTCACCAGCCACAATGACTCTTAGAAAACACGTGGATGATCTGAGTTATGACAACATTCATTTTTCCTTTGCGATGAATAAAGTGTTTTGGGAGTGAATTGGACTGAAATTAAGTTGTGCTTCATTAATTAAATATCAGCTGTTCCTTCCTCCATCAGAATATCTAAATTTCAACTCTCTGAGGTGACCTTGAATCATCCGCTCACAGATGAAGCTCAGGATAGAGGAGAGTAATATTTCTGTTGTAACGTCTTCTAAGTCACAGTGTGACAGTGTGGGTTTATTAGTTTCATTTGGAAGGTATGAACCAGGTTCATGAATGCCATCATCTTCTGGCCTCCAACTGACATTATTAATAACTATAACAGACGAGCAGTAAAACCAGAAGGGTTCAATCTCAAGAATAACTGCCATCAATGATCCATCTGTAGTGTGCAGTATGTATTTCCCTATTACAATAATATTGATTGTGTTATTTATGCACAACAGTTATTGTTAAGCTCCAGGTGGAATTTCAAGACATAAACCAAACAAATTATTTAATACAATTTCAGATATTTCTTGCTAGAATGGCAGTATTTAAGCCATTTTTTATAAATTTTGTAATTCATTGAGTTTTATTTGTTTGTTTTATTTGTATGTCTAAGCTGTTAAATCCAATCATATGTTAAATCAATATCCTCCTTAATCAATACAGAAACATGCAACCTTCTCACAGTTGTGTCAAAGTTAGAAAAGTTCTTCAATGAAAGAATTAACTATTCCAGAAAGAAAATGAAGTGATTAATATAAATAGGAATTCACAGGCAGTGAATTAATGCAAACAAAAATCATTTGAAGTGATTAAAATGAATGAAAAGATTTAAAAAAATAGAGGGTTTTGTTCATCATAAATATTCTGCAGTTATGGTTCAAATATTGAAACATTGTAAAGCAATAACATGGATAGCAAATATTGATATGCGCAGCTATTATCAGTAAAGTGATGAAGAGTTGAATGACACATGTGAGGCTTTACAAAATTGTGACACATTTAAACATAATTCATACATGCTTTACTTTTGAGCACCAGTCTGTATTAAAACATTTATCTGATGCTCTGACAGAAAGTAAAGCAGGAAAGTAAAGTGGAAGAGAAATGAAATCTGGTTTTCAAAGTTATAAGCAGATACAAACTGAAAAGTTACAATCTGTGAAGTCCTGAGAGGTTTGTTAGAGAATATTAACGAACAAACAGCAACATGGAGACCAAGGCAAACGTCTTTTTTGGCCCATGAAATGATTTTATGCAGCCTATGATCGTAAAACAGTACAAATGGGATAAGAAGAGACATGTAGTTTATGCAGACAACTTAAAATACTATCTAATCTAATCTAATCTAATCTAATCTCATCTCATCTCATCTCATCTCATCTAATCTAATCTAATCTAATCTAATCTAATCTAATCTCATCTCATCTCATCTCATCTTAATCGGCATGGCTAGTTCTTGCTAATGATGTTAGCTTCTGCTAATCTCGTTATCTTCTGTAACGACATTAGCTAATTCTTTAGTAAAGTGCCATTAACTCTGGCTAATCGGGTGAACTCCTGCTAATGTTGTTAGGTCTAGCTAATAGTGTAGCTCTAGCTAATGATTTTAGCTCTAGCTAATAGTGTAGCTCTAGCTATTGGTATTTGATCCTGCTATTGGTGCCAGCTCTAGCAAGTAGTATAACTGTAGCTAATAGTGTAGCTCCTGCTAATCGTTTTAGATTTAGCTTATATAATAAAGAGTAGGTCACAAACTGATATTCAGCAGCTGTATCATGTCTAACTGCCTCCACCATTTTGACTTCTTGTATTTGTTCATAGTCTCTAGAACTACTAGAAACTACCAACAAAAATTGTGACTTCCTTTGTTGAAAAATGTAATAAAGAGAACTAGAATTCTAATCCCCAACCCCCTGCAATAAATAAATAAATAAATAAATAAATAAATAAATAAATAAATAAATAAATAAATAAATAAAAATAATCATTTTCATTTAAGGGAAAATTCCACCATATATTGGTTAAAATATTCCCAGACAGTGAATTAATGCGCTGTCTGTCGCTCATTTTAAGATGGTGTGATGAACACGAAATGTCATGATGACAGTCCACAATTAAAGTAGCCTCTGTTCAATTTGTTTCACAACAAGCTTATTTGTTTTGATTATTTTTGATCAGAATGCTTGAGTCAGTTTGGTTGGCCAACGTTTTAAAAATGATTCTGCTATTTGGCTGAGAGAACCAATTGGGTTTTTACACAACAGCATATTTAAAAGAGACATACACAGAGAATGTGTTAATAACTGCTAAACACATTGTATTCTGTTTTCTCATTGTTTATAATTCAGATAAACGCAGAGGACTGAATCCCTCTCCAGTTAAAGCACTGTAATTCTCTCAAATGAGAGAACCTCTGTATTTAGCGAGGGTGTGTCAAATTTTTCTGTGCCTTTGCGGTCAGAAAGGTTATAAAACTAGTTTGTAGCAGCAGACAGGAGCAATCTGTGATGGAAGCAGGGTGTAGGTGGGGTGGAGATTGACCAGCGACCCGACAAGAGCAGGGCAGGCACAGCTCGTCCTGAGTCATTAGGCCAGCAGAGACCCTGCTGGAATGTTATTAGTCTCTGGGGCAGACAGGGAACACTCTGCCCTTTGTTGCGACAGACACAAATCCTGTCAATCTTAAAATTTGCTCTTAATTGAACTGGATCCCAATCAGGAATCCTCCTCTCTCCTGGTCCGCGGTTAGCTCAGTTCTTCAGCCTGATGTTTTCATGTGATTTGATTACCTATGAAGCCCAAGAATTTCTCTCATCATTAAAAGAAGGACATGACCCATGAACAGGAAAGTACTCTGATAGACTATTTAATACAACCTGGAAGCTTAATAAAGCTTTGAATAGATTTCTTCTTCTTCTTCAAGTGGTTAACATTAGTCAGAACAACCCACTGGATTTTTCTAAAATGTGTCACATCTTTTGCAAAACTTCTGCTTGGAGCAGAAGTTTTCTTGTTTTGTCTTTATTTTATTTTGTTTTTTTACATGTATGGCTTATTCAGAGCATTTCACACAGGAAAAGGCAGAAAAAGAGTCAATGAGACATTCAAAATAGTTAAAGTGTTATTTACTTTTAATTTTATTAATACATGTATGAACCACATACAGTACAGGCATTTTTCACAATTAAACGGAATTTTGGTGTGCAAATTAATTAAACCAAGACAAAAAGTGTCTCTTATAGTGTCAGTTGTAGCAAATATTGTTATTTTAAGACCACTGTTAAATAAAATAAAGGACATGAGGTGATCAGGCTAAGACTGTTTAGTCTACCCGAAGAATCCAATCTATATATATTTAACTTGAAAAGTTTTGAAGTGTACAAAAGTCCCAAGCTCGAACCTTTGTATTGAATTCCTTGTACAGCCACTTACAAAAAGGATGGACAACAAAGTCGATTCTGTTTAGCTACTGCCAGTTAATTTTCTTCTTCTAAAACTGATCTGATTGGACACTGAAAAAACTTTTTTGTCTTCAAGTTGTGCTAAAAAGAGTTAGCTTATGAGCGTAGCGTTCTTGCCTAAAATTGCATCTCAATGCTAAACATGAAACAGCACTATTGACGTCTGCGATGCTTATGGTAGAACAATCTTTTACACCAATGGTTGCTAAATAACAGATTAAAAACAATAAATGTTTCTGTTGTTAAGGTCATTTGTCTAACTATCCAATAATTTAGCAGCAAAAAGAGTTTTTGCATCGAAAATATTCCTTTATTTCTTTACATATATTTTTTTACTACACTGGGACTAATTAATTACCAACCTTGCAATTAACTTGATTAAAAATTTTAATTGAATCCCACCACTAATAAAATCATTTAAATTAAAACAAATGCTAACTTAAACATTTGTTCATAAATAGTGTTAATGTTAGCCATGACTGTTTATTGTGATTCTTCAAATTACACTTCAGGCAATCCTTGAATTTTACATAAGCTGATTAAATAGACTGAATTTATTTGGCATCTCAAAGAGCTTTTTGTCAATTCAACATTCACAAACACACACACCGATGCAGAGATTAGTAGGCACTGTGGGGTTAAGTGCCTTGCCAACAGGCACATTGTCTTGTGACAGGAGGATGCTGGATTCAAACCCACAACTTTGGGATTGCAAGACAACTGCTCCACCCGTGTGAAGTGACTGAGAGCAGATCTTTAGCAGTTTTTCTTCACTCCTGCAGCTCAGTGTGTACATCATCTTCAGGAAGAAAGTGATTTCCGATGTGACAGACTTTAGAGAAAGTGTCTCTGTTTCAGTGGCAGCTCTGAGACTAACAAATGCCATGCCATTTTCCTCTCAAAGTCATCTGTTTTAAGAGTCACATAATCTTCACAATAAACCTTCAGGAAAATTCCCATTGACCCGATTTTTATCCTCCAAGAAATAAAAGCACCAGAGCTTAAGTGTGCCACTTCACTTCATGTCCCACTTTCCCTAAATGCAGTCTTGCCCCATTCAGTATAACATAGGTATTTTTGATATGGATGCCGTTTTGTTTCTGCTGTTATATACAACACTGAGCCCCTATCTCCATGTCTGGATTGAAAGAAAAAACATCAACAAGCCTTTTTTGAAAATGGAGCAGAATTTACAATTAGCTTTAAAACATGTTTCACGTGAACAAAAGGACTCCTGGATCATGACTAACATTAAATAAAACATTAAAACTAAAAGAGCTTTGGCTCTCTTAGAGCCTTAGACCTCTTAAAGGAGGTTATAATAGAGGAACAAATGTGCAATTTCCCTGATAGACAAAAAAAAAAAAATAAATAAAAGCTTGCTAACTAGCAAAGACATATTAGCAGGTGGTTACCAGTCAGGTGACAGAATGAAGACGGCTGAACAGTCAAAACCTTTGGGTGACATAAAGTCAGTTTTCTGTAGTTTTGCTCTGTGAGCCTGAGCCAAATCTGGACTGCTTCAAACAGAGAATGCTCTCATTTTTATCACTAATTGACAGAATAGGTCTCTTATTAATGCGGAAAGATCCAACTCCCCCTTCACACTCACACTGGACATGAGATATTATGTTGTGAGTGAAAAGATAATATTTACTGTTTGAGGTTCAGAAAACAAAAAATATAAAAGTAACTTTTTTATGAGAAATCTGTTACTATTGTCTCTGAGTTGCTGCTTTCCCAAATCCATTTTATATTAATCTTTTTTCTTTTCTTTTCTTTTTTCATTCATAATTGTGGATGGTACGATCTAGTGTCAAATGGTCCCGTGTCATTGTTTGTTGTATTTTTCTCCTACTTTATTTCTCCTCAGTTTATTTTGTGTGGGTAATGAAATTACTTTGCATTACCCTCACATACCTATCAATAAATTGCCAATAATCAATAAAAAAGACATTTGAAAGAAACTTTTGTGTGAAAAAACACAAAAAAACTACTATGAGATCAAAGAATCCTGCCGCAACAAAATTTAAGACCTGTGATTAACATATTTAAGACCAACATACATTCTTTTAATACACTTTATTAAGTGTATTAAGACACTGGACCTTTCAAGACAAAGGACGTCCATACACCCTGACATAAGCTAATATGCTTTTTTTCTTTTTATCGCAGCAGAGTCACTGACTCTACAAGTCTCATGTTGTTGAGACAGAAAAGTTGGTTAGAAAGGAAGACAATCCTACAAGCAACCTGTGAAAAGATGGAGAAGACTGTAAATCAAACCTTATTCTAGAATTAGAAATCAAGTTAGAATACATGGCAACATGTAAAAAGGGATTTTCTTTCACTTTACTATATCACACAACTTTGTTTTCTCAATGACATAAAATCACCCCCCACCCACCCCCCCCAAAAAAAAAACAAAACATTGTGGCTGTAATGAGGAAAATGTGAAAAAGTGTGAAAATACTTTCTAGAGGAACCATTACACTCTTATTTACCAGTGTGTGCCATCAAATGGTTCTCTGAACAAACTGTAGTGGGAGTGCAGTCGGCCAAACAACGACACATAATTAGTTTGAGCCAGGAACTTTCCTCCTGCCTCCTGCTTCCTGCTGTTCGGCCGCATCACGTTTTATCTTCCTCTTTGTTGCACAGGTGTGCACTGTGTGAGACAATACAGCATGCAGCTGCAGAGCGGACTGCAGACCACTGATAGTACAATTCATGTTTGCAAACTGTCTCATGTGATTGCACACATTTTTCAACAGGTGTTCTCATAAAGCAACAAAATCTGTTTACATTTTCTTGACTAAATATTATCCGTTAGATGAGCAATAAATGGTAATTTAATACTAAACAACAATTTGTTAAATTTAACCAAATTCTTTATCCAGAAAATGGCCAGTTCTTTGACTCTTTGTTTGGTCTTTTAAATTATGAACATGAACCTAACCCAGATGGAGCCCCTTCTAAACAGTTGGACCCCAAATAAAACTGAACATGTAAAAGATTGTTTTAGCCTTTTTGACTGTAATGTCAGCTCAAATAGTGTGTGTTGGAAAATAGTGGCCTTGTTTGGATGTTATCAGCAACTACCCATAGGGACAGTATCATGTAAAATACACTTTTTTGAGCTATGCATAATGTTTTAATGCTATTCCCTCATCAGAAACATACCTGCAGTGTGGCCATGTTTCTTTCATGCATGTTTGATAAATCCTTGAATCTTCCATGGGATTCTTTGAGGGGTGCCTAAGCATTTGCTCTCACAAAGCAATTTCCAGGAAGCTCTTTCTTGCAGTCTGGAGCCACAGTGAGATTAGTAAACAGCTGAATTGCACATCTTCAGGGCTCATCATATGAACTGCAACTCTCATAGGATCAGTTAGAAATGACAATTTCAAGGCATCAATATATAAAGTAAAATTTATTTTACATACAGAAATTTTATAAAAGCTGAAGGTAACATGATGGTCTAATAAAATGGAAAAACTGAACATTGCCCCTTTAAACTGAATGCATCTAGTTTACACCACTGCTTTTCTATTTTTCATATTGAGAAAATGTATTGAATACAATATTTGTACATTTTAGACATGCTACCTCATTCAAATCTAAGTAATTCACACACCCATCCCCAGGTTGAGTATGTACCAAATTACAATTAAATCTGAGCATTCACTTCAATTTCATAAGCTGGTTTTACATTATTTCATCTTGACTTGGTTGAAAATGTTTAAAAAAAAAGAAAGAAAAAAAATACCACCTGCTTTTACTGTTTTATATTGAACAAAAATTAAATATATAAGCAATCTGTGGGTGTTCCAGGTTTTCTAATAATTATTGTTACAAGAAGACTTTTTCTGAGGCAGAGGAGTATTTTCCATTTCACCCTTTAACAAGATCACACCTGCACCTCTTTCCTCAGAATGGAACGACTTTAATAAAAACAAACACACAAAGAACAAACTTCCACTGGTGTTTGATTCCCAGCAGTTCCCACAGAAGAAAGAGTCACAACAGAAAAGAAACACAGAAGATGCTCAAGGCTTTTAGTCCACTGCCAATGTTTCTTCTGTCTTTCTCTGTGTTTTTAACTTCTTCTTCACCCATCACTTGATTGTATTGATTTGACTTTCGCACTTAAAATTCATCTTCCAGCAGAGTGGAGGCTGCATCCTGCTCTGCACACACTGAAACATTTGTTTGTTGCAGCCAGACCACATTTTTTATTTTCATTTTTGTCTTTCTACATGTGGAAGGAGTTGCTTCATAAATCACTACATCCCAAATTAAGACGCAAAACGAATAAAAACAGCAAGCTTTCTGTTAATAGTTCATTAACTGTGCTAGAAAAGTCTTCCAGGAAAGCCATTTACACGCGCCACGAAGAAAACATCTCACAGCCGAGATGTAAGAAATGATGTCAGATCTGAGCGCCGTCACACAGAAACCTGCACTTGCTCTGAGGCCACATGTTTAATTAAATTGTCTGGCTGCTGTTGCATTATGAGCAAACATGCCATCAACTGAGCCAGTGGCCTCCTCCACATGAAGCAGATGATCCTGTTTGCCTTCTTCAATCATGCATCTCTGCTAATACTCTTCTGTGTTCTGCCCAATAATTAAAGGAGAGAACAAGCTCATCAACTGTCTGTGCTAATGACAGAATGAAAATGTGTTTATGAAGCTGCAGAAAAACTTGAGGATTCATGACTACACTTTGTGGTGTTGTCACACACCCAGAGGCCAGGCGACACCGCCTTATTCACCAGAGACTCTCCAACAAACGTTCTGGGTGTTTTAACGAAGTTCCAGTTGATCCCTAAATGAACCCAGGGAACCTTCGTCATTTTCCTTTTTATCAATTTTCAAGTAAATTAGGCTGTGTTGAATAAATGTAGCTCCAATTTTCCCAAGGATATTTGTTTTTACATGGTTTATGAATATCATGAGGTACTTGTCGAAATAATCAAGATTAAAGCTGCAGCATGCAACTTTTATGAAAAATGTGTTTTTTACGCATTTGTTAAAACTCTCATTATGTTGGGGCAGTATCATTTATAAAGAAGACAGTCTGAAAAAAATTTAGTTTCTCTGACTTCTTCCAGTGCTCCCAGTACCAAATGTAGAAATACACCACTCAGACAGAACCAACCAATCAGAGCAAGCCACAGCTTTAAGACCCTCTACTTCTACTTCACACAATTGTTTGTTAGAATAACTGAGACTGCACCTGTAATGTGCATATAATATAAAATATAACAGTTAGGCATGAGTATTAAGAAAAGACAAGATGAGATGAGATAAGTTATTAGTTTCCCATATAATACATTTGTCTAGGAATCAGGGACAAAACTGCAGAATAACAATAAGAACAGCACATCCAAAAAAGACAATAGTTAAAAATAAACATAAAAAAAACAAAAAATACACACATACAAATATAAATGTCAGTTTTGTGCAAAATTTGATTGGCCAAAGTAGGAAGAGTATTATTTTTCCTACTGTCATTGTTTATAGCTGTTATCAGTTCTCCATGATAAAGATGCTGTATAAAGCTGAAGAAGCATCACCTCTGCTGCCTCTAAACTGTCATGGAAAAACCATCTGCCCGGCCAGAACAATAGCCATTAGCTGGTGGAACCACATTTTGGCTGGTTTGCTGCCAGCATCCATTTTGTCAGCCTGAGCACACTCCACGAGGTTTGCTGAGTGCAACGGAGTGCATCAAAAAATAATTAAACACTTTTTCCAGGGTGATGATGCAAGATGTAATTAATTGCCTTTGCAGTCAGTAATGTTCATTAACGTGACTGCCACAATGATGATGCTTTCCACCAAAACTCTCTCATTCTTTACTATCTCCCCTTTTTAAGGGGGTTTTATGGTCGTTATCTCATGGTAACAAACTACTTACATATGAACAGAAGCTGACCCCCTGGCCCGCCCCTTTCCACTCCCACTAACCGCTAACCTGTGGATTAGCTTACAGTGGGTGACGCAGTCTGAACCCACTTTATTTTGTTCCTTTATTTTGCGACTGTGGAGGAGTCATGCTGTCATCGCCAAGCTCTGAGCAAAGTGTGAC
Organism: Poeciliopsis gracilis; assembly: GCA_911649635.1. NCBI lineage: Eukaryota > Metazoa > Chordata > Actinopteri > Cyprinodontiformes > Poeciliidae > Poeciliopsis > Poeciliopsis gracilis. The sequence goes on from CAJVRI010000530.1 coordinate 308,231, forward strand.
ATTTCTCCTGAGACAACTTGATATGATCACTGTGATGGGTTTAGAAAAACCTCTTGTGTCTTTTTACCTTTGATGCTGACAGAATGCCATTTATCAAAGCAGTTGAGAGAGGTGTTAAGAGCAAATGAAATGGCTCTTAACAGCCTCCCTCTGAGGGAACACTCACAGAGGGCAAAGTTAACAACCTAAGCAAGGGCACTCAGCCACAATGGGGATGACATATGACTGGCCTGGGTCATCACCTCTGTGTGCGTAGACAGAAAACCCCAAAAAACAGACAGAGTGTGATTTGACACCTGCATTAGTTGGTGGAATTCAAGAGAGATGAAAGACCTCATGGACAACTTTTGACAGCCATTAATTTAATTTAGTGTCACTCTTAGAAAGAGTTCCTATGAGAGCACCTTCTGTCAGGAGGAACTTTGTTTGACTCTAATGTACATATTTTCCAGTAAACAGTATAAAATCCAGTTTTACAACTATATTTCATTATAGATGTGATTTAGGGACCTGCATAATGTTGGCCCATGATGCAATCTAGACTGTATGATTTTAATGAAATTACAGTCGACATGCACTATAATGCCCATTGTAACTTTTAGTATGCAACAATGATAAGTTTCAAAAACAATGTTGGTAAGTTTCTGCAGTCATTGGGAGGGATACAAATTAGAAGCGATTTCCATTCCATTATAAGGGAACATACAGGAAAACATCCAGTAATATTCTTGCTTTTAGAATGTGAGAGGAAGCCAGAGTACCAAGAAAGAACCTAAGAATGAAGAGGGAGACATGCAAACTCCAAACTGTGAAACAACTGCCCCACTTTACAGCCCTTGTTAAGTTTAATTTTTGTTTGATTCTGTATTAAAAGTAATAGTCTTACCAAGACAACTTGAATTTATGTAATCTTCATAACAAGTGAACAAAAGTAAGGTCTGCAGCAAAGACATTAATTTGTGAATTCCAGATACTAACATTAGTGTGACCATCTGATGAAAGAATGACATAGTAAAAGAAATCTTTTTTTTTGTTTGTTTTATTTTGACACTGAATTATTTTTTAATCAATATGATAATAATATGAGGCATGGAAATTCAGAACACATGAGTTATTGTGCAAAATTTCCAGTGATTTTATCTCTAATATTATTACACTCATAGAAAGATGCAATTCTCCAAGCTTCACGTTAGGGTTGTACAATTTATATCGTCACCAACTTTATCATGATTAAAGTCAGCAATCTGAGAAACTGATGACCAACTACTTCATCAAGTGAGATAACTGATTTCTACCAGCGTTGATTGTGATTGGTCTTCACTTTGTGACACAGAATCTTATTTAAACAACTTGTCTTCAAGGTCAAAGCTTAGCAGTACCAGACAAATCCAGGCGTTGATTTATAGGACCTCTGGCAGTTCTACAAATCCATCACTGCTAAGTGATCATGTGGGTCATCATCGTTACCATGAGGATAAGGTGTGTGTGAAAATGTGTTCTTTTTAAGGTTCATAAAAAGGGACAGAAGAACAGAGCATGAAAAATTCATGGACTTCTTTAGACGTGTTCTGCAAACCCAAAACTATTATCCTCCTGTCTGATGGTGGTTTTGGGTTTCAACAAGATCAAAGACAGTCAACTAGTCTTACACCACTCACTACACTGCTCACCACTCCTCCCAGTGTCTCTACAGGAAGTTTTAAAGAATTAGCTTGAAGTGTTTGATCTTACTCCATACTGCAGTTACTATGTCTGCCACCAGAAACCATGGTAGCAACCTTATAGCAACCTGATAGCCTGGTAGACATGGTTCGACTGGAGGCCAGAATTACATTTTCTGTTCTGTCAAATAAACCAAACTCTTTGAGCAACCTTGTCCGCTGCTCAACTGTAAGGGCGCTGAACGAAGAACCACTACAGAAAACAACATGAAAACATCTGAAGAGGACACTGAGCGCGTTCCTTCTTCAAAAATTGAGTGGCATCAGATTTCAGAGGCTGTGGGATTTCTATTTTTTTCTTTCTCGCACCAGTTATAGATTGTTGCATTTGTTTTGATTGCATTTACCCAGAATGCCCTGTGTTATAGTCCCCTTTGCTTCTAGAGTAGTCTTTGCTCTGCTTGCATTCACGTAAGCATTTGAGCCGCGCCAGAGTTCATTTTAACCAAACCGAGACCAAGATTTGTTGGTTCACCAGAATTGGGTTTTTTGGTCCACATCATAGTTGGATTGCACATTCACACCTCCCCAAGAAAACTGAACTATCTAGGTAGACTCATTAAAGCAGACTAAACAAAGCTAGTGGGAATGCAACATTAGTTAGTCTTCATTCCTTATGTCAGCAACTTAAGACATTGTGTAAAAGGAAGATTTCCTAAAATGACAGCAGTGTATTGCTATGTGAGGATTCAAATCTATAACCCCTAATTATGTAGAATAGTGACAAACATCCACAACAGTAGCATAGTCAAAGTCCACTACTCAAAGCTGGTGTGAGTCAGTGGTAAGGAGACATACTTCATCCTGAAGAGAAGCATTGTGACAGGTAATATCTCAACATATATTTGCATTTCCTGTAAGCATAACAGCATCAAACTGGCTCAGCCAAAAGTTAGCAATTAGGTCCTCGATAATTGTTCCTCGATAGGTGAGTGTCCAGACCCTCTGAACGAAGTGAATCATAGAACAACAGGCTATTTTTTTATCAAGCCAATGAGTGGAAAGTGTTCAACATGTTCACGTACCTCTTGCTTGACTGTCTGCTTCCTGTCTGCTTCTGTTGTGTTACAACTTTTACAGCATTTTCATCCACTCTAAAGTTGGAATTAGTTTGGCAACTTGACTTTCATTGTTTATTTATTTATTTTTTGTTAGTTGAAATTTTCGTCCATTAAATCAAGTGTGTTAGAAAAAAAAACAAAACCTCAAACTGTTGTATTACTCACAGATGGTTTTTGTTCATTTGCCTTTCAGAAATAAATTGACTTTGTTTGACACACAGCCTGGGCCCCGGCGACACGCACTGTTTTCTTCCAACAGCGGCACATTAATGACCCTGGGGGGGTGTTTTGACGGAAAGCAGGGCTGTACGCAGTAATCGTTCACAACCTGCTTCACACAGCTGACCTTTGACAAATGAGGAGCCCGTGCAGGTCCGGTACGTGACGTAAAGCCCTCCTCCTGTATCCACGATCTTATCAGTCGTGATGGAGGCGAACACAGCCGGCGATGAGAGGAACCTGTGAGCCTTTCTCTGGCAATAACAGAAATCTAGTCACACATCAGTGAAAACATCTCATCAAACATTTATGCTATCAGCTCTGCAGCAAATCCATTTGAAAGCGCGGAGCCCCGGGTATAATTACAACCCATGATGATAAATAATCTTCACGCCAAAGTTAGAGGGACGCAGTCAGGTATTATGTTTCTCCTAGCCAGTGCAAGCGACGAGGTAATTAATAGCAGCATGAAAATCATGACACAATTTCACAGTTAATCGTAATTACCTGCCTCGCCGTAGTGATTTCAGCAAGCCAGCAGTACTTCTGTCGGTCTCGTGCTGTAAGCCCTAAATCTTCAGCTCTGTGTGTGTTCAATGAAATAATTTGAAGCAGTATGTTGTGGGAAACAGGAAGATTTTCTGGAAGCTAGCCCACAGAGAGCGTCACATTTGTGTGATTGGGCTCTTCGGCTGGGCAGCATACTGAGAGAAAGGCACTAAGGGTATCTGTTGAGGGACAAACTCATGTAGAGAGTCTACTAATATCGAAAAGAAAAAACAAGGAATTCTGCAAAATGCTCCAAATTAGAAAGGAAATATCTTCAGAAAAAAAACCCCAACAACAAACAAATAAAAAAAACACACATCTTTGCAGGATAGAACTGGTTGTCTTCCTGTGTGAAAATGTCCTGTGCTGGTTCTGCTTTTCTGCTTTGGATTTTTCAGGTTATCCAAAAACACATCTTAGTAGGTGAGGGAAATTCAGACTTACAGTCTGTTGTGGATAATTTGTGAATAAGGTAACAAGTGACAATAAAAACTATTTATTACTTTTTATAATTTCTGTGACACACTGGCATAGTATTGCACTTGTGACAGGACAGTTTTCCATTGTTTAATAATCTGAGTAGAGCTAGTACTATTGCATCATTATTAAGGAAAGAATTACTTAAAACAAGCTCTCATATCTTGCTGGAAAGTCACTTTTAAGTTATTTTGTCTAAGTTCAAGTGAACAAAGATAGTTTTATTAGAAACTAGACTGAAATACTTGGTAAGATTTTATTCTTTTGCAGTGCAGTGCATGCAGAAATGAGATTTGCATCATGAAATTACACATTAAGCTATATTAAATCATCTTTTGAAATGTATTGCTTTTTGTGTTTTCATTGATCAAACAGCAAAGAAAACAGTAAAACGAACAATCTCAACAATAAGAATAGTGTTTTTATTGTTTAAACAGGAATGTATCATGGCAACGCATCAAAAAATTGATAAATTTATCATGGTAAATGATAAACAATACAATAAACACCCACCCAAACATACTATCTGAAAATATAATGTTAAACGAACAAACATTTTAGGGAACATTTGAGTTCAACTTCACAACCTACCTGCAGTCTTACCACGGGCACAGGATTTGTACAAAGCAAGGAAATAACAGAACTAGAGGCTAAATGTAGACAGAAGACTCACACAGCGGCTGTGTATTCAGTAAGACACCTCTTCAGTTTGTTGCAAGAGTGACTGCTACCAGAGATTCCTCTGCCCATAGCATCACCATCCACAACCACCCTAAAGATACTTGGATGATATGAGTTACAGTAACATCAATTTCCCTTTGGGATAAATTAAGTATTTTTGAATCAAATTGAACCTTGCATGTGTCTGTCTGTAACTCTGATTTAGAATCAGTAAAAGATTGGAAAACACACCCCACATATGCTCAGCCTGAAAAACTGAATTACTGATTCAACAATATGGACCTATTTCCCCCTGTGGGGCCACAAGGCAAACCATCATCCTTTCACAACACTACAGTGAGACTCTAATATAAAACTGAAATCTATCCGAGACCACAGAATGAAGGCAAGCTCAGAAGTGATGTGTTTGTCGTTTGGTTTGGTAATGAGTCTAGCTGCAATAGCTGGAAATGAGAGAGAGGCAAATAAATGACAGATAAATGCATAGCAAATTTTAAAACTACTACCAAAGTTATGTAAGAGTGACCTAGCAGTATGCATGCGCAATCTCACGCTGCGTTATGCAAATGCTGTGACTGTAATGATACAGATTCACTGTCTGTGGTCCACCAGACACATACGCTTTGGGTCAGGACACTGGACCCGTGCTCCTCCCTCTGCAGGTTCTGGCTGTGACAGACAATCAGATCAGATCTGGACTTTCAGTTTTGATTTTCTTCTTACAGTCTTTGGGAAAAAATCACAATAAAATGCAGCATAAAACTAATTTTGACCAGCGCCAAGAATCACCGATTCTGGTTACCCTTCAGTCAACTACACATGCAAAATATACAGTCAGGATACAATATGGATGCTATGCATCATATTCCTTGATGTATCACAAATTGTGAATTAATTTGTTCACGTTTTAATCAGCAAAATAAGTTTCAAGATATAACACTATTTTTACTACTTGAACATTCCAGCATTTTTTCCACATTACAACCACACAGTTCAGTATAAATGCATAAGATTTCTAACCTGTGTTCTTACAGAGTTGACCTGTATTTAGCACCCCAAATTATGATGCTCATATGATCAAATGAGACATGCAACCTGTCATGCAGATTGGTTTTAATTTTAGGTCAGTGCAGCCTTATCTAACCAGGCCCATCTTCTACATGTCCTCTACATATTTTTAAAATCCAACAGAGGATATTTCTTACGGCTTTTTTAAATCCAATTATGGAGTCCATGACTACTGGCTATCATGCAGCCAGATTAGGTTTGCAGTTTTTGCCTACTGTCCAATGTATCTGTCTCCTTCAGGCAACAATCATGCACTCTTAGTCAATCTATGACATAAAATTTTGATAAAATACACTGAAGTTTTGAGGCTATATCTTCTCTTTTGAGTGAAAGTGCTAAAATGCTGAAGCTGAAATAATAATTAAAGCAGTGATGCCCCTCGTGGTGTCATGAAAGTTGCCTCTATGCCCTCGTTTCCGGGCCAGCAGACTAGTGAGAAGCATGTTCTTGTTGCAGACAGGCAAACGCGAGGCAGGACCTCTGTGAGTCCAGAGACTGACAGGCAGTCCTCCTGCATCATTAACCCAGTTTGCCGTGAAGACCCGTTGCCATTGTGAGCTTGTGTTTTTGGCGAGCTGCGTTATCAGTAGTGATGGGGAGAGTGATTGTAGCATCACTGTTTGGGGTGGGTGAGGTGGGGCAGGGGGGTCTTCCACAGCCCATCTATCACAGCGGCAGATAAACAGATGGAAGAATGGATGTACCGGCTAAGCAGGCTGTCCATTAAAACCGGGGCAGAAATGTTAAAGATGCCCTCCAGGCAGGATCCATTAAAGGAAGCATAAATCCTTTCATATCAAAAGTCAGTAGGATCCCAGCTTGCATTGATGCTCTCCCTTATTACTGTTTATGTAGAATAGACCAATTATTCTGCCATATTGCATTAGACAAAAATGTTGCTTTCATTTGGGCCCAATCATATTTCAAACTATTATTAAAGTTATGAAAAATACCTAGCTAATTATATAAATGCCTTTCTCATTACATGGCATCTCTACAATAAATCCAAACTGGCCTGACAACTAGAGAAATGTATGCTTTTGTTATCGCAAGTCATATCAACAATAGCCCATGTTCTGATTTCATGCAACCCAGAAATAAAGTATCTGAATTCACAATGTGATTGTGGGATAAATCCAATGTTGAAAGCGTCTCAAAAAGCAGTCAAATGTAAGATTATTCAGTGTTTTCAGTTTTTAGAAAATAGTGTCTGAATCTGCTTGATGTGAAGAAACGCCAGTCATGGTTGCAGCAGTCAGGGAGAAACCGATCAGAAATGTGTCGGTTTTTTAAGCCACATACTGGTCCAGATGGGACCTCAGCATTCCTCAGAATCTTGACATCTTCAACAACCGGGTCAGACTTTACCCAACATCTTCCACGGTTTGAAACAGTATTGTAAAATAATTTTAAAGTTAGAATTAACTGTTAGCACGAGCTAGTTCTAGCTGCAGTGTATTCAGCAATCATCCTTGTTCTTATTTTCAATCTGTTTTTTTTTTGGTTTTTTTTGCCTCAGGTTGTTCATTTAGACAAGCAAATAAAACCAACTCCAGTTATAATGCAATGCTCATTGTGAAGGAGAGGCAGTGTCTTTCTTTCAGTTTTGACCAACATATTGTTTTGACAACTATAGATCAATAATAAGGTCAGCGTTTTGAATCTTGCCCTGCCTGTTTTCTGCGCCTGCATCGTGTCTCTAAAACTTATTCAAATATTCTTCAAATATTAGCATTGAATTAAATGAGCTTCCTCCAGTTCATGTGGTTTTCTGTTTTGTGCTGCCAATCATGTCCAAGGAATACATTTCATTCAAGGCCACAGACCTCTGGACACAAGCATCAGGATTCCTGTAAAGACAAAGCAAATGTAGAAAATGGATTCATAAAAGTCATTCTTTTAATTGAAATAGTGTTTGTTTGGTGAATATTATGGATTATTCTTTTCAGTCCACTGTTTGGTCACCTTGGATAAGACATTCATCAATATATCTCATTGTGCTTCTAGACCTGCTTCAGTCCATGTTTGACACAAAGTAAACCATTGTTTTTACTCTGCATCTTTAACAATGTAGGTACTTTGTGTTTCTTTGAGTTTAGTCCAACTAGTAAATATCAGGAAACCGAAGAAAGCTGGTACTGAGTGGACCATAAAACATCCCTTGATTGTCTTAAGTAACACTGAATCTACTGTTTCCTTTTCTCAGAACCTGTGATGAATCTTACAAATAGACATGTCTTTCATACAGTTGTTACTCTGCTTGTCATAGTGCGTCCATCACTGTTGTTTTGCCTCACCCACAAGACAGAAAGGGTTCAAAGTACCACAAGGATCAGCAGGGTTGACCTTCCCTTCATCCAGGACTTTTACAGGTCAGGAGGAGGACAGATAACCCCTCTGTACATCCCACACATCCTGGACACAAACTGTTTACATTTTTACCTTTACATTTTGCTAAATCCAGTCTGCAGAGGAGAGCTCTGATTAACCCAATTCACTTTTGCACTAATTCAATTATGTATTTCTATTTTGTAAAATCTTATAAACTTGTATTTATACATAAAAAACACTCTGCTTGTATTTCAAATTTAAGATGTCCTCATTAAAAGCTACTAAAAGCCAAATTAATTGTGTGTGCATGCAAATCTTTCAAATAAAAGATTTGATTAATATTTTAAAAACTGATTAATACAATGCACACATTCTATTACTCAGTATTAATCAGTAACTTTTGGCTTCAGTGACATGTGAGGACCAGGTGTGCTGTGAACAAGCTGGTCTGGGTCCAAGCTAATGGGGGAAAATCGGGCTTTGATGTGCTGTGAGACCAGCCTCTCAAAGCAGTTCATAGCGAACAACATGAGTGCTATTGAGATTGTCAGTACCTGATTATTCTGAAGTACAAGAATTATGATGTCAGGGATCAGGAATGGTAGGAGGAAAGCATCTGTCATGGAGAAATAAAAAGTTTTTTAGAGCTGATCAGAATACAACTGAATACAGGTATTCAGTTGGGGCCGGTTACCATTGACCGATTTGATCATCTGCCTTTGGTCTTCCTGTAAGTTGTGTAGGCACATCAAAACTTCTGATCATTAAACTTTGGAACACCAAACAGATCATGGCTGCAGTCATACTAAATAATAAGAAAGGCATCACCCGACTGCTTTATGCTGTTCAAGGTCACATCACAATAGTCAACAAGTGACAGGTGGGGTACACTCTGTTTGAGTTCCCAGTACATCACAGGGAACTGTGATGAACTGGTTCCCTAGGATGATTTAACAACCAGGCTGGGTTAAAAGTTTGACTCACCTCACCTACCAATCTTTGTATGAACGGGTGTGTGTGTGTGTGTGTGTGTGTGTTAATGTGGCTCTGGTGTAACGCAGGTTGACTTGTCAGTCTGACCAGAAAAATGCAACATAGAGTAAGACTATAACCATTAAAGTCACATTTAAATCAAAATTATTTTTTAAATGTCATTTTACATAAAAACAATATGTTGTTACTGTGTCAAATTTGGATGATAAAATACCCAATACGTAACACAAATTATTCAGTTCATCTGTGGCTAAAACTCCAAAATGAAATTCAGATCAGTCAATACTAAGGCAAGATATAAAATTTGTTGAAAAAAACATAACTTAAAAGAGATAAACCATTCTCATAAGTTTCAGAAATCATTGTAAATGTAGTTATACTTTGTATTTCCAAGGTATAAGTTGGAAATACCGAAAAAGATTGTTAAACCTTTTACAATGAAACACTCATCTCTCCATCTGCCTTTCCTGCCCTCTGTCTGTCATTATCCAATAACTATTAAATATTTGCCATAATGAGTCATATTAAACAGTTTAACATGCAGTATGTCAGGGTTTTACAGCAGCTATATAGAGTTGTAGTATGTGTAAATTATGTATTGTATTTATTCTTTGAAATAAGCTGGGAAATATTTACAACTTCATGAAACTTTCTGGAGGAGGCTACTTGTTATGGGGAGCTGCATGTGCCAGTGGGATCAGCAGAAATCAGGCCTTAATGACCTTGAGCTGCAGTCACACCTCTAAAGAAAAAGCTTCAACAGCTCTTATTAAACTGAAGCTCTATGACTGTCTGTCTACAGCCATAAAGGAAGAGTATATCTAATCTAACAGTGTAAGACAGTGGTGTCCTTAAAGCCGGGGCTCTGCGTGCGCAGCATTGTAAGAAATGAGTGCATTATGATGTTCGAGTCCCGACCTTGAGAAACACTGGCAGCCATCTTTCTGTGCTGTCCTGTTAATCCCTGTGGCTGAAAAACCCTGATGAATATTTTTTTGCTCCTCGCTTTACCAGGTGACAACCTCTCAGCCGTTTCCACTGCAAACTCTGATGTTGTGTGTTTGTTTTGATGCTGAATCTGACGCTGGTCCTCCCACATCTCCACAACGCTAAAGCTATCATCATCTGAAGCTAATCAGAAAGCAGCAATGCCTCTTTGACAAACATCAATAAGGATTGGAAATATTTTTCTATTAGGCATTGACATTTTTATCTATCTAGGCAATATGTGTGGACGTTTATGCTACTTTATTTGCAAAACAAGAGAAATCGGACATTTTGTCAGGGCAAAGTGGTGTAATTTCTTTCTGAAGACAGATGCTATTCAGTTCAGAATCAGAGCGAGAGCTGACAGAGATTAAAGCAGAACCACAATATAAATACATAACAAGTTTGACAATTATAGTGTTTGACACTGACATTGTTGTGGTCACAGATGAGAACAATTATGATTCATATTTTACTTAATGAACTGCTTAAAGCTCTGTTTCCCTTTGAGAATTGGTTTTGGGAATGAGGTGGCAGGAGTAACTTTCTCTTAATAACAACAATCACTGTGTAGAACAAATGATTGCTGTAATCAATAAAGCAAGCATTAATACGAACAGAACGTATTTAGCTATTATTGAAGAAATACTAAATATTAGACATTCTCCAGGGAAAAAAAAGTGAAAATGTTCTGTATTCTCCTTTCTGTATATACTTGACAATTACAGTGTTTGGCACTCGTACTCATCTGTTCCTCTTACCAGTAAACGCTTCAGGTCTGTTTACTGACCCGAGCCACAGTCGAAACTTTGGAACCCCCAAACAGCCCAGAAAAAGAAAGAGAAAAATAACCTACCTTCCTAAAAAAGCATTGTTTCAAATTCCTCTCAAGGATGTGGCAACTTGTCAGCAACTTGTATACATTTTCTTACCAGACTTCCTCCTGTCACTCAGTTTTCCATTAATATGCTTATGGCAGTCTGGGAAGCCAGGTTCAGAAGGAAATACTTTTTGTGGCTGACCTCCCTGGTGGAGGCTCTCAGTGACAGTCAATTGTTAAAACTATAGGCCATGACATTCCCATTGCATTTCATTTCTGCCATAAGATTCTTTGTGATTTTATGATTTTTAAGAAATTTATAGAAATGTTTATTCCATCACAGTCAGTGATATTGTAATTTATTAGCTTTGCTATTTGTGGATTTGAAAATAATCCACAAATAAAAAAGTTATGTTTCTGAAATGTGGCTGAGCATTTTTCCTGGCACACAGCAGTTACACTCTGTTGCCAAAAGTATTAGCTCACTCATCCAAAACATTAAATTCAGGTATTTCTCTAACTTCCATGAGCACAGATACAAACCAGAACCTAGCCAAAATGCGTCAACACACATTCCTGAAAGAGTGGCTTTCTCTCAGGAGTTAATCGTGCTTCATGAAAGTACAGCGCTGTGATTGGATGCCACCTAGTCCATCATGAAATACAGGGAACTGTAAGTGGTATTATAACAAAGGGTAAAGACAGCAAGTCAGTCACGATGTGGGAGGCCACATAAAATCACAGTGGGGTGCAATGACACACACTACAGAGACACTCAACTTTCTGTAGAATCAAGAACTACAAACAAAAGTAAATGTGGACCTTATTCCTTTCTCTAAGAATGTAAGTCAGATTCAAAGGCCTAGATATCAGATTCAATGCAGTAATTCACGCCTACAATGGACTCAAGACGAGTGGAGATCTGTTGTCATAGGAAACAATTCATGGATCTCTGTTTTCTCAATCCAATTGGTGTCATCTGGGTTAGCCAGCTGCCAGGAGACCGGCACTTATTCGACTGGTGTAGCTAAATTGCCATCCAACTGTCATGCAAATTTGAGTGGACTTTTAAAATGTGGCAAAAAGAAGAAAATGGGAATTATGCATATTTCCATCTACTGGTTTAAAGCAGATCAACCTGGCTAAGGAATGTATTTTATCACATGTGCACATTACACATGAATGTAATAAATTTGAAGTAGAGGTTATAAACTCCATAAATGTTGGACTAGCACAACATTTATGAGAAAATGAACATAGGCCTCCCCTCTGAACTGCAAGTTTGGACTTTTTAATCAGAATTTTGTGTCTCATGGTAAGGTATGGACCCACCACTGGATGGGAGTGTTTGCTGACTTTGCTGACTTCTTTGGTAAATGTTTTTTCCATCTCCACTTTGGCGCATTTACTTTTTTTCAGAATAGCAAAAAGCCAATATTTTTGCAAAATTTAGGAAGCTATTTCAAAATGTTGTTCCTACCAACTTTTTCTAATTCGATACGTCAAATTGCACATGAAAAGTCTTGATGGGAACAGACCAAGAGTGTCAAGTAAAATTAGTATAGACGGGATAATGATGTGGGGCTGTTCTTCAGGAGCTGGACCTGTGAATGAACTCTTTACAATGGGACATACCAAGATATTTTGGATAATATGTTCCTAATTTTGAGGGGAACAGTTTGGGAATGACTTCATTCTGTTCCAACAGGATTACCCAAAACTGCACAAAGCACAGTTCATGAAGACATCAGCTGTGTTCTATGACAAATATTGTTTAATAGTTTGCTAATGTTGAAAAAACACAATTTCACAATTGCAGTGATTCCATTAAATTAAATTAAATTAAAATCACATTTGAAAAAGTTGCTTCATCTGATAAGTCATTAAAAATCATAGCAGCAACAAATGAAAACAGAACATTGTTTCATAATTCAGTCATCATCTACCAGCCAATCAGAGGAGAAGTCGGCATCTTATTCAGGCATTGGAACACCAAGCCCCACCTACTTCGGAGGGGCTATGTTTTGGGGAAAGTGTAGTCTGTGATATTACAGAAGAGTTATGGATTCGTCATGTTAGTGACACAAATCTTTTTATGAACTGTTTTTCAGTGAGAGCTCTGGTGGGGCCAGCTGGACATTGAAAAAAAAAACAAGCTGTCATCCTCCTACTGCTTCCTGTTGTCTTCTCTGTCATTTCCAGTAGTAGAAACTTCCAGCTGCTGATCATGTGACTCGTGTGATGTGAAAAAATGGTTTCCTTTGCAGTCTTATAAAATACATCTAGCATCCACATCATCCTTGTATAAAAACATTTAACTTTTTCTTTTTTTTAATTGTTGTGTTTCCATCAAGAAAATATATATTTTTTTTTATTTCAATTTTTGCAATTTTATAGTTGATGGAATCCAACTGAAGACCTTTGGGACTTTTTAGAGCACAGACTGTGAGCCAGGCCTTAACGTCCAAAATCTGTCTAACCTTATAAATGTGTTTCTGAAAGAACTATTACAAAGAAATACATCTTTAAACTTCATGGAATACCTTCACAGCAAAACAGAAGCTGGTATATCTCTGAAAGGTGTCATATAAAACTTAATGGATCAAAAGGGGCATGAATCAGATGTGATAGATAAATACACTTACGAAAACAGAATAAAACATTTTAAGTAGTGTAGAGAAAACACACGCTCTTCCTTATCTGGCTCCAGTATCTTCCAGCCATAGATCCAGCCTCTTAGACCCATGGGCAAATGGCCATCAGGATAACAATTATCAATTCTGCAGTCTCTGCCAATGCTGCTGAAGATAGCTTATTGATGTCCTCACAGAGGAGAAGGTGCTGCTGGGGATTAAATGACAGATTGACAAGATCTTCACAGAATGCTAAGTGGTTTACGATGACTAATGCTAGTTTATTTGCTGTTTTAAAAAAATAGAACATCAATTTCAGATGAAATTCAGTGATAACAAAATAACTTCAAGGATGGAAAAGGGAAAGGTGGGAACGAGTGCACGTGATTCACACAAACATCTCGCCCTGAGTGACTCCAGTGAAATTAAAAAAAAAATAGATATTATTTTTCATGTAATATAAAGTCTGGCAGGAACTTATTTCCTTAACTGTGCTTATAAAAAGTGAGTCATAGACTATTGTCACGAATCATCCCCGCATGCCCACATGGACAACAAACACATATAATGAGCACTCATCAGACATGAACGTTGGAGTGCCAGGACCAGTTGTTTTGAAGTCAGCATGGTGAACTGTGTGCTTGTTATGTGTTTTCTTGTCAGGCTGTCCTTCGAGGTGCTTTACTGGCATTCAGGTACGCAGCAAAGGATGCCCATTTGCAACCTTTCTGGGATAATTATTATGGCCAATGAAGCAGTCTGATCCAGAAACCCAGTGGCGAATATGTGAGATTGAGGGTCAGTTTCAGTAGGTGTGCTACAACAAATGCAAAATGACACAAAATGTTGCTTTCTGAAAACTGCAAGGTTCTGAGTTGGGTTTCTGCTGTTTTAGATTTCCGTTCTTTATGCACAGAGCTTTAGAAGATTGCTTTTTTAAGTGGAAGATCAAAACAAAAAATAGAACAAAAAATTGGTAATAATTGTGATGCTGATGGAAAATTTTGTTTTTTCACAAGAAACTGTTTAACTTTCTGAATTGGATACAGAACTGGACTTTATTTAAGCAATTATTCAGTCATTAAGTTTTGTTCTACAATAGGTCAAATCTGAAAAAAAAACTATGCTATCTTTGCCAGGAAGTTTTCCTGTTTTAAGTCCACCGTTTTTACTGTTCAGAGAGTTTGATATGTCCATTTAAATGGCTAGCAAATCTGTAATAAAGATTTTCTTTAAGTCTGTTGTAATGTCAAGAGATGGTATCGTAAAAGCTCTTCTGCTCAACTTTTCAATGTTATTGTCCTTACAGTCTGCCTTTTGTCCAGGTTTTGTATATAAAGATAATTTAAATTTCCAACCTGTTTTATGTAAAACTGAAAAAAGCCGTTGAATGAAGACCAAATGTTCCCCGGCTGAACTGACTGTGTTATTACAAGCCTTGGTTTTAGTTGAGTCATATATCTTTATCTCTAGGCCTGAATAAAAGCAGCTCTAATAGAGCTGTAGACCTCTTCAAGGCCCGCTAATATCATCGCCTAATTTCAAGAGAATGGTTCTGTCATTCTTTAATTAGGCCAAAAAGATTACATTCCTATTTAATGCTGCTGTAATATTTGCAGATCCGCGGCCATTAAAATGCTGAACCAATTCATTACTGCAAGGTGAAGCCTTGTACAATTAATGACTTTGGATTGTGTCTCGGCGCAACAAAAACACATTTTTTTCTTAAGTAATCATCAAATGTGTCAAAAAAAAAAAAAAGTCCTTCCTGCTTTGTGTTAGTTGGTAAGATGGCAGTCTTGAGTATGTGGCATTATGTTTTGATGCAGGAGAAAATGCCACTGAGACATTTGCTTAAGCATAAGTTCATTTTAACAATGACTTATTGATCATTTGGTGAAAGATGAAGTAAAGTACAGGCACAAATTAAGTACAGTTGTGTTTGTGTTTTCAGAAGCAGGTCTAACAATGCATGTTTTGCTCTGATGATCCCTAATGAGAAGTGAATTAATTACCTGTAAGAGCACATAAAGAAGTGAACATCTTGTAAGTGCAGATATGATTTAAACATGAACACAAAACAAAAGATAATTATGTGGGCCGTGCTCACATGGAGCAGAAGCTGAACTATTGTTCAGAAACAACTCTGCATATTTCTGTTCTCCAAGCCTCTAAACGGTTTCATTTGAAAACATTCTGCAGAATTTGCTTCTATCATTTCACGGATCAAGAAAAGAGTTGAAAAACTAAATTGAATAAAATTGAATTTTTATTTTATTGAATTTAAATTGAATTTTTTGGATTTTCCAGCATTTTGTTCTTTCCCCCATTTTTCTGACAAATGTGACAATGCTCATCAACTGACTTGATTTTCACATAAAAACAATACATGTTATTTTCATGTATTTTATCTTTGATTGGATGAAATCACACCTTGACTTCAACATTGTGTCTCAGTATTTTGCCTTTTCACTTACCGATTTAATAAATACGTCTTGAAAAAATTTCCATTCTGCTACATTTTTTAGTGTCTGGAAAGCAGTGTTGTATAGTAACGAAGTAAAAATACTCACTACTTTACTTAAGTATATTTTGGAGTACTTTATACTTTCCTCGAGTATGAAAATTTTTGATAACTTTCACTTTTACTTCACTATATTTCCGAACTTAATTGCATACTTTTACTCCGATACATTTTCAATGTGTGGTTTAGTTACTCGTTACTGTGACGGAGGAGCCGTAATTAGGTCCTAACACGAGTTAGGACCTAATTAAAGAGTTGCGTTAACACACGCCAACACACACCAACATACACAATCGCTAACTTACGTTTTGTTGCAGTTTAAACTGGCGCGGTTAATCGTGGGTCACACGCGGTGTTCCCGCTTCAGTTCACATTAATCCTTATTTGTCATTTTCAAACATCTTCCCGGCTTTATTTTCAATTAGCTTTATTGTTTCCGGATCGTGATGCACCGAGAGTGAGTTGCGCGATGTGGTGACGTCATCAGAACGTCCTGAGTGTTGGCTGTTTCATGGATTATTGTATTTTTTGGATTACAAGTTTATTTTTTTTTTCTCTTATTAATTATTTAAACCTTTTGGTTTAGGTAAACTCCTAATTTTCTTAACTAAATGATGCCTGCAGGTATATCTATTATAGGCCTGTCACAATAACAGATTTTGCTGGGCGATAAATTGTCTCAAAAAATTATTGCGATAAACGATAATATTGTTTGAAGACCTTTTTACATTGATTTAATGGAAATTACGTACAAATACGTGCGATTTCCTACCAAAGAAATCACACTTTACTTCAAAAAGAACACTTAACACTGGGACTGATACACAAAATAAATAAAACAACCAAAACCAAAAATAAAATACAGATACAATAGGCCTTCGCAGCACATAGCTGCTAAATAGATTCTTAGTTTCCATTAACAATAAATGTCCTTGAATAAAAACTAAACAACATAAAACCAAAGTGGAAATAAATACTACATTCAACCAAAAGAGTGCAGATTATGAAGTCTGTATAGTATATTGCCCTTCAGTAATCATTAGATTTAAATAGAGAAGACATCCGACTGCCTGATGCAATAGTTCAAACTGCAGGATTTGTTTACCCCGAACGACAATCTTAGAACATTATTCGTTCTGAGATTGTCACTTGTGTTGTGTGTTACGGTAGATCGTTGTGCCGCTCTGATCTAAATCAAGGATTTGCCCAGACTGGGAGCGTGACGCAGCCTGTTGAATGTGACCAGTAACCAATCATAAAGCATGGATTCTCTTCCTGCTTTCTGAGGGGAAACACGGAGGGAATCCCGAACTGCTGACACGGTGCAACCCGAAGTCCAGCAGACATCGGAAGCAAAGAAAATATAAATAACTACGGGAGGAGTTGGAGCAAAATTTCTACCAGAAAACCTGTTAACTTTTCAGCTGTTCTCCATTAACGTGACCTAAATAGGTTATAATGATTTTCATTCAGTCAGACTGACACTAGCCACATGCATTGCAGGTAGATTGCAGTAAGGAATCGATTAATGCCTGGTTTCAAAATTAGTGAACTGGACTTATTATTTTGTGTCCATTGTTGGACACAACACGGTTTCGATTGAACCGTTATAGCGAGGATTTCTGTCGGCTAAAGTGTCTCAGGTTTTGATAATGGGCCGACAATTCGCGACATAAGATCGTTACACATTACACTAAGGAAGTAACGAAGGGGGGGGGTCAGTGGAGAGCACCGGAGTTGAGCCTTTTTTCATTCAGTGTCATCAACAGTCAGAGAAAAAAGAAGGAAGAAATGATATAGTCGATAATTACAATGAGGTCGATAGTTTTAATTTATCGTTCGATTAATTGACTTATCGTTTGTCGCGACACGCCTAATCTATTAGCAAGTTTAATTTTGCCTGCACTTGGTTGTGTACATTATTTTAAGTGTATTTAACAAGTTTACCAAAATATAAAAAATGTCATTCAAACTGCGTTTGCCTTGTTTTACTTTTTACTTATACTTTTCATTACATTACTTGAGTACATTCATTTTTACAGTACTTTCCATACTTAAGTACAAGACGTTTCAGATACTTTAAGACTTTAACTCAAGTAACATTTCAGTCAGTGACTTTTACTTTTACCAAAGTCAGATTTTGGAGCAGTACCTATACTTTTACTTGACTCCGAGATTTCAGTACTTTATACAACACTGCTGGAAAGTGTAGGTTGAATTGGACCTGTGGTTTTTACATTAGCAATACGCTAATGCACATATTTTAAAATAAAAGGCACCAAAGTTCAGAAACTGTACTTTAAAGTTGAAGACTAATATATATTGAACTACAGGTGTTCTTATTTGCTCCGTGTGTCAGCAATATGACCCAATATCACAGTAGAAATTCAGAGGCCATTAGCACTGTTGTAGAGCCCGAAGATAATGAGAGCCATTTACAGTTCAAGCAGGTTCAGGGTTAATTCTTTGTACTCGGCTCCTTCTGTGCTATTTTTTTTAGATTTACAAAAGGATAAAGGAGCAACAGCTTCAACCAGCTCACTTCAGCCTTTATGTGTGCAGGTTTGATATGAAGAAAATAATGAAAATGCTGAACACAGAAAAGACAGCATGAAATAAAGTCCAAAATCAATGAGCATTAGCCTGAAATATTGGTCATTAATTTAAAAATAAGATAGAAAATCCCATATTGACCTCTGAAGTTTATATAAAGTATAATTTTGCCAACCAAAAACTCGTCTAATGCAAATGCAAGATGCAAAATTGTCGGACATGTTGACGGCCTCCTATTATTAAACCAAAAGGTGTCGAATTTCTATTGACACTTTCCTCAGCCATTTTTTAAATCATACATAAGAGATTGTTTTTGATTTGCTGCAATGCATTCTTTAGAGCATTTTGATTGGTTGTGGCACCAGACTCACTAAGAATGAGAATTTGCTATTTCAAATGCAAGCTAAGCTATTTTCTTAATATTTTTGGAAAATTCTAAGGCATTTTCCTTTGTTTCCTTTTTAAAATGTTTTAGGAAAATTCAGGATAAATAATTTTCTGATCATTTTTGATTCATTATGTTTTTCTGAGCAGTGATTTTCAAAACCTCATGGAAAATGTTTTGGTTATGCATTTAGCAAAAAAAAATCATATTAATTATTATTATCCATCCATCCATTTTCCGTCACCCTTCTCCCTAACGGGGTCGGGAGGTGCTGGTTCCTATATCTAGCTGCATTCCAGGCGAGAGGCGGGGTACACCCTGGACAGGTCGCCAGTCTGTCGCAGGGCAACACAAAGACAAACAGGACAAACAACCATGCACACACACACTCACACCTAGGGAGAATTTGGGAAGGCCAATTAACCTGACAGTCATGTTTTTGGACTGTGGGAGGAAGCCGGAGTACCCGGAGAGAACCCACGCATGCACAGGGAGAACATGCAAACTCCGTGCAGAAAGACCCTGGGCTGGGAATCGAACCCAGGACCTTCTTGCTGCAAGGCAACAGCGCTACCCACTGCGCCACTGTGCAGCCCTATTATTATTATTATTATTATTATTATTATTATTATTATTATTATTATTATTATTATTATTATTATTATTCCAACAGTAAGGTTTGGCTGTGACCTCAAACCAGTTTTATTTGCAATCACTTCCCAAATCCGATTACAGTTCAAAATGTTGGAAGTCACTGTAATGTTTTACCCAAATGAGACACTGACATGAGTAGTACAGCAGTCCTCCAATTTCCTGCAGTGGATCTCAAAGCCCGTTCAATAAAACAATCTGCATCATCATCAGAATCACTGTTCTCTTTGGAAACTGTAACCATAACAACAGCAGCTGTAATTTATTGTTTCTTTAAGAGTCATTTGTACTATTCTTATGTGCAGTGTAAAATATGCAAATGTCAGTTCACTATTATTATATTCACTATTATATTCTAATCTGCAGCACATGAGTATACTGTCCTCTTTGTTTTAAATGTCCTGCCTGAGACAGTCTCACGTCAAACAGTCTTAAGTGTTGTGGGTTTTCCTTTGATCAACTGTGAACTGTTATGTTTCTGCAATTGGTGTGTGTGTGTGTATGTGTGCGTGTGTGTGTGTGTGTGTGTGTATGCTGTAGTAAGACGGGTCACTGTCCATGAATTGTGTCTGTATGATGGAAGCTCACAGCAATCTCTCTGTTTTTCTATGGTTGCAATATAAATATTTAGTGTGAAATGCAACTGTGTTCCAGTTCTGGAGTGTTTCATTACTAAATATACACATTTATGTCGTTGTAATCAATGTGGAATTTCAACAACTGATTAAAGTACTAATGCAGAAAATATATCATTATACCTCTAATTGAAGCTTTAGTAACAGTTCCTGAATTCTATGAAGAGACACAATGAGAACAAAGGCATAGGATGAAGGATAATTTCATACAATACCATCATCACTATGAATATAATTTGAACTGATATTAACTGGATACGTCATAAAAAGTTTGTAGCAAGCCTTGTAGCTTGCTACAGACATGCTGTTTCTGTTCTCTTTTAGTTGGATTGAGTAAATCAGGTAGAACGTCTCACATGTGGCTGTTTAGTGATTTACTCTGTTACCTTCCAATAAGAACAGCCAATTCAATCAGCTGGAAAACACTAAAATACATGCCCAGTCCAACAAAAGTATGTAAGTTGGAATCATTTCCATTGTATCATGGAATCCTTCAGCCATCGGGTCTACAGTATCGGTGACTTTTACTGTCCACATTTCTTGGTGTTTTAGGGGTGAAACTTGTTCAAATAAATGATAAATGTCTTGTACAGCAATTTATCAAGTCCAGAGAACCCAAAAGTGCTTCACACTTCATTCGGTCTTTCTCATGTTAATGTTGGTGAGCTACTGGATTGCTGTTGGCGCCACCTGAAGGCAAGATGGTGATGAACCAGCAATCCATCAATTGCAGGATGAACTCCGACCACCAGGTGCCAACGGTACTCATTAGATGTGAGCTGACGTAACTCTGATCTGTCAGACCTTGTTATGATGACTGTCTGTTCAACAATCTTTGTTGAACAATAACAATAAAAGTTTACAAGTTTATGTCATCTCTATTTGGTTTTGGGCTCCTTGCTGTCCACAAGGCAGTTAAAATGAGAAAATAGGAAAAATATAATTCAACCCCAACAGATTGATGCTTTCTCACTGGCAGTGATGATTCATTTTGAGTTGCCACGCAAATTCATGTGGCCGGTTGTATCCGGAGTAGTCAGGAGTTCTACACATGGGGAGAACATGCAGGGATTTTAAACTAGGACTATCTTCACTGCGTGACGCAGAAGTGCTAACCAACATTCTGTTCAACATGTTGATTCAGTCTCTCAACACCAACGTGGCACGAAACGTCCTGTATTTTCTGTCAATGCAGAGACAGCAGTATCACTGTAGCGGAGTAATGATGCTAATTATCATCTGTTTTAACACTCACAATACACACTTCCACAGCGTAGGCAGGGGGATGATGATTGAAAATATTCGCCATGCTGTGCTAACTTATCCACATGACTGACTTTATATTCAACACCTGCTGTTGGAGCGCATGCTCCTCCTTTTTTGTAATTATAGCCATTTCATTTTCATTCTAGGACATTTGTCTTCACATGTTTTACACGTAGAGGAAAGCAAAAGACAGCCATCGCTCCCACAATTCCTGGCATACTGGCCCACTTCAAGCACTGTTTTAGGACATCGGAATTCTGATGATTTATTTTGGCTGGTCAGAGTCTTACAACAGCATACCCAATGTGAAAGTCCAACTGAAAGAAGAAGCCTCCTTCAGTTTAAATCATTCAACAAAAGTCAACAGACAGTCCAGGAAAAGAAGAATCATAATTTATCTGTGAGGAGCTTCCTCTGCAGCTCAGGAAAAAACAACTCTGTGCAACACAAATAAACTTACAATCCCAAAGACTTTCTAATTTTCAATATGAACAGATATCAGATTGTCATAATAATATCAAAATGAACGTTTTTGGGGCGTGCTGTGGTGGCGCAGGGGTTAAGCACGCCCCACGTTTGGAGGCCTCAATCCTCGACGCGGATGTCGTGGGTTCGACTCCCGGTCCCGGCGACCTTTGCCGCATGTCTTCCCCCCTTCCTGTCTGCCTACTGTAAAAAATACAAGCCACTAGCGCTGCAAAACCTCTTCGGAGGAAAAAAAAAAAATTACGTTTTCAACTATTACAACCAGACAGACATGAAAATCTCATAGAACCACTTTCAGATGTAAGAAATGTGTGTTGAATAATAAATTACTTAAAACCAGAGGATTCTCAAAGATGCTTCTGATTACCAAGACAATAAAAATCAGTGCCTGGAATAATCTTCATCAATGCTTTCATCAAGACATTGCTCCAGCAACTTTTGTCTGCTTGTACAGTCCAGGTTAAAACTGCAAAGTTTCCAAACTATGCATAGTATTTTGTTTTTAAAAAAATGCTATAAAATGTATTAAAAGAAACATAGATTTTATATACTAAGGACTAAAATAATGATCAATTTATGGTTTTGTTTATTAAAAGGTGTCACAGTATTCACACGCTGAAAGACAAAATGCACAGAACGGAAGAATTCACAATCAACAGTCCAGGCACATGACTGTACCTGGCAGAATCACATTTCCTCACAATAATGTGAAGCATCCATGTTCTGGACAGTCTTTTAAGTGTTTCACGTCATCATCATCATCATCATCATCATCATCATCATTAATTTATACAGCCACACATTCTCTTAAAAATTGCATTGCCGTGTGGGAGGGTTCTGTTAGCAAATATTTTGGATTCAGACCCAGTGTATGTAGTTCCAAAATGCTCTTCGTCCACACTACACACTACAGTGGTTCTCCTCAGGGAGGTTTCCTAAGCCCCCTACTGTTCATCCTGTTCATCCACGACCCTACAGCCCAACACCAAAATTACATCACTATATACCGCTATAATACAGCAGCAGAGTTCAGAATTAAAGAATTTTATTGGAGTGAGGATGCCTTGTTCTTTGTCTTTGTTGTAGCTTTTCCAGATACCCAGGAGTCACCAAACCGAGTGGGTAGCTCAAAGTCTGTCCTGTTTTTTTTTTTTAGATAACCGATATTTCCTCCCACCTAATTAAAGATAAATAATGACACACAAAATCCTTTTGTATATATTTTGCATTGCATCCACTGCCCGACCTAACCACTGACATATGAAAGTGTGGCATCTGCATCTGTTTATCTTATTTTCCAGTTGGGAGCATTTCAACAGGCTGTAAAAGCAACAATGAAATAACAACATGCCGTTGAGTTGATGAGGTAAAGGTGTCAGCAAACCTTTGCACACATGTAGCCAGCTGGTAGCAACATTAGAGATTTAAATCAGCTGTGTCTTCAAATGAGGCCCCTGAGAGTCGGATTAGTGTGTGTGAGAGTGTGTGAAACCGTGTGAGGCAGAATGGACTGCTTTTATGTCGCAGAGCACTTTGCTATTCTTTCCATCCATCACTCAAAACCCACGTTCACACAATGCAGATGGAAAAAGCATCTTTTCCATCACACATAGCAGGTCTGTGTTACGGTGTTCACAGATGTACAGTACGGATCCAGTAATCAGCAGGGGTTTAAACGAGATCTTTAAATTTTAATGTGCTGTAATGTTTCTCGTCAAATTTAAGTCTGGCTCACAAAGTGCTTCCCAGTTGATGTCAGGATGACTTTGTCTCGTAAATGTCAGCTATTTTTATCAGACCTAGATATGTAGCTCTGAACTTTAGCTTAAATTTAGCTGAAGACTCTTATTTTGAAGTAAGACAGGAAGTCTTACATTTGCCCTCTGGTGGGTTTGACAGTGTTAAATGTGACAGATAATCAATGAAAACAGAAAAAATGATGAATGCATTATTGAAGGTAGAAAAATCTATCAAAACAATTACACCTGTAAAGTCACACAATCCCTAAACTAAAACTTGTAGGGCAACTTGAAAGATTTCAACCCCTACATCCCCCAAAAAGCATCTATCATCCTAGAGATTGTTATGCAGTCATTTCTAAGGCTTTAGGTTTTACTTGCCTCATCATCTTTGTCTGATCTTAAATTCTGATAAAAACGTTTTTTGGCCTGGCAAATAAGACTCACATTAGCCCTGAAGAAGCTACTAACACAAATGGTTTATAGCAGGGGTATCGAACTCCAGTCCTCAAGGGCCGGAGTCCTGTAATGTTTAGATGTGTCGCAGCTGCACCACACCTGAAAAGAATGATTAGGTCTTTAGCAAAGCTCTGGAGAACTTATCTGCACAAGGAAGAGGTAATTAAGCCATTTCATTCCTGTGTTTTGTACCTGTGGCACATCTAAAAAATGCAGGACACCAGCCCTTGAGGACTGGAGTTTGACACTTGTGGTTCATAGGAACTGTGAAAATAATCTGATTGGCTTACCACCAAAGTATAACGGTATTGAAATCAGCATCTGGACATTTTTTTTTTACTATTTTTTACTATTTTTTACTCTTTAGCTGTACTCTTTAGCTGGACTTGGAAAATGCTGGACTAGGCCAAGTTTTTAATTTAGTCTGAATTCCATTTCACCATCATCAATCTGAAATACTTTGCCTTGTCCAACCTGAACAGAAAACTTGTACACGTAAAGGAGATTCTTCAAAACACAATTGCAGTTTATGAAACTTAATTCAATAAAAAAAAAAAAAGAAAATGAAATAACAAAGAAAAACTTTTCTGGCATTTGGGTCAACTTAGAATTATAAGATACAGTGAACCTTTTTCCCTATTTGTGGATTTTCCAGTGGAACATGACTCCAAAATGAAGCTGAAATACCAAGACACAAAAAAAAACTTGTCATGTTAGTGACTAGCAAGTAGCATAACTATTGAGATTATTGAGATCTGAGTTCATTTCTAACTGGTCGAACCTAGATTGAATTATTTTACACTGATTACCAACAACTGAACACACACTTTGGGGTTTATGACATGTTAAACTACAAACCAGGCTTTTCTGGTTTTCCCAAAACGAATATATCATCACCTTTTGTGACTTTTATCATCACTTTTACCAAAAGTGATATTTGCAACAAAAAAGAAAAAAAAAGACTTGACTTAGACCATTATTTTATTTCTAAAGTCTTATATTATTTTGTCATTTAAATTTTTATTTAGAACTGATTATCCTGATCTTAATGTCTTAGTTGTTTTATAGTTGTTTTATAGCCATATTCTCCTAAAATTTTGTCTGTGTGATTTGTAGAAGCCCCTACATGTTCTTTCTGCTACTACTTGTTTACGGTTGGTAAGGTGCATGCTTTGATATAAATAGATTTTGAATAACAAGACTGAACAATGTACTGCAGATTAGGTTCCATATTCAGGATGTATTTACTCAGCATAATACTCCTTCAGTCCCGAATCCCTTAGTAAGAACCTGCATCAGTCAACCTCAGTGCTTTACTCAGACAGACGATATTTGACTTTTTCCTACAAGATATGGAGCAAGTGTTGCACTAGAAGCAAGCCTGACCCAGAAACTTAAGGAACAGTTCAGTAGAAAGGAAAGCAGCATGACTGCTGTTCACTGCGGCCTGATTGGCCCCTGGCCCTTTCCACCGCTCCCTTCCTCTCTCCCTGATCTTCCCCATTACTCCCGTCGCCGGACACTTTACAACCAGCCATAAACAATAAGCAGAGAGCTTGTCATTGTGCCCACCAATGCAGCAGCACCCATCTCAGGGGGTCATCTAATTAATGCAGGAGATTATTGCCGGGCCCATGAGCTGGGCCCCGCTGTCTCTGAATGGTGTCATTATGGGAGGTAATGAACAGGGTGAGCAATAGGTTTTGGGCTCACTTGGCGAGAGGCTGTCTCAAATGTCAAAGCCACAGTGTAATCATCACTTTGTCAGAGGCAATGGGGATGCACTTTATTATTTTTTTTTTTTTCCAGAACTAGTAGTGTGGAAACTGCATAGATGGAGTCATGAATGGACTCATCTGAGACGAGGGAGGATTAGACCCCAGAAAAAATGTTGGACTAAAGGCTTTCTATGCTGTGACTGATGCACTTTTGCGGAGAGGTAAGCATTCATCTGAGAGGAAACAAGATGCTGAATGCAAGAAACACTGGTATCTATAGTGACAAATAAAAATTCTGCGTGAACATTTGAAAAAGAAAAACATATTCAGCAGTACAGAATGTCATAATAAGAAATATTAGAATACAATATAATACAACAACATAAGCTGTGTTTCCATAGGGTTAGGGTGACTGCTGGGAATGACTGCAGATTAAGCAGGAGAGCAAGTTCCAGAGTTTGCACTGAATTCTCCAATTCAGAGCTTCGTTAAAAAATGATAGCCATTCTGTGAGGATGTTATGTTAACTGCCACGTCTGGCAACAAACAGCTTTCAAAACATAGCAAGTCCAGCAAATGAGACATTCAGTTCCAATAATGTCCGGGGCTATCGCAGCATATTAAACTCATTTCCAGCTCTTTTCTCACCTGAATTTCTCACCAGGAGCATTTTGTGCTGCTCCAACCAACTGCTGCCGAATAATGTTCTAGATTAAATAATTTTTCTTTCTTCATGGTGAATTAGGTTTAAATGAAGGAAACATGTGTGGTCCGTTTTTTTTTTTTTTGTTGTTGTTTTGCTGTAAAAAGCAGCAAGGAGTCACACATTGCCTGGCTATAGACGACAGAGAAATAAAATTTCATGTAAAAGTTAGTTTTTGGAATTCTACATTGTATTATCTTTGCTTTACTTAGTTATTATACTACAAGGATGGCTTTGGATAACCCATCTCTTAGTCTGTGTACAGTAACTGCTGGACATCAGAATAAGCAAAAAATAGTTATGCATGTTAAAATATATTTACGCATGGTTTTAGAATTGTTAGATATTTTTTGGTATTATCATTTTGTTATTACTTTAGTTTATATTCAGTCTAATGTTAATCAGTATTAGTGTGATTTTTAGTTTAGAGTGTTTCCTCTCTTGTGTGTGTGTATAAACTGACGACTGTCTTCACAGAGGTAGTGAAACTTTTATGGTTCTCAGACCTTAAAAGTTTCTTGTGTTTATCTGCTTACTTCCTTAATTGCTAGTTTGACCTAGAGCTGAACTGGGCTCAGATGATAGGTCAGATATCACACCTGGAACTGAGTTGTTGGTCTGTTTGTGTCAAGTGTTTTACGACCTCTGTTGTTTCCTGACTGCACCATGTGATTGTTTTCTTTTACAATAAAGAGGAGCTCACGTGAAAGCAGATCAGAACTCTCTGTGGACAGCTTGAAGGAAGTTGTTCATGGAGACTTCTCCTTCTGCAGAAGCCTGACCATATTTAAATCATATACGTTGTCTGTGGTTATTTTTGTAGGTTCGAGAAAAATACCTTACAAGAATCACAACAGGGAACATGATAAGAGGATGTTTCAGCGCTGTATAGCTCATCTCCTGACAATGAACCAGAAATCATGAACTCCTCACTTTCTTCAGTTCCTGGAAAACATGGAGTCCATTATAAGATGTTTTCTTTTCTTTTCCAACTGGATTCATCAGACACACAAGCACAAATCCTTTTCTATTAGGGGTTATGAGATCTATCCTGTTCTATAAGTTTTTTTTTTTCAATAAAGTCCTAAAGTTGCATAAAATAAATCTGTTCAGTAGCATTGCAGAGATGAGGGTTTCATAAAGACAAAAAGAGAGGCTTGTAAAAGGAATCATGTTTTCGATTCGTGAGAGTCCTTCTGTTTGGTTTGGCAAACATATACATCATTATACCTTCCACACTGTTTGCTGGTTGTGGGTGCAACAATGCAGAGGGTGACTCATGTTTTGGAGGAAGAAAAGAAGAAGAAATACTTCACTGTGTGTGTTTTTTTTTTTCTTTTATCTGGGCGTTTTGGAAGAAACAATTCTGCACCGCTAGCAAAAACGCTTCTCAAGTCAAGTTACTGTTGGAAGAAAATGCCCCTCTTGGAAGCAGCCATGCACTTTCACAGTCTGTCTGTTCGACAGACATAGCTCCAACATTTTCATGTAGACTCCTTCATTGAGGAAGTTGTTCCTAACTCATTTATATTGGAAGGATCATGTTTTAGGGAATGAAAATTCAGACATTGGCTATGAAGTATTGAATGGTGCACTTCCATAAAGTGCAGATAAAATCAGTCTGAGGTAAACCCCTCTGAGAACATGAGACCAGTTCAGAGAGGGATCGGAAGCAAACAATCGTAGCTTTGAAACAGTGGCACACATTATTCACCTATAAAAGATCCACTACTGTTTCTTATGATGTCCTTTCTGGAGATGTGTCCCTTTGTGTAGACCGGAGAAGCGCCTTTCCTCTCCATGTGCATCATGTTACAGTTATATAACAGATTCTGTTGTATTCAGTCTGAAGGTTAAAGGCATGTTTGCAAAGTTTATGTAAGCTTATACAGTACTGCAGTTATATAACTGCAGTACTTACTTATTACAGTACCTACAATAAGTGATGAGTTCTGCTGATGCTGATTTGGACCAAAAGTTCTGTGCAAAATATGTAAATCAATCCTAAATTATCTTCTCTCTGGTCAGCAGAAGATGAACAGCGTCAGAAAGTTATGTCTTTATAAAATAGGAAGAAATCCTAGAGGACTGACACATAACCTAAAATGTATGTGATCAACAATTATATGCAAAATGTGAAGTTCTTTGATGATCTTATATTTCTTGTCTGTCACGCTTGTTGTTTGTCAGTAAGCACTTTTACAAACCTTTTTTTTAGTTTCATAAACAAATGGTCCTCTGAAAATGTTCCAGTATAGTGGATGTAAACTGGATCTTGGACTGTATTCAACTGATTATTTTATAAAATGGAGGAGCAAAGACCAAAGCATTGG
Organism: Poeciliopsis gracilis; assembly: GCA_911649635.1. Lineage (NCBI taxonomy): Eukaryota > Metazoa > Chordata > Actinopteri > Cyprinodontiformes > Poeciliidae > Poeciliopsis > Poeciliopsis gracilis. Next base: position 337,223 of record CAJVRI010000530.1, read on the forward strand.
GAAGAAAAAAAAGATGCCCCTCCAACAGGCCCCGCAAGACCCCCCACTCTCCCTTCCCCTGAGATCCCATGTGATCAAAGCAGAAAGCCTTTATCTGCGCTGTGTGAAAACCAGAGATGTCATATGAAAGCACTTCTAGTCCAAACTCTGAGGAAAGAAAAAGGCTGTTTTAAATTTTTAAATAGTCCTGCATGCTTGTGTATGGTGGCCCTATAGGTCAGGAGGATTAGACATTAAATTCTAATGGTGAAAATTTGTAACCTGAACAGATTTGTTAGTCAGCTACATACACCGGTCTGTGGGTAGCTGCTATCTTGTATGTATCCCTGGACTTTTTAAGTGAACTTGACTTTCCCCTCCCTGCCTGCATATTGGTTAAACATCCAAAAGACTACAAGACATCAAAACATTTTGGGGGGGGGGTTTAATGGGTTTCAGTGCGACATACAATACAGCTGGCCATAACTTCCTGAAAGATTTATCTTCTTTCTGGTGGCTGAAATGACTAATGTTCTATTCATATCATACACCAGCGGTGTCCAAAGTGGATCCTGGAGGGCTGGCATTCTGCATGTTTTATTTCTCTCTTGGTTTAAATCTCATTAGAAGGCCTATGAAAAACATTGACGTGCTGAAAAGATTATTATTACCACCAGGGAGAGAACTAAAATGGATACCAGCCCTCCAGGACCAACTTTGGGCGACGTTCCTGAAATTACGAAATTTGACAGAGAGGTGACATGTGGTGCATCAAGTATTTACATGCTGTAAATATGGCACAGGGAGTTAGCTGGCTTCTTCATATAGCATGTCTAAAATGCCACAACAAGACACAAAAAAACTTAAGACATGCTTATCTACGGTGGAAATCCTTCATTGACAGATTCCAAACATTAAAACCTTCAAATGTGCCTCCCGAGTCAACCTGCTGTTCTGACCGTCACACACTGAACAGTTCTGATAAAATATGAAATAAAAAACATCATTGAGCTACAGGCATATAAATAGCAAAAATCACAACAGAAAGAGTGAAATAGTATTCTGAAAATCAAATTCTTTGCAATTCTTAGAAATAGCCAGATATTACATTCCTCCTAAATCTAATTTTAAAAAGGTTATGAAAAAACTTAATAATTCAAAATGAGGAAAACAATTGTGATTTACTTAGTTTTAAGTCAGAAACAGTTGCTTAAGCTCTTTTTAGTTTTTGCAGCAAATAAAAGATAACATGTTTGAGTGGCTCCAACATTTGGGATTTATTACTCAAAATCTGGCACTAATATTTGATTTTGGGGATGTTTCTAAATGTATTTATGTATTTATTTTTAAATTCAGAGGGCTGCTAAGCAACATCACCTCCATTCTAACATTTATGACCAAAATTTGGAATGCAGGTTTTGATGTCACACTGGTTGGTGTCAGAAGCCAACATTCAATTTGATTTCAGTCTGTCTGAAATCTCTGATAGAGTGAGACGTAACTACCAGAGATAAAACTGCCAGCACTTGTAGGTGGAGATCGACACTGAGGTCTACAAAAGAAGAAAAGATGGCCAAAGAACGTAAAAGGAAAGCAAAAACACCGGCCCTCAGGAGACGACGAGGTAACTGAGTTCATGAGTTTCAGTAAAAATTAACAACAAATGGTTTGTGTTTCAGTTTTTGTGAGAGAAATTAATGTGTACTTAATAGTTTTTATTAAATTCAAATTACTTACATCCACTTCACTATGTGCTTTATATTACCTGGTACTTAAAAGATCTTGAGTTTTTATCATAAAGGATTTCTCCTACTGACTTGTTTACTGTTGAAACATTGAGACGTGTGAGTCTGTGATAGTTTCACCCAGAAGCATGTGTCTTGGTGAAAATGAGCTAAACATTTTGTTTGTATAATAAAGTTTGTATAATAAAGTTCCTGATCAGGAGTTGAGGTATTTATGAGGTATTTAGTGATCAAGGGGATTAGGATCCCTCTGATCAGGGATCCCCGATAAGGATCCCGGATATCCCTGATCAGGATCCCTGAGATCCCTGATCAGGATCAGGATCCCTGTTCAGGATCAGGATCCCTGAGATCAGAGATCAGGATCCCTGAGATCAGAGATCAGAGATCAGGAACTCTGATAAGGATCCATGATCAGAGGGATCCTAATCCCCTTGATCACATAAATAACTCACATAGTATTTATGTGAGGCAACATAAATACTAAATTTTTTACTAATTACGAAACATAGCAAATCACATTATTTTCCTGATGTCTCTCACTTTAGAGGGCAAGAGCGGCATGATGTCACCAAGCACAGACTCTGTCGAGGACAGCAGACCAAGGAAAAGGAAAAAAGCTGCAGATGAGACCCCCAGAAGACGGATCATGGTCTCTCAGATGGCCGGAGGCTCCACACGCTGCCAGGTCCCAATCAGAACCAAGAGGAGAGTGAGGAGTAGCACCACAAAGGATGCAGAGAAATCTTCACCACCAGCCAAGAAGAAGAAGAGACTCCTGCAGCGGGTTCAACCCAAAGAACGTCCGTCCTCCTGGGACATCAGCTCAGGTTGGCTGCTATGATGAAGCTATTTTAGTTCACACTAGATTCTCAGCATGATTATTAGGATTCATACAAATTCAAAATTACTTCATTGTCCCCAAAGGGAAATTAAATCCTGTAACTCATCTTAATTCAACATGAATTAACACAAGTTAATTAATGTGATGGCTGTTGGTAGGAAAGATCTCCTGTAGCAGTCCGTATCACAAGAAGCCTCGGACTAAAAGAGTCCTAATAGATGACGGTTAACTTCAGCATGTTACAAAGAGTAAAAATATTGCAAAGAATAACAACGCTATGTTGTGAAAGCATTCACACCCATTACACACGTTTTACATTAGAATAAGAAACTTTTATTTTTTATTGTGATTTTATGTGATATGCAGCTGTACGTTCACAAAATGTTGCTTCTACAAAACTTCCTTTTCAGTTTATGCCCTTCCTTGTGTTGTACATCAGCAGAAAAATCTAATTAGATATATTGAATTTAATTATCTTAACATGTAAAGAGGTGCTGCACGTAAGGATAACTTTATGAGCCTATTTAAGGGCACATCCACAGCAGCCCTGTTCAGTTCGCTTCATTCCAGTCCAATTGCGTACCAAGTCTGGTTCGTTTGGGGAGGTGTGAATGTGTAATCAAACGCTGGTCAGCCTACAAACCGCGGATTGGTTAAAGTGAACTCTGGTGCGGTTTGAATGTATATGTTAACACCAAGCAGACCAGAGACCACTGCAAAAGTAGGAGTGTATTTTGGGTAATTACAACCAATAAAAACTTGAGTCTCGTGCTGGCAGGAGAAATGGCTTGTGTCTTTTACCAAAGACCAAAGAGAAATCTGACCCATTCCAGTTTTCTTTACATTTGGTGAAGAAAAAAGTTGTGTTCAGTGATGTTTCTTTCAGTGGTTCTTGGTGCAGCACCACCACAGATGAGGAGTGAACAGGGAGCTCAAAGTTAGTTTGACTCAATGAAGTGTGGAAGAAAACTGCACCAGATGAAATTGGAACAAATGTGTGAAAAAACCCTAAGACTTATGTTTCAATCTGGACATTGTTCTCTTTTGGTACCTAAATGTTAAAAGGCTAACATTATTTCTTTGGGTTACCCTCATTGTTAGAATCCATCTCCGGACCAGCATCGGCAGAAGACTTTGAGGTACCACCAAAAAAGAAAAAGATAAAGATGGAGGAAGGAAAAGTGAATTCCCAAAGAGGTCAGAGTTAAGTAGTGATAGATTTGTAACAGACACTAGACAGAAGTAAGGTGTGGTGATAATGACATCTGAAGTACAATTAATGAACAGTTTTATTCTGATGCTTTGTGAAACTTTAGCCAAATTCCAAGAAAAGTATATCGAGCTGCATCAGCTGGGAGATGGAGGTTTTGGGTCTGTGTTTGCTGGATATAGGATTGAGGGTAAATTGCCTGTAAGTGGCACACACAAAACGCACAGACACACATCCATAGGTTCACTTGCTTCATCATTTTTTTAAGCCAGTAAGGGTCAACATTTGTCGAGAAGATGTAAGTTCCTCAAAGCGGTGGAAGGCTAACAGCTCGTCAGACTGACTGTCTGTTTCAGCTGATTTTAGCCAATACAATTGACTCAAACTGAAAATGCAGTTTTATTTTTATGGACAGTAACCATGTACAGTTTCACAATAGGCTGTTATCATGTTCATTATTTTCTCTGCCACAAAAAGATGGTTGACCATCTTTATCAATCTGTCTGATCGGTTGGGACAATTTTAAATTTTGTTACTTTTAGAGACAAAAGCATCAAAATTTGTAGGTTCTGAACTATTTCTGAGACGCGTAGTTTGCATCCTGGTATTCTCAGTCAGCTGAGGTGGGATAGACAACAACTTCAACCAACTTTAACTTCACTGTTTTAATATGTTATTTAGAAAACTACTGCTGATAACTTTAGAGAGTCTAACATTAGAAAGTACTAAATATCTCTTTAAGAATATTGCCTCTCTAACATGCTAACTACAGTCTTGTTATCATATAGGTGGCTATCAAACATATCCCGAAAGACAAAGTGGTCATCAAACATACGGTAAGTGAGCAACAGTGTATAGCAGTGTTTCTTCTTAGTGGATTCCAGATGCAAAGGGCAGTTAACATCTCTGTAGATCCCACACATTCTGGACACAAAGTGTTTAGAGTAAACTTTCACCTTGGTTGGTGCTACAGAACACTGTTTGGAATAATCGGACTGCAGAGAAAGAGTTTCTTTTCGCCGATGATCACAATGAACACCTCACAAGCCGAATCATATAATCAGTTTTTCACTGTCACATCAAACCATCTGTGTCTTTACTATCCATCTAAAATATTGGCTACAGATAAATACACATGATTTATATTTATCTTGAAGTTTGCTTTGAACACTTGAACATCAAAGTCAGATCATTTGTTTATGCACACAGTTTTAGCCAGTAAAGCCACTCTGATTCTGATGGTGGGTTTCTCATATTTGCTGGAATGTTTCAGGATGAGAACGGCAGGGAGCTGGCCATGGAGGCTGTAATTATGCTGAAACTGAGGTCTGCAACAATGCCGCAGTTAGCCATGGTCTCCCTGCTGGACTGGTACGATCTGGATCAGGAGCTGATTTTAGTGATGGAGCGGCCCATGTTTGCTGAGGACCTTCTGGTCTATCTTAAACAGCGTGGAGGTTGTCTCAATGAGAAGGAGGCAAAGGTAAGCTGTGGGATGGAGTTTGAGTGTACCTTAGAGGGTTGAGCTATAAAATATCAAAGCCTGAACATTTCAAAGAGGAATGTTTGATACATCAGATGCCAAAGAAGAATAAGCAAAGCTTTGAGTTGCTATTATGCATACACAGGAAGACTTGCAGCCATTAATGAAGAGAACCATGTACTGCACACTGAAGTTTGTAGTTGTAATGAGACAAAATGTGAAAAAAAAAAACAAAAAAAAACAGTTTCATCAGATTCTGAAGACAAGGCACTGTATCTTATACCTGTTTCTCTGCTGTTCTTGACCATGTGATGTTTTTCCTTTAGATCATACTGAAACAGCTGGTAGAAGCAGCGCTCTACCTTCAGAATGCAAACATCTTCCACAGAGACATTAAGGTGGAAAATATCCTGATTGAGACCAACCCAGAAAGGCTACAAGTTTATCTGATAGACTTTGGTTTAAGCTGCTTTGATGACAGAAGAAAACATAAACTACTGTGTGGTACGATTGGACTGTAGAACCCGGTCTTTACTCATTTATTAATGCTGTTTCGTCTTACTGATTGTCTTATTCTTACACTCCTTCAAGGTACTCCTGAACACCTCCCGCTGGACTGGTTCATGCACAGCAACTACTGTGCTGAACCCATAACAGTGTGGCAGCTGGGTGTGGTGCTGTTCGAGGTGGTCCACAAGATGCGCTTCAACACCCACAGCTTCTTGAAAAACAAGCTGAAGATCAGCAAGAGGCTCTCCAAGAGTGAGACAAACTTATCAGAATAGCTCACAGCACCAAAAAAATCTGTTCTGTGTCGTTCTGTCTTGTTCCTCTGGCTTGGTTCATTGTTGTTGTTTGACCTCTGACCCTCCAGACTGCCAGGATGTTCTGACAAAGTGTCTGATGGTTGACCCTGTGGATCGTCCCACCCTGGAACAGCTGCTGGGCCATCCGTGGTTGTCGTAGACAACACACACATGCACACACACGTACACACACACGCATGCACACACACACAATATGTTTATGGACACATACATACATCTAGTAAATGCTTCACTTTCAAATTTTAACCTTTTAAAATGCTAAACAATACTTCCTTCCTTCCTTCCTTCCTTCCTTCCTTCCTTCCTTCCTTCCTTCCTTCCTTCTTTTCATTCTTTTTTCTTTCTTTTTCCTTCTTCCCTTCCTTTCTTTCTCCCCCCTCTTCTTTCCTCTTTCCTTCCTTCATTTCGTTCTTTTTTCTTTCTTTCTTCCTTCTTACCTCCCTACCTCCCTGCAATCCTTTCCTTCCATATTTTATTCCTTCCTTACTTCCTTCCTCCCTGCCTCCCATCCTCCACCATGCCTGCCTCCCATCCTCCACACATGCCTTCCTTCCTGCTTTCCTTCCTTTCTCTTTTCCTTCTCTCTTTCTTTGTTTCTTTCTTTCTTCCTCCCTTCCTTATTTCCTCCTTCCCTCCCCCCTCTCCCCCTTTTTCCCTCCCTCCTTCTTTTTATCCTTCCTTCCTTTATTTTTTCTTTCTTCCTTCTTCCCTTCTTTCTTTCCTCCCTCCTTCCTTCCTTCCGTGCAGGTATGAGATGGGGTCTGGTCACAGTCTCCAGCAGTTTGTTTTCTTCTTATGCAAATACTATCCATGCGGTTAATTTCTTGACTTTTGCTTTTCTCTGAGTGCTCTCATTGAAACTAAATCTATAATTTTCATTGTCTTCCTCCTCAATTCTAGAAATCACCAATTCTACAACAGCTTTTAATTTTTGTGGTTTTCTCCGGGTGCACCGGTTTTTTCCCCTCTAAAAAAAAAACCCATCCATATTCGGTTACATCATGCTTGTGTAGGTATGTTTTATGGTATGGTTAATACATCAGGTAACATCATTACTACATCCTCTCCATGTTTTTTTTTTGTTTTTTTTCAGATTGCAGATCTTCCTACCCAGTGTTCCTGTGTTTGTCTCTCTTTCCTGTCTCTCTTTCCTGTCCTCTCCAACCCCAGCCGGTCAAGGCAGATGGCTGCCCGTCCTAAGCCTGGTTCTGCCAGAGCTTTGTCCTGGTAAAAAGGGCTTTTCTCTCCACTGTTGCCCCGTGCTTGCTCAGGACGGGGGATTGCATTAAAGTGAAGCTTTGATGCAATCTGCTGGTTTCCTCCCCTCCGTAGAATCGCCACCTTAATGTGGTGGAGGGGTTTGAGTTACCCTCATGAGCCTGAGTTCTGAATTGCCTGGGACTTTGACCTTTGGCGTGGTCACCCATGGCAACATGGCTTCAGAATAGGGGCAGGGGGTCACACCAAGAGCGATTCAAATACTTGGATGGAGTAAAGCCGTAGAGGAGAACAACATCTGGAGTCAACTCCCTCTTGGAAGCAAAGCTGGTGAGAGAGCCTTAAAGCAACAGTAACTCCCTTCCACATGGATCTACCACAAGCAGGAAGGGACATACAGGTTGGATACCAAATCAGCTGAGTGTAGCAAAAGGCAATAGATTTAGCTGAATAATTAGTGTGTGATGATAAATATCATAACCTCCTCTCAATGTGTCTTTAGGTTTTTCCTTTCAGTAAGGACTCGGATGCGCCTGAGATGGAGACAAGTTACTTCTTATCTAATCTGGGTTCTGAAGACTTGCTCTTCTTCCTCCCTTGTTGGTACTATGGCCAGCTGTTGGGCTCCCTTGTGCTCCAGATGTTCCTCCTCACCCACCTTTGATTTAACTGAAGTTGCTAAAGTTAATTTGGCCTCCTTATTGTTTAGTTGTATTTATGTTATTCCAAACTATTAAACACGACTGTAATATTTGTTACTAATAAAGTATATTTTCTAAATAAAGCTTATTTAAATTGGTTTAGTTATTTTTGGGGAAAATCTTATTCGGGACAGTAGCCAATTAATGGCTGCTCTCACTCAAAGCTGGTGTTTTTAAGAATGAAGGTTTTTCTAAAATCTTAGCTTCTGTTCGAGTTTAAGCTCTTGCTCCATGTTTTCCAGTTTCTGGCTCACACACAGCATCAGTCTTAATTCATGAAGTGCTCACCTGGAAGCCTCATGCACTCATTATCATCACTGCTAACCTCAAAGATCTTCATTTTCTTCAAGGAAAGAAGAAAATCTTTTCTGCTTGGCTGCTGTGTAATATGCTTTAACATTGACCACTTTGTATCCTTCTAATAACTAATTTGTCTAGGGCTCTTTGTGCCATGTTGGGGCTAATTCTTCTGACCCACATGCAGAAACCACACGTATATAGAAAATTAATGAGTTTATTTACAATAGAACAAAGATAGTTTCGTCTGCTGGACTTCAGGAGGAGGGAATGGAATCTGCAATCAGGAGGGTTGTGGGTTAGTTGGCGTGGTGTAGCAGGAGGGTAGTCGGGGCCAGAGTGGAAGTGGAAGGGTGGCTCCAGTGCGAGGAAGGAGAACGGTGGCCCAGGGGTGGAGGAAGTTGCGTGGGATCAGCGGAAGCGGCGGAGCGAGCAGGCAGGTCCTAGCAGGCGGATCTCGCAAACAGGAGAATGTTTTCCTAGAAATGGCAAAACACAGAGACGATGAAATCTCAGTAAAAGCTCAGAGAAAGTTTCTTCAACACTGTGAACACAGGGTGAGGCCAGAGTGACTACCGGAGACGTTAACCATCTAGCGCAGAAGGAAGGATCTGCCGCTCCTTTGTCCCCAGCACTTGATACGCTGATGAGTTCCACCTGCGCCAGCTCCTCGGGCCTCCCACAAAGATCCTCGCTGGAATAGGATGACACACTCGCACTCACAACACACATTCACTCTCTCATGACCCTGACACTTTGTGCTCTTCTGAGTTGAAAGTAAAACTTTAAAGATGGTAATATTTAAAATATATCAGGAGTCCCGAGTCAAACAATGGGGTGACATCATCATCCCTCTAATTAAGAAGTTGAGAAAAAAGTTCTGAAGTGTTAACCTCATGATCATGAATCATTAGAATTGCACTTCTTTCTACATCTTCGGACAGCATGTGGCATTGCCACTATTAGTTGACAAGCAGCAGATTCCTGAAAATCTCTCCTGATTTTTCAGAGATGTGGCTTTCATTCTAGTTTGCAGCCTGTTTATTAGAGTCATACAGCATCAATATCTGACAAAGTTATGCTTTTTTAAATCTGGTTAATTAAAACCAGGCCAGTAGAAGAAAACACGGCTCATTCTTTTTTTGTGTGTGTGTGACATTTTAAAGCTTTGCTCAAAATTTGCATGAATTGGTTGAACAAATGTTCAATGTTTGATGTGGTCATGGTAGTTAGTTCCCAAGACTTTCCTCTTGCTTTTTAAAATTGTTTTTTGTCCCTTTTATTTTATTTATTTATTTATTTTTTGCATGTTTTACTCCCTATGTTTGCAAATTCCAGCACATTACAGGACAAAACATGGCCTGCAGACAGATGGTCTTTTCAGAAAATAATAAAGCAGAGAAATTCCACAGGTTACCTTGTTTAAGAACAAAGTAACTCTTGTTCTTAAACTGGTTCTGTTCAAGTGCCTTAAAACTTTGGTGGTTTGAGTGACAACCCCACTTCCACCACTTTGGGGAAACAATTGTGTCATCAGCAGTGTGTGTTGAGTAATGTGGTAGAGGAGCGAAGTACCAAGGTGGTTGAGCTTTTTGAGCAGAGCCTGTTGCTATTAATTGAACCATCCACAGACCTGGTACACTGGTTCTGTATCTCAGCAGGACTTTGATGACTAACACAGAAGATTTGTATTTCAAACCCTGGTGAAAGAGTTTGTTTCGTTATCATGGTGTTTAAGGTTTACAGCAAATGAGCTTCATGTCCGGTCACTGAGAACTAGAAAGTTTTGTTTTCACAGGCTCACTGTGAAAACAATATCCCTGCCTGTGTTTGCATCTCTGTAGAAGCAGTAACATACCACACTGTCACAAGTTGGGTCTGCGTTGATCAAATAATTGCACAATTTGACATTTTGGAAAGAAATTCAAAATTTCAAGAAAACCAAAACATAAAAACCAACAAAAAATATGAAAATGCCCTACCCCCAAAACTGGGCTTAAAAACAGCAGCTCTCCCCTTAAAAGCCAGCCTGCGCAAAAGGTTACATTGCAAAACATACAAAAGGGCAGTTAAGCCTTCATATACAGAAATAGTGTATCACAGTCAAAAGTGCAGCTTTGCAGGAAGGCACTGCTAATTAATTGATTGTCTTGACACCTTGAAAGCATCACCCAATCAACTCTCAGAGGAGGATGTTCCTGAAACAGAGCAGAGGACATTTCTTCCATTCTGGGGTTGTGTGACCTTGTCATTTCCTGGATTCCCCCAGTTCCTTACAGTCCCAATGATGCTGATTATTCAGTCCTGCAAGGTCTTTTTACAGTATGCCACATTTTGTTTGGTCAAAGTGGGACTCAGGCTTTTCATAACAGCGGGTCTGAAAAAGCAGGCAGCTTGACTGACATGTCAGCTACCAGCAGCAGAAGGCCTGCATATGGATGGATCACTCTCAACTGTGAGTGTCTGACAGGTCGGCTGACAGCTACCTCTGATGTATTCAAGCAATGCTGCCCCGTTACTAAAGCTGACACACTTTCCTCAAAGCTTGTTTCTGTGTTAAGGGCCAAATTGATTACAGTCATTCAAGTTGGCTCTTTTTCTTGTCCTTGAGGAGCAGCATGTGTGGCGGTGAGTAGCACCGACACCGACAACGGAACACATTTCCTGTTTGCATGTTGGCTTAGAGTTTTCTGTATGTTCTCCTCCACCCTGCAATAGTTATTACAGTAAAACAGTGAAATTAATCTGAGGGACACGCTTTAAAAGATGGTAAATTGTGAAAATAACTTGATAGATATTGAAACTCCAGTTGTTATGTCTAAATGGACAAATACATATGAAAGAACTGTGTACAATTAAAATAAGCATAAACAGACATTTGAAACTTAGGTCATCAAGGGTTAATGTGCGTTGATATGCACAGCTCAAACGTTCTTCGCGCTACAGGAGAGGCTAGTCTTCCTTATTCCGGCTCTTGCAACATTCAGTCCCTAGGAAAATAAATGGATTCCTGGACTGGCGATTTAACTTTGCGCCTGGATATTTCAGCTTTCCAAGCAGGATTTTCTTTCCAATAAAAAAATTAATAGAACAAAGTTTAGTTATGTTCCATAGAAGAAAATCCATGGATGCATTGTCAGTGAAAGTTTGCTCCACTGCTTATTGTCAGTGGTGAGATCCAGAAGAACCTGAGCCAATGTGAAAAAGTAATTGCCCCTGAATATTATATGTTGTTGGGCCACCCTTAATGGTGGTAATGTGTCTTTTATAGACTTGGAAATGGAAAAATGTTAATCCATTCTTCCTTGTAGAATTGTTACAAAACACTGGGGGTTCTATGATTGGTTTGTTTACATTTGTGCAGCAGAATGCCAATAGGATAAACACCTGGATTTTGACCAGGCCTTCCATAACGCTTTCCTGAAGTTCATCCAGTCAGAGGACCTGCTGATGTGCTCTGGAGCCATGCTTTGCTTCAAATCCTCGACGTGCTTCAAAGAAAGATCACAAAATGATGGTGTGGGTGGTGATGAATTATTGCAGCTGCTGCGAACACTTGGGCTGACGAATCTGCTCTTCTCACTGTTCCTTTCAAAAGATGGATTCATGTTTATGAATATGATAAGCGTTGGTGGTAAGATGAAAACCATTATAAAATATCAAACATCACAAATCTTAAAATGAAAGAAAATTCTAGCATATGTAAGTAGTGTGTACTTGCATATGCTACAAAAAAGAAAAGAAAAAAATACATATATACATATATTCCCCCTTTTCAACTGGTTATAGAAAAAATACTTCCTCCAACACAACACACACGGTCTGACACATTCTTTCAATGTGCAGGAAATCTCTGCAAACAAATTTAGTATATAATATTGTTTTACATGATTGTTTGCCAGATCACTTACTGCCACCTCCTTCCCAGTCCATCCAAAACTGCAGTGATTACCCCACACCAAAAACACGGCGAAGCGCCGTATTTGACTTTCTCCTTGAGTCTGAGCGGCTCCGGATTTCACACCCGTTTACGCGTCTGCGGAGGAAAGGATGTATATTCATTCGTGCGTCGCCGATTCTGGCAGGCGAAAGGAGAAAAGGAAGATGGAGAGACAGAATTAGGCCAGTTACTGGCAGAGCGCCCCACAGCCTCAGTCAGGGAGCCTGGGTGCCTGAGGAGGGACCGGAGGCCCCTCGGCAAACCCTGACATCATCAGCTCCCATTCCTCCAGTCTGCTGACACAAAGTCATGCAGATACTATATTTATGTTGCCGCTATTACACACGCTGCAGCCTAGATCGTGAGCTGGGCTGTCTGTTCGCAGCTTTCAACTGTAAAGCCCAGGTAGACTGAACTATCACCTTCAGTTAGTCATCATGAAAGGAAAAGGTGATCTGGTGTGAAATGGAAAAGATAAGACATCACACTGGCAGAAACTGCAGCAGCTGCAGCACATTTAGCTTGAAATGAGCCTGTCGCTCCTTTAAAGGGGGATGCTTTTCCTTTTATGTTCCAGGTTCTGTCAGATATCAGGGCTCTGAGATGAATATAAGGAATGTTTTAGCTTAAATAGAAAATATTACATACTGCTTTGAGAAAAAACAGCACACACCCTGTTTAATTTTGGGATTTTCTTTATCAAAATATTGAAAGTTACCGAGTCTTCACCAAATTGTATATGAAAACATGAGGACACCCCATTACAGAGGAGCCCCTATATGTTATTAAACGCCTATTTCGATAGTTTAAACACCAAATATTTAAAACACACAGCAGAAATTGTTTTAAAACTACAGCAGAGGCTAATAAAGACAGCCTTCATCCACAGAAATATCCACTAACACATGAAGGATTCTTCATAAAATACAGAAAATTACAGATAACTTTGAACATCGTCTTATGAAATTGTTACACAACAACTCAATGTCTTCAGTCAGAGGCACATCTATCACTGGGTGTGTTTTCTCTACAAATGTTAGCAAAACTTTGTCAATATTCCAATGTCAAAAAAAATACAATTTAATTAAGATAATTTGTGAATAGGTTTTTTCATGTAATAATGTATATGAAAAATAATGTATATATATATATATATATATATATATGCAGACAGACTGTTTCTATTTGATGGTCTAACCCAAACGTACATGCTATGTGGCTCTCCTCCATCCATCCTACCATCATTGTTCTCCCCGTCTCCCTGACTGACTTGTTCTGTCACACATGGCCACATATCTAATTTCACATTACAAGTAGCAGCACAGAAAATTCAATTTGTTTTTGTTTCCCTGCCATTTAGTGCTATTTCCATAAAATGAGAGTGGCTGACATCCAAAATCAATGCCTGTTTCCAAACCTCCAAGACTAATGGGGTAGATAGCTAAAACCGCAAGTTAATTGTTCAGCAATGCCCTTGAAAATTGTGTGTCACTCTCTCTCCATCTCTTGTCCTTTACCATCTCTTTTCTATTTACACTGCACTCTTGACTGCCACTTGAGGAATAATTTCATGCAGAATTTCTAATGACATGGACTTGGAATCTTAGCAGTCATGCTTAACTGAGCCCAAACTTGGACCCGGGTATTCCAATATCCATAATTCACTCATGCTGTCATGCTGGTTCTGTGAGTTTTCAGCTAAGAAAAAGAAATGTGACTTTCTGTTTGTCTGTGGAAGAGCGTATGTGTTTTAGCCGTGCCAGCAGTAAGTGCCAGTTGAATGGCTCTCAGACGATGGCTCTAATCTTTCCTCTGCATCACAAATTAGCTTTGAAATGAGAGATCTGGCCACAGGAATTGAATTGTTAATTACCAATTTGGTAGAATTAAAGTAGCTTTATTAGGATAGATATTAGTACAGTTATAGCTGGAAAAGTTAAAGCACTGTACTTTAATATGTTTCGGTTTTATGATTACTCATAAGCATATCAAGGAGAAAGCAGTGAAAATCCAGACCGGACATTTAAGTCAGCAAAGTGCATCAGACATTAGTGACATTTTGGATATTTGTTGCTATGGATCATGTTTCAAAGAAGTGTCTCCTCTAGCAGCTGTAGGTTGTAGGCCTTCAAACTACAGTCACCCATTCACAAATATTCTGATGGTGGCAAAGCTACTGGACAGCAGCCACAGCTGCCCTGAGGCAGCCTGACAGAACGAGTTGAATTGAAATTACTTTGTTTTTAAATGCCTTGAGATGACATTTTTTGTGACTTGGCGCTTTTTCAGTAAACTGAATTGAGATAAGATTATCTTCATAATTTATACCTGTATTTTCACCAATGTCACAAACCTTCACAATAAAACCTCTCTCATTATATTTTCTGCTCATAAAAGCGTTGGGCAGATGGGCTGAGATCAGTCTCTTACTGAAATGACCTTAACATCGTGTGATGAAACACATGACAGTTACCACTGCTACCCTGTAGTAGAGCTATGAATGTATTACTACATACTTTAACTCAAATGCATATTTTCAAATTAAGCTAAATATTTTGAGACACAATGTGCTCCCAGTCTCAAGTATCATAAACAAAAACACTGACATAAACAGATGTGGATATTTTTCAATCTACTTTAAACCATCAATTTAAAAATAAAAATATGCTGACCATTTGATTTTTTCACGTCTTTTCTTGGACGTCACACTGGTGCATGAGTATAGCAGTCGTCAACTGCTGCACCCTCTCAGCCGTTATTCCTGAGCCCAGGTATCTCCCCCCGGATCAGGCGCGTGTGATTTTTATCAGCGTTTCTATGGCGAAGCTCTCTGCACACTCAGCCCCATCGCAGAGATGCTTCCATCTTCACCGTCTGGAAACACAACAAACAGAAGAAAAGTGCCACGAAGCAGAAAGTTATGTAATTGTTTTTATTGTGTCATACGTGGAGCTGTGTGGTGTTTCACACAAATGCACAAACTCAACACTAATGTGGTTTTATCATGTTCAAGGTTTTCTCCATTTTAAATTGGGAGGCTTCAATAAGAGTCCACCAGCAGCAGACAGAATAACAGAGTATGTGGAGATGTGTGAATATATCATTCTGTGTAAATAATCCCTCTAAAGGTTCCATTTTTGAATCAAATTACTAAAATAAATAAACTTTTTTATTGTGTTTTAATTTATTGAAATCCTCCTGGATCAAATGCTAATTTGAGGGAATTGAAATATTTGTCAGATGGTAACAATTTGCTTCAGCAGTTCTTTTCTTTCTTGGCTGTCTGTCTGTCACGTTAAAGGTGTTTTGGAGAAGCGACGCTCAGCCTCTGCTCGGCCGGATCACAGCCACGCTGATGTTGTCTGTTACACTAAAGGAATTTAGAGGGATTCGCTGCTGCTAACACAACTTTTCACTTACAATAAATAGCAGTAGGCAGCTGTTGCTGGGCACTGGCCACGGTGCTGGTGTCCTGCTGCTCGGGTTGCAGGATAGTAATCACACTGGAAGCATGTTCAGGTTTGGTCATGTAATACAAAACATTTTTGCTTTTGTTCTCTTTTGATATACATTTTACAGGTTCAAGCTAAGATAGTTTTAAATTTTCCCATATACTTTTCTTATCATGGTATGTTGAATTTAAAAAAGAAAAATGAATTAAGTTGATAAAATGACACTATAAGGAGTCTCAGTCTGAAGGTCCAGTATTTGACTTAATTACTCAAATCACTGAAGATCCAAAGTTTTACTGTAAATCTTTCTGCCTCTTGGTGAACCGGGCCACGGAAACATCTGGTAACCCTGGACAACCTGAAAGCAAAAGCATCAAAACTGAGAAGAAGAGAAGTAAAAGTGAGTATATATATATATATATATATATATATATATATATATATATATATATATATATATTGTTATATATATATTGTTTTATATATTCACACAACTTTAAAAAACAAGTACATTTTGAAATAATCAAAACACTTTGAAAGATTCTTTAATGAGAAATCCTCATTAATTCACACAGAAAGTCTTTTAATGTAACGATCTTACAAGTTTTTCTCCTTAGAAAATTGGCAAGTGATAAAAACAAGTACAGTTAATAACGGTCATGTAATTTGTAATGGCAGCTGTGCGTTTCATTTTTCATGCTCATCACTGCTTCTACTTCCATATTGATTCTACTACATGGACACTATCAATTTGAATTGTTTTGCAAATAAATAAGTTGACATTTGTGGATGAATGACATTCATCCACATGAATGTCATTTTATAGATGAGGTGTTAGTTCAGTTGACACATAATCAACGTTACACAAACACCCCCCCACACACACACACACACACGCACACACACACACAGGCATAACTACATCAATTTATGTAAAAGTGGTTACAAATGCATACTTTGTATACTTTGTTGTTTCCATCCATCCATCCATCCATCCATCCATCCATCCATCCATCCATCCATCCATCCATCCATCCATCCATCCATCCATCCATCCATCCATCCATCCATCCATCCATCCATCCATCCATCCATCCATCCATCCATCCATCCATCCATCCATCCATTCATCACCTCATTCTGAATGTATTGTATATGGATTGAACAAACCAGAAATCAATGTTTTGTCAGCTTGTTGATATTCAAACAACAAGCTGACAATATTTATTACAGTATTAAATATTGTAATAATGAGAATGTTTGCATGTTTTCCCCCTCAGGCTTTCGAAACAGGAAAAGCTTTCAGTTAAATTGCATCCTGTCAGGGATTACCATTTAGCTTCACCTTTTTGCCACAAATCAAATAAACTGCAGTTTTTCTGGATCTAACTTCAGAAAGAATTGGTCTTCAGAGTCTCTGTGGTGTTGCAGTTTGGAATTTGATCCCTGATGCCGATGTCTGTAAATCCTTACAAAATGCTGCTGCTTAAATAGTGGGAGGTAAGCACTTTGTTAAAACAAGACGTTGGCACTAAATCGAGATCCACTGAAACACCTCAACTCAACTTTTTAATGTTTTCAGTTTCAACACTTGCCTTTGCTGAGTGATATACTCAGCAAAGTATATGCTGAGTAGATTACTCAGCATATACTTATACTCAGCAAAGGCAAAGCATAAGATCCAGGTAAGAATTTAAAGCATTAAAATATAGAATGCTTCTGAAATAAATATTTAATATGATGGGTTTGGGAAGGAAGGAGATCCTGCAGCTCCTTCCTTCTGTCTGTCAGTGATTCTAAACAAGCCTCTGACAGAAGTTACATTTTATTTCTTTTTTTTTTATTTCTTTATGAAGATTGTCAAGTAAAAATGTTATCAAAGAGTATCAGTGTTGTATAAGCATCAATGGTTTTTAAGCTTGAGCCCTCATGCTCTGCAGTTACATTACTCTGCCCAAAAATATCTGCTCTCACTCTAAACTGCAGAGACTCGGTGAACTGATTGCCATACACACACTGCGGATTGAACTCTGCAGGACTCCAATATCTCACTGCCTGAGGACAGAGCCAGAGTTTCAGGCTGGTATCCTCATCTGTCCCACACAGAACAAAACCAGCTGCAGAATAAGGAAGACGTCTGCTACGTATCTAAATAGATCATGGTTCTAAAGAGAGGCATGACGGAACAAAAGAGCTTCATTACATTCATTATGTTGTGGATAACTGTTCTAACTGTTGTGTAAGGACAAAGGTCTTCAACTCCAGTCCCTGATATCTGGAGTCCTGCAACTTTTACATGTCTCTAATTCAATTCACCTGAGTAAAATAATGAGATCATTAGCAGGACAGTGGAGAACTTGACTGCATGTTGAGGAGGTGATTCAACTGCTTGATGCAGGTGTGTTGGATCAGGGAGACATCTAAATGTTGCAGGACACGGACATCAAAAGACCATTTTGCAAGGGTGAAGCTGGAATGATTCTGGATCTGTAACTTACTGTAACTTACACTAGTGGTTTCTCTTTGATCCTGAGTATGGTCAGGAACATGGCATCTGGAAGAGCTTTGCTTTGGGCCAGGAAGGCTACAGGTCCCTGCAAGGTTCCAACATGAAGATCCATTGGTGAACACAGGCAGAGATCCTTAAAGGATTGACTTTCTCTTAGGAGTCGTGAAGCACTGGTTACCCAATGGTCAGAAGGATTATATTCTTGCAGAAACAGAAACATGGACATAGGAGCAATCCATTTAAGCCCAGAAAAGACTTAAGAAAGCCTCAATGAGATTCTGGAAAATTAGCAGAGATAAACATGATATTAACCGGACAAACAGTAGTAAAGGATAAAAGTTATATCACAGGTGTCAAGTTGTGAACCATAATAACACTTCTACCTCAAGTCTAAATATCATGTACTAAAGTTGGAGGATTCTCACCTTCCCCAAGCTCCTGTTCCAATGTTGCTGCCCTCCATTTCTCACAATTTAATAAACTTAAAAAGTGAAATTTGTTTCACCCTAAACCTTGTCTTTACAGGCTGCCAAAAGAAGTCATAAGAAAGAAAGTTATGCGTATAAATTCCACTAAAAAACACATTCAAAGCATATTTCAAAAAAGTTTCAGACTTTTCCTTCTGCTAGCTGCTTCATAAAGGAATTATTATTATTAAGAGTGACATAAAGCTGACATCAGCACTACAGGTCTTGTCCATTGCAGGCAATCTGCTGGCTGTTGGCAGTCATTTCACCGCTGCATCACTTCAGTCTTTTTTAAAGGCATTTGTGCTCTTTTTATATGCAGCAACTGCTCTAAATAACTAATGTTTCACAATGCGAAAGCAGCTCCCCAAAACTCAACTTGAAACTTATGAAAGGATACATTTGGCAGGGAGCTTGCATATCTAGCAACCTCTGGTAATCAATACAGCGTGCATGTAATTAAAAGACTGCCTCACCAGGCTTTCCACTCAACTCAGTGGGCATTTTTCAGCTGAGAACTCATTTAAAAACAGCAGAAAGCGATAGAAGAAAAGATATGAACTCTGGCTTCGTCCAAAAAAAAACAAAAAAAAACTTTCCTCCCCCAATGTTTGAAGAGATGATTAGACAGCACTAACTCTCTCTATAATTAGATACGGAAAAATCAAGCAGTCCATCAAAGCTGGAGTCAAGAAGTCAGCCCCTTATGGAACTTTATGTCAATTTCTAAACTTCAATGACAGAGTGATTAAAAGAAATAGCAGTGATATGTTGTTGCTTTATTCTAATGAAATGGGAGCATCGTATCCTCTCTCACACATAGAAATTTGAGATCTTATATATGTCTGCCCATCCATTTTCTATATCTGGTGATTTCTATCCTGCCTGCTTCCATGTATTCACTTATCATTATGTGTGTGAGAAAAATCCTCAAGGTAGAAGATAATTGTGAGTGGGATGAAAATGATATATGCTTTTGAAAATTTTCACCAGATACAAATCTGAAAAGGATCAAGTATCTGATACTTTGTGGGTCTATGTGCTCCAGTTGCACTTGGGGGGCATGTCTTTACAGATCCAGTCGCTGGGCTTTCTTCCCTTTCTTTGAGAGAAAATTTGAGATCAGTTGGATTAGACAGAGACTGTCTGTGAACAGCAACTTTAATTTCCTGCCAAATATTCCTAATCGCATAGGTGATCAACTTCAGTCCTCATTAGATTCTCATTCACACAGCAGGGGTTTGCATGGTCATTCATCCTAATAATTAAATGCTGTGGATTCTAAGGTTTATTCAGCAACAGACCAGAACAAGAGAAGTGGTGGGATTGTGATGTGATAAACATCACTGACACAGACTCTGAAAATTATAACTTTCAGTCATTGATTATGACATGTCAGTACTTATTGGTATATCTAATAATGACAGGCCTGATATGTAGAATATAGTTCATTACATTTTAGAGAAAAACAACATTTTAGTGGTTGAAGCACAAAGAACAATGCCTATTATTAACACACTGCATGTAACTTCTGTATTTGATTACTTTTGCAGTTTCCACAGAAACTACATTTGTAGTGTTTTTATCTGAGAGATGATGTTGACCACCTGAGCTCTTGGGTGATGAAGGTGACCAGAGAGCGGCAGCGTCTACTGTAGAGGTGCTGAGGAAGATGGAAGTAGGTGGGTAGGAGATCTTCATGAGGTCCACAATAATCTCTGCTGGCTTTACAGCATTTAACTCCAAGTTGCTCATCCTGAACCAGGTCATCAGGTTGCTGCGATCACTGACTCCTCCCCCTGTGAGCTGGGCTGAGTGAGGATGCAGAGGTGTTCTCTGCATCCTCACGAGTTTAATGTTTAGAATCTGTGAGCATATTGATAACAACGGGCTGAACTTCCTCCCTGCCTGACTGCTGTATTCCTGTTATGATCTGGTATTAATGGTTGAAATGTTCTCTTGCAAACCTCTGAGGCCTTCACTAAACAGCTGGGTCAAGCTACACAGAGGTCAATAAGGCACTTAGTATCAAGGTTGATGGTTGATTTTATTCAGAGGTATCACAGTAAAGAGAACTCAATACCAATTTACACACTTCGCATCTTCATATCTGTCAATGTAACAATCAGCATCTTATCACTTCTGCATTAGTCATGTGGTCAACATAACAAAATCTGAAAACGCTGAAGCAGACTGAAGAGACTTTTCCAAGAGTTCTATCTTGCAGATACTTCATGCATCTCATAAGAATGAAATATTCAAACATCCATAGAAAATCTGCAGTGTTTCTGCATAATGATTACTGGAGAATTGTAATCATCATGCAAAACCTTGGAATACAGAATTCATCTAAAGTATGATTCACCTCTCAGGTTTTTTGAAGAGATTCTTGTTGGATTAATTTCTGAATAACCTTGAGGTCCAGTTTATCAGCTGAAGGCAGTCATTTTCCACTCCTCTCTACTTTTGAAGTTTTGTCTCTTGTGGTTTACATCACATGGCAGGTACTACAAAAACACTTTTAACCAAGCAGAAGGATTAAGAAAATGTTCAGTTTGTTCAAATCCTACAGCGTGGGCATGGACAGGCGTCAGAGCATACACACATATGCATGTACATGCACACACTTCACTACTACTGTAGTGGACTTCAGGACTTCAACCCATTTGTAAATATTTTAACATTTGCCAAAAATGAAAAAAAAAATGTTGTTTTTCATATTCTAATTGATTAAAACCATTAAACGTTTTACTTTAGGCAGATTGTAAAGATAATTCCAGTTGTAAACAGCTAAATTACAAGAAAGTGAGACTCAATAATAAAGTTTAGAGTGACATCTCCAGTAATATTGAAAAATCATATTTGACCACCTGGCAAAAATGTGGCCCTTTTTAGTAATATTCATGTTTCATATGAAATCAATATTTGCATGTTTTTAAACAAATATTACTATGGTTCATGTTAATAAGAACAATTAAAACATCACAAAAATAGATGAACCGGATCAGCCTCTCCGATTACCACAGCTGTTAGGAACAGACCTCGAAAAGTGATTTCTAAAAGTATTGCATTTCAGGGTTTGAATATAAATGCAGCAGTTTCCTGTTTTATTGTTTTCTTTTCAATTGAAGATCATCCTCTACGTCGTCCCCTTCAATAAAAACATGAAGGTGGTTTTATTTTAATGTCAGAAGCTGAAGTAGTATAAATACTTCTGTCTCACAGTGGCGCAGCGTTAGCACTTCAGACCTGGTCTGCCATGGTGGCTCAGACAGCCGATCCGGTCAGTCCGGTTCAGATGTTTCACCCAAAACTGGACTGCCAGCAGCAGGAAGGCTGACTCAGCAGATTTGCTATGTGAAATGAATCTCTGTTGATATGTGAGGGCTTGCAGCAGAGAGGCAAGTCAGTGCCATTACTGATACTTGCTTTAATTCAGTTGACCATTAAGAGTGGAGATAAACTCATTATAGGAGGTACTGATAGGCTATTAAAGGGAGAAGGAGACGTGTGGCATGAGAGGGAAGGTATCCCAGCAGAGATTTAAGAGCTGAGAGTCAGGCATGTTGTCCCCAGACATCGGCCCCTCGTTAGGGTCTCTTACCAGGCGGATTCTGCACTCATTGAAGGAAATATGAGGTTGGGGACAGAGGTGGCCCAAACCTTTTGGGGCCAGAAGCAGATTTTCACTTTGGGCCCCCCCAATATCAGCAGGTCAACACCAGATGCTTCATCATTCCAAGGACGCTCTAAATGTCTGACATACCCTCTATCATCGCCTTCGTTTGTAATTAGCTTACATCATATCGGTGTTATTATAGCTCTTAACCTTACAAACAAAAAAATAAATAGATTTTGATATCAGAATGGCATCTAAATATGGCTTATTAATTTAACTATGTGAAGATAATATCAGCTGACAACCACACAATTGATAGTAAATAAGTTAATCAGCTAAATATATTTTCCCGGAAAGGTGCAGGACATTATAAGGTCTTATATCTTCTACCTGCTCCTTTTCCAACAGATAATATAAAGTTGAATGGCACTTGGGCATGATAACTTGTTTTAACTTTATTTTATTTTTGTTCTTTCTTGATTTAAGTTATGTCTGTCTGAAATAAATAAATAAATAACAACTTTGCTTCCCTTACGCAAAACTTTGTCAATATCCTGCTGACGTTGAAAAGACAAAATTTCACAATTACCATGTTGCCATTAAATAAGAAACACAATTAATATCACAGATGAAAAACTTTGTTCACGGAATAAATCCTTAAACATGCTATACCATGATCTTTCAACTACTTCCTGTTGTCTTTTTCATGGTTGCACCAGTGGCAGCATCTGGTTGTTGATCAAGTATTTCTATCACAGTTTTGAAAAAAAAACAACCACATTTGTTACAGCCAAAAAACCTCACATCATCCCAGTGCCAAAATTGACGAAACACTGTAACATTTGTGTCTTACTAATCATCTGAAAAACCAAGATGTCTGTTAGGGAGGAAAACAATTGCTTAATGCCTTCAGATTGATATGTTAATGATGTTTTGCTTGTCTCAGTTCCAGTAGCAATAACTCTGTTGGAAAAACTATCTGAGTGCATTTACTTCTGAAAGGTTATGTTTTTATATTATCATTCTGTGGGTTTTCTTTACTTGATTCTTTTCTCTTTTGGTATATCATTAACTGTTTTTCAGATGTTGCCTAAAGGCTGGAAACATTTACGCATTCCTGTGTTAACAGCTTCCTGGTGAAGCTGATTTGTAATGGTCAGCCTTGTGCCCTCATGAGGGCATGTCCGCAGAAGGTCCCAGAACATCCTGTGATTAAGGTTATTGATCAATTGTTTGTGTGACTGTGTGAAAAAGCCCCTCCTCCTTTCTTGTATACATAATAACAGGCGGTTGGGGACTGAGAGCCGGCGGAGTTGACCCCAGACAGTGTTTTGACTGCTGTTCTCCACGTCTGGCTCTGCTCCCCTCATGTGCAGAAAAGTAATTTGTGTCTTTGGTTGATTCTTTGGAAACCAAAATAGACACAACAAACTGTTGTCTACATCTTTACCTATTCATTATTTGACAGTGAGTAAAAGCACCTTTTTATAAAGTGCATGTGTCGCTTTGGTTCCGACTGTAAAAGCAATAGTCATTTCCACTTTACGTGCAGTAACTTCTTTTTGCTTTTACTGGAGTGCCTAGTTAAAACCCAAACAGTGATTTTATATGTAAAGTCCGAACAAGGGAACACCCGATAAAAGGGACAGCCTCCTTCATGCAGGTGCTTTCATGCTTTGGAAACAGAAATAGACTTCTTCCCGACAGACTCTTCTCAGGATTTTGTCAGCTCTCACCCAACCTCTGACTCCCCAACCTTCAAACACAATCCTATCCCTCTGCCCCATCTTACCCTCTCCACTTCACACCACCTGTCTCAATAACTCCTCCGTTCTCGTACATCCCTTCATCAGCCGCCCTTTCTTCTTCGCTCCTTCTCCCCTCTTTTACTTCCCTCAGGTTTTATCTGCCCTCTCCAACATATTCTTTAAACACAGGTCGGCTGGAGCGGCCAGCTCATTGTGCGCCAAAAGTTTGATGTATTACAGCAGCCCCCCCCCTTCACACATGGTAACCTTGTCTATTTCAGTCCTGAATAGCTGAGACAAGAGGCTCGGTGTTTCCAAGAGAGCCTGTTGTCTGTTGTTTTTCTATAGCTCCATCTTCAGAATGCGTTTTACCCTTCGCCAAGTCTGACCCACTTCTCACGTGGTCATGATTTCATTAAGAATGTGTTGATAAAAGATATTTCTTATGTGACACATGGGATGAAAAAATAAAATATTTTTCAGCCCTCCAATTCTTGGTTGTAACTAATTAAGTTACAACTATCTATGTTTTCTTTTTCTTTTTTTTAATAGAAATACAGTTAGAACAGATTCTGTAACATCGTAAGGTGTTGGTTGGTGCACATCGTTGCAGACCTCATTTAAAAATGATACGCTGAAGAATTTTCTGCAGTGATTATATTATCCTCCTGCTTCAAGGTCCATATTCAAGTGCAGTCTTTCAACTGTCACAAGACATAATGAGGTACCGTTGCATGGTAGAGAGCCTTTAGGGAAATTGAAAAGCGTAACTCTTTAAGGACACAAACGGTTTGAAAAAGTAAACTGCTCATTATTAAAGACCAACTCTGTCATTTCTAAAATTGCATTTACATGTCTTCTTGTGTATTCATGTATATCTTTATAGACTATGTTGCCAAAAGTATTCACTGACTCTTCAGGGCAACATGTTGACACCTGCGGATATATACGTAGTTAAGCCTGCAGATGTGATATTTCTTCTTTTTTCAGAGGTAGTGGGTGTCGCTCATATTCAGGTGCTCAATAGTTTGGAAATTAATCCAAGCATCATATGGCCTACAGTTTATCTCAGGAACAATGTGTAGAAAGCTTCACGGTGTCTGTGGTGAAGTGGCAACATCCAAGACTTGCATCCAAGTGCAATGCAGGAATTCTATGTAGGTCTGTAAAGAACAGCCAAGATTTGTTCTTTGGAGTCATGAGTCACACGACTCTGGCTGGCAAGCCAATGAATGAGTCTGGCTTTGCTGGTTGCCAAGGGAACAACACTTAGACTGCACTGCGTCAAGTTCAGCAGAGGGGATTATGGTTTGGGGATACTCAGAAGTTTGACACAACTTCTTGGTTCCAGTGAAAGAAATTCTCAGTACCACGATGTACCAGGACATCTTGGACAATTTTATACTTCCAAGTTTGTACATTTTCACATCCCTGCACAAACCAACCTCCGAAAAACTGGAGGTTTGAACTTTTTAGTTAAAACTGTCTGTTATGGTGATGAGATAAGTATCATTCCCAAAGCAGCTTTTGACTCTTTGCCCTCAGGTGAATCAACATCACTTTTGGATCTGGCTCTGATCTGCACACTCCAGCTTGTCTGGCTGCATTTCTGGCTCCGCTGCCCGATGACATCAAACTGGAGCTGAAAACCTGGGGAAACAGTTAATAGTTTCCTGCAAGTGGTAAAGCATTAGAATAAAAAGTGACCACTTCCCATCGTGGTGGTTTTCATCCATTACCTGAGGACGTTGATGCAAGCTGACAGGATTAAACTTTGCTCGTGGATTTGCTTCTGATTATGCCGGGAGTGGACCCTCTGGTGCAGAGGACCGTCGTCCACAGGGATCAGCACACTCAGGCTGCAAGCCTCTTATATATATGAAAGATTCAGCGAGGCCACCCACGGCTTCAGTCTCCTTCAGGAAACCCTGTGGAGGATGGCAGCCCGCATTTTCCCCTTTTAAAATGTTGCAGTATCTTTAGCGGCTTTGGGCAGAGCCTGCAGGCAGCGTGACTGAGCTGAAAGATCCATGTTTGTTGCTCATGGGCGATCAGTGACCCTCACTGCTCAAGAGCAAAACCAGCTTTTAACAAGTGGCAGAGCGGTCCTCCTGCTTCGATTAAGGTTAGCTGCAATGTCAGTGTATAAAAATGGTATCAAAATTGTCTGGTGAGCTGTGTAGAGGAAGAAAAATAAATCAATGCAAAGAAGGAGACAGGTCTATGAAAAAACATCTGCAAATAAAGGCTGCTTGGTTAGAAAAAAATGCAGTGAAAGAAGGACATGGAGGAAAGTAGAGGTCTGCAGGTAAATAGCGGGAGTACACCGAAACTGGTGTTTGGGTTTGGCCAATTTTTACCTTATCTGGTGACAACTAGGTTGGAAATTCCATCACACGACCATCTTACTGCCTCATATTCTGGGTTTATCTTTAGGTTTATAGCTTCCATTTTTACTTTCACACTTTAATGTATCAGAGCAACACATTCAACGAGCAACTTCGACAACAATTTTTCATTGATATTGTCGTTTATAAAATTCAGTAGTCATAGTAACACTGGCAGGATGGAAGCTTAGGATCTATTAAGAATCTGGTGTTGATATGTGGTATACGGGGCTCCGAATGGAACTCTGCTTAGGGCCCCCAAAAAGCACGGGCTGCCCTTGGTTCAAGTGTATCAAGGATAAACACCAAAAAACACGGAAACAGTTCCAACACATTATTGATGAGGAGGTGTCTGAACACCGCTAGTGTCGGTGTTCTAGCTAATTTACTAAATTTACTAAATGTTACGCTTTTTGTCTGTCAGAGTGTAGGTGTGTAGGCTGCTTTATTTTAGTATTAACTGAACTGAAACACATCAAACTGCACAGCACATGTACATATTGTCAGAGTAAAGCTGGCAGAACTGACCTGATTTTCACGTTCTCTTTTTTTTCAATAAAACCTTTTCCTGACATGTGAAATGTGATTCCCTTTGGGGATGGTTATTAGATGTTTTTAGTTTATTACTAAGTTGTTATTAGCTGCAACTGTAGCTTGTTATTGGCTGTTTTTAGCTTCTTATTGGCTGTTTCTTTGTTATTTACTTATGAGCTTTTTCACTTGTTATTAGCTGTTTTTAGTAGATATTAGCTTGTTTGCTATAAATTTAATTTGTTATTAGCTGTAATCTTAGACTGTTATTAGTTGATTTAGCTGTTGCAATGTTGATTGTTAATAGCAAAACATTGTGTCCGTTTTCCAGATTTTAGGGGTGATGGGGTGATCACAACCACCAATATTTTATGTAACTTGTGTGGCACACAGTAAAAATTCTGAGGTCCAATCCCTCAGGTGTTTTATTAGTAGTATATGTATCAATGGACACAGTGTTTCATGTAATCACTGCAGTTTTACATTGGATAGATGTACTGTTCTAATAAATCACACCCATGATAGTGAAACGTGTATATACACATGTATCCTATGTTGTCCTGCATGTATATCTCTGGGTTTTTGTTGTTTTTTTTTTCCTTTGCCCTTTAATGTCACTATTGTGAAGGTTTTGTGTAGTAGTTATAAAACTATATTAAACAACGGAAAAGGAAAACGAGCTAATGATTTGCGATCGATTATTCTGGTCTTTCAAGTTCAGCGCTACAGACATAACGGTACAGATATGGCAAAAGGTAGCCTAAGTTTAAAGAAATTAAAAGAAATTTATTTTTCATTAATGTTACTTTTCTTTGTTGCTTTTCCGCCCATGTTTGTTTGTGGTTCTTGAAAAGTTTAACCTTTTGAATCGAATGTTCTGAGAGTTTGTTGGTCGCTCGAGTCTCGATTGTTTTGTCTGTTGGAATGCAGGGGAACGTAACGGTTATGCTCCATTATAACACCGGACATGCAAAGTGTAACATTGTGTCCGTGTTTTTATTACTCCCCTTTCATAGGTAAAGTTCGAACTCATAAGAAATGGCTCTAACCCGATGTTTGTTTAATGAACAGAGAATGTTATGGTGATTGCTATAGCGATGTTTGTTTAATTAACAGCGAGCGCTGCGGTGATTTTAATAACTAATCTAAGAGCTACTATGCTATACTTAGCTTCCTGGCTAACTGCGTAGGCTACTGTGTGTGTTCGATTTGTTTTACTGTGCCGGCGTAACTAGAATGTGTGTAATGTTCAATGTAACAGAGTAATGTCTGAAACTATTTTGAAATACATTATAACACCGGACATGCAAAGTGTAACATTGTGTCCGTGTTTTTATTACTCCCCTTTCATAGAGGCGTAACATTAGCACAGGTAATATGTAAATGAGCGTACCCTGTAGTGAGGGCAAATGTTGCTCATGGAACTCATTGTGCTTCTGAGTGAGACACCCCCCTGAAGACAAATCAGGTCTCCCACAGCGCACGTGACAAGCAGCGCAAACATTCAGAGGCAGAGCAGCTTCAGACATCATGTGCGGCTGAGAAGGAGCACTCAATAGTTCTGCTGCAGGATGCTGCAGGTGGGTTTGGGGAAAATGGAAACATCCCTGAGCGTAATTGTTTGTAATCTAAAAGATCCTGCATCAAAGATGTATTTTTAATTCATCTCTCCTGAGATTATTTATGGTAAAGATAGAAGAGATCAAACGAGATTCCATCAGAGAAACGGCAACTTCCAAATTCCTGTTCTGAGCAAGAAGAAGAGGATGGACTCAGTAGGATGAAATTTACCAGACTCAGGCAATCTCAGATTGCCAATGCAACATGATGACATAGTTCATATGCTTCTTAATGCATCACATTAGTAGGAGCATTTCTCTCTAAAAGTTTCCATCATATAGAGGAAATCTGAATGAGTATTAACTTGAGAATGTTCCTCAGAGTGTTGAAGTAAACTGTTTGCATGAACCAGTTCCTTCATGTATGAGATAAACTTAGAACTTCTTATTAAGTGTGAACTTATACAACATTAGCTGCATTTTCATTACAAATGTGCACAAAAACTTTGTAAATATTCCACTTATGTGAAAAGAACGCAATTTCCCAATTACAATGTTTCCGTTAAAAAGGAAATGAATAAGCTGTTCACGCTACAAGTCATTAAAAAACATTCAGCGCCATCAACCTCCAACTACTTCCTGTTGTTGTCTTGTTCTTCGTGGTTTTTGCCAGTAGCAACATCAACAGGAAATTGTTAGGTTTTTAGATAAATACAAATATAAATATTCAAGCTTAGGAGACTATAAGGGTTGAGGATCATTTGTTTGCCCCTGGGATCTGTGTTTCTATTATCTTTGAAGGAAGCAGTGAGTTTGTCACATTGGAGACGGATGGCCAGGGTGACAGTTAGCCTGGTAGGAAGAATGGGTGGTTTGGATACAACCCAGAATCTCGGGAACTGAACTTTACGACCCCAGAGGGGGACGGGAACTGAACCAGGGAATCCCGGGAACGGAGCAGGATGCCTGCAGTCACAATTGCCCTGACAGGACGGCAAAGGGCCCACAGATGGCAACCAGGGGGAAAGAGTTGACACCTAGCAGGAGAGCGGATCAAAGGCTAGATGTCCCAAGAAACTCTAGTTTTATGGTCCAGAGAGACAACAAACAACTGTAACCTGAGGAGATGCAAAGACAGTACCTTGAGAATGAGTATTCTGTTTGCCACTCCTACTATGCAAATGTTTGTAATTAGGCTACGCCTCAATGTAATAAAATATGCAGTTGCAGAGAAGCACGTTAGAACTGGTCCAGAGACAGCGATAACGGGATGTCTCTGGGCAGAGTTCTCCGTTCAATTGGAAGATTGCATAAGAAAATTTAACCGCCTCCCTGTGTCCTTTATTAATGTCCAGCGAGAGTGTTAGGTAATGTATCCAACAGAAATGTTTTGCGTGACTTTTGTGATTTTTTTATTGCAGTTTTGTGAAATGAACTAATTTTGATTGAGCAACAAACAAAATAACTCAACCAATCTTTATCATCAAAATGAGCATGTTTCCATTAAGCAAACTTCAGTTTGAAATATCAACTTGTGCAATTATATGGTCAATGGAAGTGCAGCTACTGTCCACAGAATGAATAAAAAGGTAAAGAATTAAGGTGCTGCAATAGATCTACACCTAAATCCGGCCCTAAACCTGACGGAAACGTTCTGCTGGAACCTCCAGAGAGAACGTTAACAAATGGCCCCAAACCTCACTGAGCCAAAGTGACCCGGTGCAGATGGCTGGGGCAAAATTTCTAGATGAGAATATTAATTCTTCAGGGTATCCCTGCCTGGGGTGGCTCTACAAGCTGCTGATTCATGGGGTTTAGTTTGTTTTCCACTGACACTTTCTGAATTTAGCTGATGATAAATAAATAATAACCCAGTGCAATATGTTATTGTTATTCATCTGGGGTTGCAGCTATCCCTTCCTCCCTCCCTAATTTTTACTCTGATTTAATGTTTAGTGCAACATTACAGCCTGGCAACTAACATATGAAGTGCTTTGATCTCAGTGACAGGAACATGGCTCATTATCCCGTACATCCAATGTTAGAGTCAAGGACTATTTTTATCTAAAGTCCATGAGATATTTATGTCATGAAATGACAAACTGATATGACTAAAAGGAAACAATATAAACATTGAAGAATCTGATTAGATAATTTGCTTATGGAATTTTTAGCATTAACTTTCAAACTGGAATTGTTATATTTATTCTGCTTATGATGCTGCTTTTCATCAATATGAAATGAAATGGATACGCTTGTCTTCAGAGAGCCTGAGATTCATACAGCATAAATACAATATGTCCACTGTAATCTGTGAAGAGGAAAAGCGGAAGTTTCAGAAACCAAACAGAGATCCTCCATGGAGAAAGAAAATTCTCAGTTATGGATGAAATATCTTATATATTTAGACCAGATTTACTGATGATGATGGAATGAATGTAGATTTTAAATACATGTATTGTTTGTGAGTTTTTAAACAAAAAATATCTACCTCAGAGATAAGATAGAACCAGGCCAGACTGGCTGTTCTGATCAGAAATTCTCCTCAGTACCAGTTACTGTAACTGAATAGTATTTGCTGAGTCCCAGTCTTCATTAAAGTTATTAAAATCATACCTGACTGTGTACTTGGAGTCCAATAACACAAAAATTATTGTCTACAGTAGTGTGATTTGATCTCCTTTAACTCACTCACTATTAACATCACAGCAGTTCAGTGTCTGCTTTCTTGCCACCACAAGATATTTTATCCAGAGATGTTTTCTTTCTAAATATCCAGTATGTCCGACTCAGCACCTACAGATTCCAATAAATGCATGTCTTCCTCCCTACTAGCAATCTTTTCAAATGCCACAGTTCTCTGATGTGCTAGGCTAGAGTTAGCATTAATACTGAACCCTTTTCTCACAATAATAATGACGAGTGTATCAGCTGATCTCTGTGCAGCTCCTTCCTGCTCCAACCGTTGTCTGGGTGAAGCATGCAACATGAAGGTGCAGCAGCAACTTTCTCTTTTTAAGATCATAAAGAGTTCCTTAGAACATTCTTAGAAAGGTTTTTAAACTATATCGAATAATTAATTGAAAATACTGTACCGATAACTAGGATCAACTGGACTTCACTAAACAGGTTGTTGCTCGGTAATTGTCATGTAATGAGGGACGACGAGAGTAGTCGGGAACAGTTGACGAGCCGGGCTTCGTTTATTAGCATGAGCATCTCCAAAACAACACATGAACGTGACTCTTACTCGAACTCGCATATCTCTATAATTCCTGAGTGCGCCCCCAGTGGGCAGGAACCCACTGGGGGCGCACTATACTGTTATTATAGATAAACAATAGTATCTCCCAACATCTCCCTTCTTTTAAAGTTAAACATTGCAAGATCCCAAACATCTGCAAGTTAGTTTAATGTTTCCAACACAGGCTTTTTCCCAACATAACTTGGATGTTGTCAGAACAACTTTTCCACAACATTTTTTTTTTTTTTTAACAATCATCTTAACAAATATCATGCAGAACAATACAGCACATCACAGAGGTAGACTGCCCTTAGCCCTGTTAGGGATTATTATGCCCTTTTGAACCTTATCAGTGTCTGAATCTCAGAGGCAGCTTTATTTCCCGTCCCCTGGAAGTTCTTCTCAGAGGAGTATATGGTGGGAAAGAGGACCTTGAAGGAGGGCTTGCTGCTGGCTGATTTGGTGGTGGTTCAGATGGAATGGCCACTTCTGTCGCTGGGGATCTGCAGTCCTGCGGTGGTACTGCAGACTCAGCCATATGTTGTGCTGCAGGAATATCAGTCCCAGGAACTTCCTGAAGGTGGCATCTGTTGCGACGAGTCACACTCCCATTGGCCATTTCTACGAGGTAGGATCTCGGCTCCTTGGACTTACTGATGACTTTGGCAGGCGTTGTCCACCCTTTTTCACCATCCAGTTTCACTCTCACATGTTGACCCGGGAGAAGGTCGGAAAGAGGGCGAGCTGAGTGTCTGCGGTTGTAGAAGAATCTGTAAGACTCTTTAGCCTTGGCATCCTTCATGTAGACTAGGTCTGGGTCGACTGCGCTTGGCATCAATGTTCTGTCCAGGACAGGAACAGTGGTGCGGATCTGTCGTCCAGTCATAAGTTGCGCTGGACTACAACCTGTCGCTGCAACTGGTGTGGAGCGGTAACTCATAAGGGCTAAGCAGGGGTCAGACTGTTTGAGGATATACTTAGCAGTCTGAACAGCCCTTTCCGCAGCTCCATTAGATTGTGGGTAATGGGGACTTGAGGTTATGTGAGTGAACCCATATTTCTGCTTGAACTCTTGGAACTCTGATGAGGTAAACTGTGTCCCATTATCACTGACGAGTTCCAACGGGATGCCCCATCTCACAAACATGTGTTTGAGCTTATTGTTAACTTGAGCGCTGGAAGTGGTGGTGAGGGAAGCAATTTCAATGTCCCTTGAAAAATAATCAGCAGCAACAAGATATGTCTTACCCTCGAGCACAACAGGTCAACTGCAATTCTCTGCCATGGACCACTAGGCAGGGATGTTGTCATCAGTGGTTCATGTCTCTGTGTAGGTTTGTGCTCTCTGCAAAAATCACAGAACTTCACTTTGTTTGTGATCTGTGCACCAATCTTCGGCCACCACACTGTCAACTTAGCTCGCTCCCGACACTTGGTGAGGCCCTGATGGCCTTCATGTAGTTGGTCTAAAATGCCGGCTCGGAGTGCTGTTGGAACTACGATGCGGTCGTGATGAAGGACCAGCCCATCCAACTCCGATAGGTGACCTCTGACTGCATAGTATCCGTGCATTGGTGAGCTCCCTGCCATATTGCGGGGCCACCCTTTTCTGATTAACCTGATCACTTTTTGAAGCTCAGCATCATTCTGTGTAGCCTGGCGGATTTCCTCTAGCTTTGGTGACCTGATTGGTTTGCTAGCCACCATACCGTTAACATATGCCTTTACTTGTGTTTCAGTTTCCGGAACATAACTGTCTTTCAATGGATGTCTGGAGAGTCTGTCAGCGACCACGAGCTGTTTACCCGGAACATGTTCAGCAGTGACATTGAACCTCATAAGACGCATAAGTAGTCTCTGGCATCTTAGTGGCGATTTGTCAAGATCATAAGAGTTGATCAATGGTACAAGTGGCTTATGATCGGTTTGTAACCGGACATGGCCCATCCCTTGGATGTAGCGAGCAAAACGTTCACAAGCCCAGACCGATGCCAGACACTCCTTTTCAATCTATGAATACCTCTTCTCTGCATCAGTAAGTGTGCGTGAGCAAAAGGCAACAGGACGCAATTCCCCTTTATGGTCTTGTAACAGAGCAGCACCGAGGCCATAACTGCTGGCATCAGCGCTGACCACTGTCAGTTTGTTTGCGTCGTAATAGCAAAGGGCTGGTTCACCTACAAGCATTGTTTTGGCTTTGTTGAACGCTCGCTCCTGGGGTTCGTCCCAAACCCATACAGTCTTTTTCTTAAGCAGATTAGTCAGTGGATACAGCACTGTGGACAGACCTGGCAGGAACTTCCCAACATAGTTCACCAGCCCAAGCACCTGTCTCAGCTGCTCCACATTTGTTGGACGAGGCATCTTAGCGATAGCATCCACTTTGCTCTCGTCAGGCTTTACACCATCAGCACTAATGATGTGTCCGAAGAACTGCAGTTCAGATTTCCCAAAGTGACACTTAGCCCTGTTCAACTTAAGACCGGATGCCTTAATCGTCGGCAAAACTGCATTGAGTCGGCGGTCATGTTGCTCCTTAGTAGATCCGTAAACCAGAATATCATCCATCACGACAACCGTTCCTTCCAGGTTCTTAAGTAGATTAGTCATCAGTCGCTGGAAAATCTCAGGAGCAGATGTAATCCCGAATGGTAAGCGTTTGAAGCAAAACCGGCCCATCGGGGTAATGAATGTGGTCAGTCTTTGGCAGCTGGGGTCTAATGGAATCTGCCAAAAACCACTAGAAGCATCCACAGTGGAGAAAATCTTGGCTCCAGCCAGTTTAGGTGTTATGTCATCTAATGTAGGCATAATATAGCATTCCCGCTTAACGCTTTTGTTTAATCGTTTTAGATCCACACACACCCTGACTTCATCCTTGTTGCGTTTTGGAGCAGGCATCATTGGGGCACACCAATCTGTAGGTTCGGTGACCTCCTCAATGATCCCAAGATTCAACATCCGCTTTAGTTCTTTCTCCACCTTTGGAAGGAGGGGAAAAGGGACTCGGCGTGGTGTATTGACGCTGTATGGAATTGCCTCATCCGTCAGCTCAATTTTAACCGGCACACAGTTCAGTAGACCTATTTCCCCGAACACGTCACCGGACAACAAATAGTCACCACTGATGGCATTGACTCGTTTGACCAGTTTCATTTGCTTTGCCACTGCTCTGCCTAATAGGTTACTGACAAACTGTCCTTTGATAACTGTAATCCAGTACTGGTATGTCTGACCGTTGTGTGTGGTAGTAGCGAGGAATGAACCCACACATCTGACCTTTCCCCCTGGACTGTACACTGTTGATCTGGACTTATGCAGTTTTGGTTTTTGCTGTAGATTGTTGAAAGTTGCATCTGTCATGACTGTGGTATCAGCACCAGTGTCAATTTTAAAATTCACTGGGCTACCATTCACCAGCAGCTCAATGTCCCAGTCGATATCCGAATCTGACTCTTCGATGGCATTTGACTTTGCTGTTGCTCTTAGGAACAGTTCACCAATAAAGAATGAATCCTCATCTGAATTTGTAGCAGCTTCAGCTCTGACTTGTTTTAGCATTTTTGTTTTACACACAGCCTCGAAATGTCCCATTTTGTTACACTTTCTGCATCTTTTATTTCGGGCAGGACAGTTTTCCTTTCTGTTGTGCATCCTATCACATCTGTGACAGTTCTGTGTATTCTCACTGTATTTCTGTGCTTGTTTCTGCCGTGGTTTCTCATAGCTCCTCTTTGTGCTGCTAAACTGTTTCCGTCTCACCTCATTCACTGTAGTTTCCACGCGCTCTGCACTTTGCTGTTTCACTTGTTCACTCTGACGTGCAAGCTGGATAGCTCTCTCCAGAGTCAGATCCGCTTCCAATTGAAGTTTTTGAGAAACCTCCTTATCCATTATTCCAATAACGATCCGGTCCCGGATCTGCTCGTCTTTCCCCGCGCCAAACTCGCAGTGCTGCACGAGCTTATATAACCTCCGCACAAAAGCGGAGGTTTTGTGGCTCCTTTTGTGAAAACAGGCGCGGTCATGGATAATGTTTCTTTTTGGAACGAAGTGTCCGTCAAACTTCTGCATCACTAGGGCGAAATCATACTCTGGATGTAGCATAGCTTCCGTTGCGGCGGGAAACACGAAAGAGCCGTAAATAGGTTCGGCATCTCTCCCCATAGAGTACAGGAGCGAATTTATCTGCACCTCACCGCTCTCCCTGTCGAGTTTCGACGCGACTCTGAAGCGGGAGAACCTCTGCCGCCAGGTCGGCCACTCCGCAGGCTGGGCAAAATCAAACGGCTCCGGGGGTCCAAACTTTGCCATTGTGCTCTCTCAGTAGGCGTTTAAGTCCTTAATTCTGACACCATGTCATGTAATGAGGGACGACGAGAGTAGTTGGGAACAGTTGAAGAGCCGGGCTTCGTTTATTAGCATGAGCATCTCCAAAACAACACATGAACGTGACTCTTACTCGAACTCGCTTATCTCTATAATTCCCGAGTGCGCCCCCAGTGGGCAGGAACCCAAACTACTGTTACTATAGATAAACAATAGTATCTCACAACAGTAATGAAAGTGAGTCAGTTAGTTGATGCCACCAACCTTGCTTTGCTGAATTGTGAGAGATTGGCTAAATGCCTGCATCCCTCAGAATGATGCTTGGTTCAGGATCAGAGTTCAGTGAAATTACTGAGTATCCTATTGGACTTAATATCTATTGATATTGATTATATGTTTATCACGATCCGTATTATTATTGATTCATTTCCCAGATCTAGAGGTAGCCGTAATTCTGTTCCTCAGCAATGTGTGTAGAAGAAAATTTTATGTAAATATTTTCTGTATGAAGCAGCTAATGTGAAAGAAGGAAATATTAACACACAAAACACTACTTTGAAATCCCAAACTGAGGCCGATTAATTCCATGCAGATGGCGACACGTCCCATGTGGTGGCTTCCTCTTTTATTGTGATGCCATGTCTGACTGTGGAAAAGATGTTTCACCTCACTGAAGATATTTTTCTTCCTGCAAGATGACTTACAGTCAACAAGGTTCCACCTGTCAGCGTGACATTTCTGCCTGGAGAGGTAATAGCTCCACCTGCAAGAATGATGCCCCTGCCTCCTTCAGTTGGCTTCCTGCAATCAACATTAATACCCCGGAGCCGAGGCTGCACTCACTGCACCACTCATCCTGCAGTGCTTACTGTTTTTGCTAACATCTGTGCAGATAAAGGAGTTTTTTTTCCCTAAAAATAAATAAATAAATAAATAAATAAAATTGCTTTTGTCTGAACAAGACATATTTTAGCAATTGATATTTTTGCCTACTCTGGCGCTCCCACCATGAAGGTGTTTTTCATGCTATGAATCAGGTGTGCTTTATCTCTCAAGATAATGCTCCACCAAGCTTTAAAAAAAATCACACAGAATCAAAATCATTGTATGACGTGATTATTTCCTTTTCACTGCCACCCAGCTTGACAACGTACCTGAAAGCATTTCCATTATCTGTTCACCATATTTACTGCAATGCTATAATGTGCACATCTCTCCTGCCTCTGTGAAAAGGAGACAAAATTAGGAGTCATTTCATCACAGTAGGAATCAGGCGCAAGAGAATTTAGCTGTGCCAGAGAGATGTTCAAAACCATTACATTTTCTTCAAAACAGGCTTTTCATGCAATTTTGCGCCATTATTGAGAGGATGCGTAACGTGTTGAAATTACATCACAAGTGATGCAATGATGCTGCTGGTGTATCTTTCTATTTTTCAGTGTTTTGTGTTATTATTGTCATGTATTATCTATGAGAAATATATTATTTATTACCTCAGACCGGTAGGTAACCTGGTGTAAAGGGCCTTACCCAAGGGCATATCGACATATGACAAGTAGAAGAAGGAAACAAACCAAGTAACAGTAGAACTTATTGAAAACGGTAGGTTGTATCGTACTGATGGGACAACTGCAGACTATTTCTTCCCATTGAGTCAGTCACTCAGTCTGTTTGAGACAACCAGTCATTTTCAGTACGTTCTACTAACAAGCATTTTTCATTTTAATATGATTTGATCATCTGTCAGTATCAAACACACACCACCTCTTCTGAACTAACTCTGCTAAACAGTCCCACCCACTTTTTCGGAAGGTTGCTACCACCAGGTGTCTCTGTTCTTGGTAAGACTGGAGACTTGAAATGATTGATCTGTGCAGGCACAATTAGAAAGAAAGCTTCCATGAAGCAGTACTCACTACAATCTAAATGCAAAGGATTTGTCAAACACTGAGAATAATGTGACTGGCTGTCCACCTCCAACAGATTCATTTGGCAGATGCTGTGTAGCTCACAATAGGTCCTTAATTAAAGAGTCTGGATTTGATAGACTTTATTAGTTTTATTGAAGCTGATGTTTGCGTCACAATTTTCAGTCTACAATTTCCAGCTACCTCCTAAAACAGTTTACTGATGTCTGTTGTGGGGCTTCAGTTTATTGCAAACCAGCGGCTCAGTTTTTAGTTCGTTCAGACATCTGCCAAATACAGAACTCTTTTCTCACCAGCCTGTTGAGCCACCTGTTGTTTTTGACCATTAGGCCGGAGCCACAGCACACAGCTGCATAAAGCAGGATACCAGCCATCACACGCAATCTGTGCAGCAATATGTGCTGACACTGATCGTATGTCAAAGTACAGGAGCCTCCGCAAGAACCAGGTTGCTTTGTGGCTTTTTGTACAGTAGTTTGTTCTTTCTGGTGTAGTAAACAAAATGGAAGTGGAGCATCTTCTGTCATCTCCTGACGCTGATTTACTGAAGTAAACTCCTTGAATTAGGTGACATTTCATCATTTTAGTCAGCATTGTCTTTCCCTCAAAGGACCCCACAAACTCAAAATGCTACTGGATGATGCAACACAACACGCAACTTTTTTTAACTGGTTCAGTGTGGAAATTTCCCCTAGAACAGCATGAAAGCTGTAACCACTGCTGGTGATCCAACTGGCTTCTGAGATACCAATGAAGAAGCAGGCAGAAATGAAAACACAGCAGTCTCTTTCTTGCAGGTGTACAAAAAGCCTGTGTTCAAGTAATGTTAGATATTTCTAGAACTTTACCACCAACAGTAAATGTTCTGTTGTACTGGGAAGAGTGGCAGATGAAGCCAATAAGATGTTCACAAGGTACCTAGGTTTCTACCATGCCACAATATCACCAGTGTGAAGGGAGAACAGATGCCAAAGCAGTTCCCTGATGGGCCCGGTGCTGCATCTCACTCT
This sequence comes from Poeciliopsis gracilis, assembly GCA_911649635.1. Taxonomy (NCBI): domain Eukaryota; kingdom Metazoa; phylum Chordata; class Actinopteri; order Cyprinodontiformes; family Poeciliidae; genus Poeciliopsis; species Poeciliopsis gracilis. Next base: position 376,250 of record CAJVRI010000530.1, read on the forward strand.
GCCAGAGACAGTTCCCTAATCTCACAAGCTTAATTTAGTTTATCCATATGTTATCTTCAGGATTGTCATAGAGGGGTCCATTCCTATCCCGTCCAACTTGTCTCTTTGTACGAAGGTCTATACTACGTTGAAATCAAAAGAACATTCTCACATTTCACCCTCTCCCTTGGTGCAATGAGTTTTGGCATTTTACAGACTGGTGTTTGTTGCAGGAAGCTATACTCTATAACAGGGGTGCTCAAACTTTTTGAGACCAAGATCTACTTTTTCTCTCACCAGCCGGCTGAGATCAACCTCATGACATGAAGACAAACAAATTGTAAATTAAACCCTATTGACTCATAGGGTTATATCAGAAATGATAAAGTGATAAAAAAAACCTAATGCAGTTTCTTCCTCGGTGAGATTCTGACACTGGGAGCAGGATACTGGTTTCTCAGTCAGAAGCTGGTTGCAAACCTGAGGTCAGCAGGTGTCAGTCAGTTATGGTAGATCCGAAATTTGGTTTGATGATGTCAATATGCGAAACTACAGACTGACTGGAGGAACCAAAGAGCTCTGCAGGGGTAAAGGCAAATCTTTTGAATTTGGGATACAATTAATTTAATTTCACATAATTATTGCGGTAGAAGCCATTTGTTTGTTAAAGCTTAATCAAATATATGTGTCCAATTTGATGTTTGTTGTGACATTTACTGCAAATGAACAAGGTAATTAGTCCAAGTTTGTCGTTTATTGAATGTTCAGAAACTCCTGCGGCTGTGATGAACCACAGCGAAGGAAAACAAAGGTAAAATAACTCTACCAAGTGATCCACTCGAGAACCACTCGCGCCTTTTTACTCTCTTTCTCTCTTTATCGTTAAGCACACCCGTTGCCGTGGCAACCGCCTGCGCCCCGCACGCCGAGCAAAGATTACGTTAAAAATGTTCAGTCCGTTACGATATCAGGTTTCCAGGCTTTATTATTATTATTATTATTATTATTATTATTATTATTATTGGGGCCCTGCCATAGCAATGCATAAGGAGGCAGTGACAAAGTCACTGACTCCATGCATTGCATGGCAGGCACCTATTAATCTACACCCAATAGAATGTCTCTTTATTTATTTATTTCTTTATTTATTTATTTTTCTTCCATCAACCGGAATGTGGTTCGTACCGCTGCGTGTCCACCCACAAAAGTGGTATCAAAACGTCCGGCTCGGCGCCGGGAGGGGTAATATTACTTGTGGTGGGATTCGGAGTTACAATGAAAAAGTAAAAAGCGAAAAACGATCAAACATTTTTGTCAGTTAGAAACTGCCAAAACTATAGTGTAACTGACAATTTGTTAGAGTGCAGTGCGATTCTGACCCCAAATAAATTTTGAAATTGGCGTCACGCCCACAAATATCGCCCGATCGGTATCAAACTCGGTCATGACATCCATACGCATGCCTGCTCCGGTAAAATGTTTGCAAAATTTTCCTAGGGCTTACGGTTTCTTGCTAAGGTGCTTCAGAGCGAAGTCATGCGACAGGATTTTCACATGCTCAGCCAGGTTCACTTCCATGTATTTCTGAAAAATGACAAAACCCCAGCGCACACCATTTTTATCTTGTCACTGTTATTACTGTGAGTGATGTACAGATATGAATCGCGGGACTATCGGAGACGAAAGATAGGCCTCTCATACGCTTCAAACAGTTTTCCGATACGTATCACGGTTTCCGAATGGGAAGGAGTTGTTCGGACTGCTTTTTTCATTCAAACTGACTGAGGTGTCTCACAAAGATAGAATTCTTTCTCCACCATTCTGTCTCACACACATCACAGGTGGCAGGCAGAGAATCAATTACCATAGCAACGGAACACACCAGGGCCGAGCAGCTAATTAGAACTACAAAAACGCATCATTGTAGCTTTTACTGTGGCAGAACTGAGGAAGGAGTTGGGCTTTAGAACTACTTGTGTTTTGGGCATTTTATAACTGATTTTAACCAACCATTGTTACACATGGAATTACTATGGCAATTTTAAATTAAGCTTGATGAAAATTAAAAAAAAAAAAAACTTGAATATTCCAGGCCTTTCAGAAAAACTAACTGATTCAAGCATTTAAGTCTCTCCTTGTGTGTCACACTGACATGACAGTTGACTTCCTCTTTAGAACTACAAATACTGCAGGTTAGGACAACATGGCGGAACACTCAGTGCCTACAAAAGAGGTCAGAGCTGATTCTCAGAACTACAACATGGTGGAACTGTCAGTTACTACTGAGGAGGAATGAGCTGGCCTGTAAAACTACATTGTGTTTGGGCATTTTATAACTGATTTTAACCAAGCATTGTTAAACATGGAATTCGTATGTCAATTTTAAATTAAGCTTCATGAAAATTTAAAAAAAAAAGCCAGAATATTTCTCTGAGGCCTTTCAGAAAAATTGATTCAGGCATGTAATTAAGTCTCTCCTTGTGTGTCACACTGACCTGACAGTTCACCTCCTCTTTAGAACTACAATGACTGCAGGTTAGGACTACAACATGGCGGAACACTCAGTGCCTACAAAAGAGGTCAGAGCTGATTCTTAGAACTACAACATGGCGGAACTGTCAGTTACTACTGAGGAGGAATGAGCTGGCCTTTAAAATTACATTGTGTTTGGGTATTTTATACCTCATTTTAACCAAGCATTGTTACACACAGGATTAGTGTGACAATTTTAAATTAACTTAATGAAAATTTCAAAATAAAAGCCCTGAAAATTTTTACATCAGGTTATTGCTTTTTTGAGCATTGAATAACTGATTTAATCAAATCAGTGTTAATCATGGTATTTGTTTAGACATTTGAAATGAAGCTTACTGAAAATTTCAAAATAAAAGCCTTAAGATTAGTCTGTTTCTAATACAGTGCCTCAGGTGCTGCAATGATATTAGCTTGCAGTAGCATTATCTCTCAAATTAGGGCACTGGCTTTCCTTAGCATTGATGCTAATGTTTAGCATCAGAACGCTGGCTCCAAACCGACGGGCATACTTTGGCAGGGCCCCGGTTAAATTTCTTCAGGAATTTTCTAGTTATTATTATTATTATTATTATTATGAAGCTACAAACGTTTTGGATCTTAGTGAATATTTTGATAAGCCTGTCAGAAGAGGAAGTGCTGCTCTCAGCGTCCTGGAGGCCTTCAGTTTCTCACCTGCTGCCGAGATCGACTCAAAACCTTCCCGCGATCGACCGGTAGTTCGCGATTGACGTATTGAGCACCCCTGCTCTATAACATAAATGTTGCAGTGAATGGGAAAGTAGCCAGTTGGTATATCTGAGAATTCAGCTTGTCTTTATACAAACTCTTGTTTACCATAATTCTTCTATTGGTTTGTTGTTTCTCGCAGTGAATCGGCCTTAAAATAGGACAGTTAATCTCAGCTGAGGTTTTCAATGTAGAAATTCATGATACCTTTGATATTTGTTTCTGATTTATTTTTGTCATACTTAAATATTTCAGTTTATTAAATTTGAATGTCATATAAACAAGGAAATACACTATTATGCGGTCTTTGAATATTAATTTCATATTTCATGTTAAGCGCATTAGAATTGTCAGTCCAAGTGGAACTTCCAGTTGTTCTTCTTGACATCCCTGGATATAAATGGACTTACATATCTCAGTGTGTTTTTCCAACAGATTTGTCAGAGACATTTTAGTCGTGAAGTTCTAGATGCAGTTTAAAGAGTTACATATTTAAAACACAAAGAGGATTCTGATGATTCTAATCCAAGATACAAGATCTGTCCAAACCAGACGTAGTGCTGATGCAAGTAACATCAGAAGAATACTCCATGAAGTTTTCCATCCAGTCAGAGTGGCAAGTTATTTTAAGACCTCTTGATTACCCAACTCCTCACGCTATTCCAACTGTTCCTAAAGGTGAGGCCTGCCACAGGACACAGGAACCCACACTAAATATAATTGGTGCTCAGTACACTAACATTATTACAAATGCTCTCTAATCTGTTTTTTAATATCCAACTTTATTCTGCCACCGTTTGTCATAAAGACCTCAAGATAATAAAGTAAGCTTCGCTTGAGAGTGAAGCTTACTTTCAACAGCTGTCTAGGAACCTGTTATCTTCCCTATGTATTAAAGAGCACAATGAAAATGGGTTCGTGTTCAGTGTGATCTTTTCCTCTAGATTGTGAAACAGTTGTACTGATGGATGAAGACTGTAACAGTTGTAGTAATTTTAGGATAAGTGTTAGAACAATTAAGGCAGCATCTTTGGTAAATAAGTCTTGGAGCTAAAGCAAGAAAGGTGGCCATTTTGTTAAAACAAATTCCTTTCTGCCATAGTACAGTTACAGTTGGTCAATTTCTGCATATGTTAATATACTTTATGTCCCTAAGTTTGACTGCCCTGAGTTATTCCAGAAGATTCTAAGGTTCCATCCATACAGAGAGAATTTTAGATGAATCTGCAAAGGTTTCGTGTTGCTCAAGCTGAACATCCTCACAGTTCCAGTGTTTTGGGAGACCAGAAACAATCACTTTTGAAAACAGGTCCCCGACTGCAAACATTTCAAAACACCCATGTTTCCGTGTCTATTTTGAAACTATGACATTGAAGCTCGAACTTTCTCTGTAACCTTAATGCCTTTCCCTGACAAATAAACATGGCGTTCAGTGTTATTAGTTTTCTTTGCGTCATTCTGTGGGAGTGTTACGGCCCAGCTAATTGGCCCAGCAGTGCTGCACCTTGTTACAGACGCACTTTTTTTTTCAATTACATAAAAATTTTTGTGTATGTATTTGTGTGAATGTGGTCTTAAACTATAACCATATGTTGGCAAATCTAACATTATAATAGCTGGAAATATGAACCTTGACCTGGACGCCCATCTGAATAGAAGTTACTCAGTTCATACCCAGCTGTGTAAATCTAGTTATGTTTTAAGAAGCACCTTGAAACATATGAACATGATAGACCCCTGCTCGTTCTTTTCTCTTTAACGTAATCTTTTTTTTTTCCCTCCTACTACACAGGTTTTATTCCCGTATTGGTTACATTGTTTTGCACTCAAAACTTATTCCAACAAGTGTAGCATCCAATTTTAATTTCTGATCACATTGTTTCTTTTACTCTGGTTATGAAGAAATCTTGGGATGTGCCACTAAATAATCTGGAATAAAATTTGCAGTAACTGGAACAAACCTACCAACTCTCCTCATCAAGAGAATTACTGACCTGAAATCACCACATTAAAACATGACTTCAACTCTTTCCTTGGCAAACATGTCTGCCTCCGCAGGACAGCAAAACGTTTTTGAATTGGGTGATAAGTCTCACAAATTGCCGGCAAGATTGCGTAGAGAAGCATCGCAAACAATATTGTCGATTAATGATAAAAATGGGCAAACAGTCAGAGACCCCAACAAGTGCATTATGGATTTCTTTTCTAATCTCTGTTGTAATCTGGTTGAGTTTAGCCAGGCTGGTGGTAACTGAGGACCTTTTGGAAAAATGTAATCTTCCTAAATTATATGATGTGACAGTTGTAGATTAAGATGCTGGCTTCACCAGATGAGGTCAATGCAACCATTCAACAGCTTTCAAATAATAATAAAGCACCTGGGATGGATGTCTTTGGGGCGGAGTTTTGTAAGATTTACACCTCGTATGTTTAATAATTCAAAACTGACTGGTTCATTACCAGGTTTAATATATGACAATGTAATCTTATCGATTAAAAAAAAAAAAGCTATCTTGATTAGCAGTTTGTCATATCTGATTGACCTATGTTTGTCCTTATTGGCCCTGTCCATATTGCTGTATCACTGAAGTTTTATGTAAGCTATTCTGCGCATCCACACATATTTGGCATCATGAAAAAGCAGAAAATCAATTTTGATTTCATGTTTCCATGTGGCCATGAAAGAATGTCTAAGCAGTGTGGAATACTGATTACAACAGTAGTTTTAAATATTTTTGTTTTTGTTTTTGTTTTTTTTCTGCTGCATTAATGCTTACCGCATAATGCTTTTTACAGTGTACTTTGTCAGATCTCATGGCACCAGATACTGTAATATCTTCTAGATTCTAAACTGTATCTGTTCACAAAGTTCAAAAAGATGAGCTATGAAGGAGAAATGTTTTTCTTTTCATGAACAAACCTTCAGTGGAACACGTTATGCCATGGAGAATAATGGGTTGATAGATGCAATAATGCCTTCCATTCTGGAACTTCAAGTCATGTAAAAACTGACCTTCAGACATTGTGTACCCATCCATCCATTTTCCGGGCGAGAGGCGGGGTACACCCTGGACAGGTCGCCAGTCTGTCACAGGGCAACACAAAGACAAACAGGACAAACAACCATACACACTCACACCTAAGGAGAATTTGGAAAGACCAATTAACCTAACAGTCATGTTTTTGGACTGTGGGAGGAAGCCGGAAAACCCAGAGAGAACCCACGCACGCACAGGGAGAACATGCAAACTCCGTGCAGAAAGACCCCGGGCCGGGAATCGAACCCAGGACCTTCTTGCTGCAAGGCAACAGCGCTACCCACTGCGCCACTGTGCAGCCCCACATTGTGTACCCACTTTATACAATTTCCAGTAAATAATATAATCCATATGTTCATAGCAATATCATATTCTAGAAAACTGCAGTATTAATATGACATTTATTGGGGGGGATCTGGTGTCTATACACATCGCTGGTTCTTATATTGAAGCATATATTGAAGGATATCAAATTGCATTTGTTCTATTTTTAAAAATTTTGAATAATTCAGAAAGTCATGCAAGAAGTGAATTATTCTACTCTGAACATATTTAAATATAGAAATATTATACCTGTAAAAACATGAAAATGTCTTCAGTACTTTTTATAAACTAGGACCAATTGAGATGTGTGAAAAGCACAATATTCAGACTTGAACTAAGTTAGCTGCAGAACAAAGGGTTCAGCATTATGCAGAAACTGAAACTAATGACTTCAATTTGCGTTCCATGGGATTTGATGTCAAAGATTTTCTGAACTGCAACAGGAGGTAGATGTGTATATTTTTTTTAGTTCAATTTAACTGAAAAATATTTCTTCAATCTTTGAAGAAAACGTCATTCCATTCCTTTTAAGGAAGTTTTATTAACAGGAGACAGTAAAATAAACGACTTTTTCTTTGTGCTTCTGCATGTTTTCTGCCAGCGCTATACACAGTAGGTCATGGTGGCATGCTTCATTTTCTGCCATGAGGTACTGAAAGAGAAACTTTTTATTCAGTGAGATACAACAGAGGGGAGAAAAAAAGAGCAATATTCAATGCACCTCAGGTGTATGGGGTGAAGAGAAGCACCTGATTTGACTTCTTTTCTTTGACAGTGTGAGAAAGGTCTGAGCTTGAACACGCTGCACTCTGCTTCTGAACATGACTGCACCTTTCCTTTCACTTGGTATTAGAAAGAAAATGGGAAATGATTGTGTAGAACTGTATAAAATAAACCTTAAAAGGTTTAATGTTAGTACATAATGATCAACCATCATAACACAGATAAAAATGGTCAAATGAAACAAGAGGTGAATATTCCAACGTTAAGGCTAAAATAAATGATACATCAAGCTGAGTCTACTTATTATATGACCTACTGGTGGCGTGATTGATTCAGGTTTAATGCCTTATTAAAACTGTTTGATGAACTAAAAAAAATGTCTCATACGCATTACTTGATTACTTACTCAATCCATTAATTAATCAGTGGGAGGCATGCACCACAACGCTGTTTATCTGTTTGGATTTATAATATATAAGGTTATCAGTTGAATAGATTATCAGTCAGAGGTTCAGGACAGAACATGAGTCAGCAGTTGTGGTTCATTCTGTAGCCCACCAAATTATATTTTACATTGAAAACACACACACACACACACACACACACACACACACACACATATATATATATATATATATATATATATATATATATATATATATATATATATATATATATATATATATATATATATACACTAGTCTTTATCTTTGAGTTTTCTAAAACAGCTGATCTGTTTGGACAGCAGAACAGTCAGCAGCCAATAGAGTTTCCATTTTACAGGAGAAAACAGATTAACTGAATTAATCAAATAATGTCCACATCTGCAGAAGTCAAATAATCCTCTTGGCTCAGCAGAGATATAAGCTTTTTCTGCGACATGTTAGGATTTACAATTTAAAACTCAACCTTTGCACAAATGCATCGAAACACATAAACATCAAGGTTCACCAGCGGGAGAGAAAAAGTAAATTTTCTGGTAAATATGAAATCCCAAACATGCCATTCAGTTTTCCCTGTCCTGAATCACACATCGGCTGATTTTATTTATATTCCTCATGTTTGTCCTCCGTGACACCAGCTTGAGTGAAATAAGCAGACCGCATTTACATAATGTGTCATTTCATCTCAGCACTAAGATGGTTCTTTCCTATCTAGCATTTTATGACATCCACTTACTCTCAAGCCCTCAGCAGCTGGACCATGAGCAGTCCTACCATGACAGCTTTCTGTCATGGTAGGACCATTGTTCACCACGTCACTAAGCTCATGTCAAGACGCTAACGTAGATTTCCCATAGAAACAACAATACAATTTGTAACATCAACCATCATGATTACATTTTACACAAAGCCAGAGAGGAGAAAGAAAAGATATCAGTTGTTTTTTAAATGGCTATTGAATGTGGAAAAAGACATGCCTCACTTCTTGATGTGAATCATCAGACGATGCGTCAGTGAAAGAAAGGCTGTTATAAATCACCAGGTTTTTGGATTACCAAGTTCTCTTGACATGTTCACTTGGGTTTTGATGAAATAATCTAAATTAATTAATTCATTACTTTATTTTCTTCTGTGATCAAATATTTTATTGTATTGTTTTAAATTAGTTTACAAAGATTTTTTTTGTATTGAACTACACAAATAATAGAACAAAAATAGTACCAAAAAGAAAGACATGGACATTAAATGACATTAAAAAAAGAAATGGGAAAAAAGCTGGGTATAGAGTTATTCAAAGCACTGGTGCATCACTTTTATCAATATCTCTGTATGAGTTTGTGAGGAACGTGGCAGGGTGTAAAGTCACGTGATGAAAAATCAATCTGGAGCGGTACATTCTCTTTGTTAGCCTTAATTGCATTGAATCTTGTTCAGAAAAAAAAGGTCCAGAAATGGTTGCCAGATTGTTTTTTAAAGGACTTGGGTTCAATTCATTTTTTTTTTATTTGAAAAGAAATATACATTTTATAAGACAAATGTTACAACAGTAACAAATACTAAAATTATAGTTTAGCTACTTTAGGCTGGAAAAGAGGTTAATATACAGATAAGTTTTACTAGCTTATCTTTATCAATTGAAATAATAATTCAGTATAAGTTGTCTCAAAATGTTTAGTGGTTATGAGAAGTCAGCATGACTGTTAGGTAAACTGTTATTAGAGAACTGGGTTACTTGTAATACTGGTGTTGATCCATTATCATGTACGTACAGGGCTGGTATTGCCAATACAAAGACCAATTTTGTTTTTGTGACTCAATTTCCATCAGTTGATCATGATAAATAATTTTTTTGTTTTTGTTTTTTTTTTCTTTTTTTATTAAGTATCTACAATAGAAAATGTAGCAGTATAGAAATAACTTATTTCTCTTATTCACATAATTATTTATTAGCATAACCTGTACATATTCTAAAAATTTACATTCGTTTCTTCAATAGTTAATATTCAGCTATATTAATTTTCTCAAACATGAGATATATATCATATTTTTGAGTTCCAGTGAGATTCTGTTCCAGCTGCCAAACTGGATGATAATAAAACTCTGCTCAAGGGGGAATTAACTGATTGTATTTAAAATGTTTTGAGTGTAAACATTACAAAGTATGAAATCCTGCTGTCAAATTAAAAATGTAAGCTCTTGACATGAGACATTTTAATTCCTGCATATGGGCAGCATGAACTCTGCGAGGAAGTTTGAATGATTTGCTAAACATATGGAAGAGAAACTCATAACACTAGTATTGATCCAATACCAATACTCAGTCTGGTATCAACAGCATCGGTATTTAAATACAGTGGATGTTACAGTGGTTACAATAGATGAATGAAACTACAATCAAGCTGCAATGTTTGTGAAAAACAACACATTTGTCCCTCTGAAGACGTTTGGTCAGTTCAGTTTGAGGAACAAATGTTACTTCTTGATCTATCCAAGTTAATTCTGCCTGCTGTGTCTCATGAGCAGCACAGCCTCATTTTCTGTCCTTTAAAACACTTCTTTTATGCTGATGTTTTTTCCTGCTTCTCTCAAGGCCAAACTCAGTATCTGTAGAGTGATAGAAACTCCCAAGCAATGGGGGCCAACACATACTGCAATTCCTCTTGTGTTAAAACTTCCTATCAATCTTATGAATAAAACATGTTTTCAGCACACTAAAGTTGATCAAAAATCAGTCTGGAGTGGTTCATTCTCTTTGTTAGCCATAATTGCAGACTTTACAGCAAGGTAAGAGCAATTTCTTCTAGCAATATTTTTATTCTCAGAATCACAATATTGACACATCAGGTGGATTTGAATGATGTTAAAATTGTTGCAAGATACCATATATAGACAAATATAAACTAAGAAATACTGGATGGCAGATTTGAAGAAAGAACGATCTGTGAGAGTATCAATTGCTGATTAAGAGTTAAATGAAAGAGGCAGTATGTAACTTTTATAAACAAAATATATTAAAGTATTACTATAGTATGAGAGAAAATATTGAAAAATCTGAGCTCCTGTGCCTCTTCCCTTTGCAGAAATACACATCTCAGTTAGAACCAGCCAATCAGAGCCAGGAGGAGGGTCTTAGTGCTGTCCCCTTTCTCTCTGCTACATTAAAGCTTTTTTTTCCACACCAGAGCCAGTCATGGATGCCAGGCAAGTTAGCATAGCCACCAATGATGGCGGATCAAGGGTTTTCCTGGAATGATAAGTTGTCTTTCCAACATTGGCACGTTTAGCAGTGCTCCATTAGAGTAATTGACAGCACTCGTTTGCTCTTTCAAATACCAGAAAATAATGCTCAAAACAGGACAAGAGGCAATTCATGCTGCCAACACAGATATATTCTTATTTTGAAAGAACTAACTCCTAGTACTGCTAACAAGGGTTCCATGAGCTCTCTGCCATCTCTCACCTTGAGAGGAGAGGTTGTGGGTTCAGTGAGCTCTAGGAGGTCAATCAGGCTATAGGTTGGTTCTACAGGCTGGGAGCCTTTGTGGTTCCTCTGTTTGGAACTTGCTCCTGAATTATAACTGTTAAAAGGTAATCTTGCTAAATCAGACAGATTATGTGTGTAAAATAACTTTAAAGATTCAACAGTGAACAAAACAAAAAACTTTATTGCTTAAATGCTATACTGGCGATGGTGGGTTGGTGGTTCAAATAGCCGCGCTGACTGTTTGAGACAATTGTTAAATCGATAACTGATTCCATCCCTGTTCTTACATTGGTTATTGTTCCCCTCCCATCATTAATACATACAAGATTTTTTATTTCCATTAATTCTTCTATAACTTGTCCATTTTTATCATTTGCCCCACAATGTACTATTTGCATTAAACTCCCCACACCAAATTACTTCCCCTTCCAAATATTCCATTATTTGAATTGATAATGTTTTACATGGATTATAAAAAAATTGTTATTTTAAATTTACCTTTGTGTTCTCATATCTCAATTACTTTAAATTCAAGTTCTTTCCCTAAAACCTGATCTTGTATCACTTGCTTTATAAATATTCCATGCCCTCCTCCACTTTCCTCCTGTAGATCTCTACTTACACCATCATATCTTTTCATCACAAAATATAATGTTGTTTTTAACCATGTTTCCTGAATACAAATCATTTCTGGTTGTTCTTCAAGTCTATCGATATAACCTTTAAGTTTCTGTCCGTTAGCAATTAAACTTCTTGCATTCCATCATAATGTTAACATCTACTACTTTCATCAGATGGGCCTGGTCTCCCATCTAACTTCAACTTTTTATTTATGTTCTCCCAGGATCCCTCTTTAAACCCCAAAAACGTCCAGCTCCTCTTACTATTATTTTGATCTTCTTGGTTTTATGCTTGGTTTGGTCAGTGCAGTTGATGACATATGTTGGTGAATAAACACCCAGTGGATCTACACCATTTCTCTGCCTCAAGACTCCTACTTAATCCAGCCCCTAAGGACCATTCTAACAGTTAGTAATGAGCACTCCTAATACAGTTGTGTCTTCATGAGTCCATTTGCTAGCACAGTTGTAATTTCTAGGAGATTTCTTTAAGCATATTTGATATTATGGTGTTTACTGTACAGCTATCTAGGCTGACCTTTGTAATATAGAATTGCAAGTGTACTTTAATGTAAGCGATCCAAACAGATTTACAAAAAGGCAATGTCTTCAGTGAGGATACAGGGACTGCATCCTCATCGCCACTCTTCATTTCTGAGGAAGGTTTTATTGGGATCTTTCAAAGTAGTTGTGGTAACTGGGTCTACAAGCCCAGTCTACAGGTGGGTCAAAGTTTTCCTTTGGACGTTGTCTTTCATTGGTTTCTCAGAGCTGCAAAGAGAAGTTGTGATGAGCTGTGACGGCTGTGCGCCTTCCCTAATCAAATCCAATCAGTTCAGTTAAACACAGCTGGACTCCAATGAAGGAGTAGTACTATCTCAATGAGAATCAGCACGTTAGTTAAATGAGTTTCACAGCAAAAGGTCTGAATACTTATGACCATGTGATATTTCAGTTTTCCTTTTTTAATAAATTTGTAAAAATCTCCACATTTCTGTGTTTCTGTCAAGTGGGTATGCTGAGTGTACATTCATAGAAAATTATATGAAAATTTTGGATTTTAGCAAATGGCTGCAAGAAACAAAGAGTGAAAAATTGAACAAGGTATAAATTACCTTCCACGCCCAATTTATATGCAAATTTTCACCTATATGAAAGTTTTGCATTTAGGTGAATCCACTAATGGAATGCAACTCCAAATTGATAGTGGATTTTTTAATTCATGTTTTTTGTTTTTTTTTCTGTAGAACACACCTACAATATTCAAAAGAAAATGTAGCTCAAAAAGCTTAAAACTTTAGGCACAACATGACAAAATACACTTGTGGATTATTGATGCTGTGATGGTTTCTAGAACATGCTTCATTGACTGAAACCAAAGTTACGTCCTCTCCTTCTCTAACAGTGAATATAGTAATGAAAAGGTTTATCACTCCAGATGAAAATCTAACTTAGCTGTTATCTGCTTCACATCAATGTCAGGCTGCTCTGGGGTCTTCCATTAAGAGTACAAAGCTGTGCTCGACAAGTCGTTTTCTGTTAATTATCTTATCAGTCCGAACCATCCGGATTTTATACTTGACGCATCATGGAGGCAGCAGCTGGGCAAAATAAAGCCTTAAAAAGATTACAGGGTGGATTTACTGGTAGTCTCAGTAAATTTAATTTACTATTTGATGAGGGATGGTCGAATTTTGTCGACAAAGTAGAGAAAGCGTTATGAATATCTCTCTGAATGGTTGTGGAATGGACTGATGTCTTTAAAAATGCCTGTGATTAGTTGGTGATCTGCCCAAGGTGAAAACAGCTGCTCAGAAAAGCTCCAGCCATTCACTGAAACAATGCAAGCAGCTCACAGATGAGACCATATCACACAGGGTCAGAAAAGATGTGATGAGCATTTTGTGTAATATTTGCATCATTTCATGTTTGCATGTTTAGATGGTTTCTACATGTAAGTGGACACAAAGCTGGCGTGCTGTGGCATAGGGGATAGAGCGACCCACATTTGAAGGCCTCGATACGGCTGGGAGTCGCTGGTTCGACTCCTGGACCCGCATCTCTTCCCCTCTCGCCGTACTCCCTTCCTGTCAGCCTTCTTTCATGTAAGGGACACTAGAGCCTGCAAAAAAGCCCCCAGGAGGGGAAAAAAAAAACAAAAAACATAAATGGACATAAAGTTGCTTTGTTTGGGGATTTTGTTTTAAATTGTTAGTATGTTCTCAAATGACTTTGAACCTTGTGATTTTGTAAAAACAAAATACTGCTCTGCACTTTATTTCTGGTAAGAGCCTTAAAACATATCTCTAATCTGATCTATTGTTGAAGTTTTGTTTTTTGACATGTAAAAAAATCGAAAGACTATTTTAGTTATATTATATTATAGTTTGTTTTATTTAGAAGTTTGGAGAAAAAATCTCAACTTTATTTCTATGTCAGAGCTCTACTTCATGGACAGTTAAAACAAGTTTATATTGTTTCAAGGTTATTATTCAAGGGTATGTTTTCAATAAATAAGATTGGAACATTGAAAGTGAATTGTGATGTTGTAATACAGAGTTGATTGATCGGAAATTGGCCAGATAACTGCAATCGGTGCACCCCTAAAAAAAATTATGAATTAATAGTAAACACACTACATTGTTGAATTGTGGACAGAGAGACAGAACAAAGTCATCCAGAGACCACAAATGGCCCCCAGGACATGCTTTGGACATTCCTTTTTTAGAAAAAAGGTCTTAGTTAGCCTATAAAAATGAATAAAAAAACCTCTGGAAATCAATGCAAAGTTCTTGTGAGGATAAAACAATATATGACTGTATTGTCCAAAGTAATAAGAACAGAGTCATGATGAATGATCATTCAAACAGGACAAACACAAGAACTTACCCGGAGTTAACAACACTTCCATTGTCTCTCAGGAGATCCCGGCTGCCTCAGCCATGACTTTGTGATTAAACTCTCTATGGCTGATTACTTTGCAATAACGGTGCAATGGGAAGGCAGCAGATGAGACTCATGAAGGAAATAAGATGAGATTTCCTAACCAGAAAAGGTGGAGCAGCGGAGCTTGAAGGCCACGCTCAGCCTGGGGATGATGGGAGCTGTAGTCTCAGTGACAGAGAAAGAGACTGTTCAGGCATCACATGTAGTCAGAAAAAAAACACAGATTCTGATTCCAGAAAGCCAAATGGCGATAATGTGAATTGTTAAAAAAAAAAAAAAAAAATCTGATTAATATACAAAACTACACTATGAAGAATAAAAGTGTAAGAATGTTAGGAGGAATAAAGACATGATTCAAAAGAAGTCCCTGTTGTTTAGTAATAATTCAGCATATATATATATATACATTCAAGAGAGACAGAGGAGCTTATTAACATGCAAACCTTAGTGGTTTTACGCCAGAGCAAGTGAACCTTCAGACAAGAGACAACAGTTTTCATTTATTCGCTCTCTTGTCAGAAATACTGAGCATGGTATTAAGCATTACAATGTGTTGCAAACCTCATCTCATCTGGGATCTTATTTCCTCAACCAATACAAGATATTGCATAATGACATGGAAGAAAAAAATGATAGGTGGTTTTTGAGATGTTTTGCAGGCAAAATAACTTGAGGTGCGTGTGTTCTATATTTATTTTCCATCCATCCATTTTCCGTCACCTTTCTCCCTAACTGGGTCGGGAGGTGCTGGTGCCTATCTCCAGCTGTGTTCCGGGCGAGAGGCGGGGTACACCCTGGACAGGTCGCCAGTCTGTCGCAGGGCAACACAAAGACAAACAACCATACACACACTCACACCTAAGGAGAATCTGGAAAGCCCAATCAACCTGACAGTCATGTTTTTGGACTGTGGGAGGAAGCCGGAGAACACGGAGAGAACCCATGCACGCACAGGGAGAACATGCAAACTCCGTGCAGAAAGACCCCGGGCCGGGGATCGAACCCAGGACCTTCTTGCTGCAACCCACTGCGCCACTGTGCAGCCCTCTATATTTATTTTGATGCCCCAAAATAAAATCTGGTGAAATCCAGTGCATTTCAGATTCTGCTTATAAGTAGACAGAACCAGTTGATCTGGACAGTATTTTCTAAATGGCTGGACTTTTAAGGTGTTTATTTTAAACCCTTAAAAAATATTTGTACTTTTGTTTTTACATTGTTTGTATGTTTCTGTTCCCTTTCACAAAATGGAATGGAGTGTTTCCTGAAAGCCTGATAAACGGAGCGTCAACTGAGATGTTAAGGGTGTGGTGGAAGCAGCAGGGTCCTGAAGGTGCAGCGATTTAATCAACTGAAAGAAAAGCCCCTTAATGGGTTCTCACTTCCAAACACTGTTGGATGACAATATTGATTAGAGGGACACATTAATCTCTGTCAGTTCACACTGGAAATTACTGACATGATCTAGAATAAATGGTCTCAATCTGAAGCATTCAGTAATGTAGTACGCCCATCATCAATTTAAAATATACTAAAAAAAGCTTTCAGTGATCGTTTTTTTTTTTTTTACATATTAGGCAAATGTGTCTTTTTCTTTCATTGCAAGCAATTCAACTTTCAACAAAGCAGAAACAGAAAATCATGACTGTAATGTTTCCAACAAAATATGGTGTCATACAATTTCTTCATCAAAATGGTAAATTATACATACAATTGAAAACAGACACATGCACCTTTTATCGCTGCCTAAAGTTAAATCAGGCTAAACTTTTCTTGCTTTTAGTCAGTCAGAATTACCAAAGTTATTTCTATTCAATGCCTCAGTAAAGACACACAGAATGTGTGAGATATATTGACTAATATCTTCAAATTTATAAGTTTACATACATTTCCTCAGTTCTTAGCCTTGCCTGTGATTTGGTTTATATTATTATTACTATAAATAATAATATATTATTATTATTAACTGTAAAATGTGCACACATTATAAAACTTTTGCATTAGGAAGTGGTGGTTTTTTCAGTTGTATTGAAACACCTTCTCTCATGTCACATCAGTTGTGATCAACAGCCGGATGTCACCTCTGGCAAAAAGGATGAAGAAGATGACAAGAAGTGGTAGGAGCATGATGGATTGTTTTTCAGGGGTGCAGATTTCAAACAAAACAGCTGTCACAGCATCACAGGTCATAAAGGTTTGTCATTACATTTTGAATCCATAGCTCTTACAGTCACAGAATACAAACTCTCCAAAACGCCACATAATAGTCGCTCCCAAGTAGGTGTTGTCTAAGTCCAATGTCTAAGTCAGTTGTCAATGCTTCTGATGACTGTTACATGATGAGCGATAGCACCATGGCTGAATTACAAATATATCTCACGTAACTGTTTACATCTGTTGCTGCCATGACTGATAACGACTTATCGCATGGACAAGTTTATTTATGTGTGCTCTTAATTACATTTCTTAGTTAATGGAAACACGGCAATTGCGAAATTGTGTTGTTTTTTTTGTTTTTTTTTATAGCCATATAGACAAAGATATGCACACATTTGTAATGAAACACAACTTCTGAACCGTACAACTTGGTTCAAACATTTTGGGTTCCTTCCACAAATTAACAATAATCTGCTGGAGTTCTGGCTCATCCTTAGTTTCATCATACCACAGCTTGATAGCATTGCAAATTGCTATCAAGCACTTAATTGTAAAAACAAGTGAAGCTTACTGTGGGAGACAGGAATGAGAATTCAAAGACTGGTTGGAGCCTTTAAGTATTATGACTGATTGGGGTGTTGGTAGAGCCAAAAAACATATTGTGGCTCTTCATTGTGAGGCTAGTGAGGGTATAAATACCCTCAGTAGCCACTTCATTGTGTACACTTTTCAATCACTTTCAACAAAACAGCATATTGACAGTAACTCCACGCATATAGGCCTCTGGAAAAGATGACAAGGACTCAATAGAGTTCAAACTGAGCATCAGAATGGAAAAAAAAGAAATGGATTTAAGTGACTTTGAATGTGGCATGGTTGTTTCTGCCAAACTGAAGTGTTTCAGAAACTGCTGATCGACTGACACAAAAAACACAAAACATTCACAAAAACATTCCTCAAGTTCGGAGGATGAAAATATGGAAATATCCACTGAGACACAGTTGTAAAATCAAAAAGGCTTTTTTGATATTAGGTCAAAATAAGATAAAGGAAACACTTGCTTAAAAAACCTCTGATTATCTCCATTGTAAGGAGAATACCATCTCAGAACTTTGAATCACATTATCTACAGCAGATTGTCAGATGAACAATACTGGAATAAAATACCGTTGCCTGATCTGATGAGTCTATTTCACCTGTTGGTGTAACAATAAATGAGATATTATCTTTGAATATCTTGGATCCCTTACTGCTGGCGAAACATAATTTAAATTCCACAGCCCAGGTGAAAAATGCTGAGAATCGTTTCTGTCCCTCAGTGACCACAGTGTGCCCCTCTGACTTCTAATTCCAGAAGGAGGAAACACTCTTCCAAAAACCCAAAATGATCTAAGCTTTGTGACAGAGGTCAATAAATCTACTGTGTACAGAGGCCTGAGTCCTCACTTGACTGTCACAGGTACAAGTTCAGACTCAATGACCTTAGCTCCATGTCTTTGCCCCTCTCTCACAGGCATCAATCAATCAATCAATCAATCAATCAATCAATCAATCAATCAATCAATCAATCAATCAATCAATCAATCAATCAATCAATAGGTTTACTCTACTCCACTGTACTTGGTGACCAGATTTATTTCAGCAAAGCCTTGTTGTCGTATGGTTCAACTGAACATTGACTTCATGGCGGTCAATAAGAGCCTGAAAGAATTGTCAACCTGGACCAAGACCCCTGAGGAATATTTTCAGTACTAATAAGGTCTGCCTAAAACAGTGGATGGTTAGGGTACCTGCATGTCTGGAAGGGTTATAGGGTGTCGTTGGGGAGGAGAATGTGTGGGTTTCCCTTCTGAGCTTCTTAACTTTCAATGCTTCATCTTGCAAAAGTGGTAGAAAGCCCATGGGTAGAAAAACTGACCTGAGGAGGACTTGTCTGGAAGACCCAAGGGATGCTTTTCTTGTGGTGGTGTTTTAGTTCAGTTTGAGGTGAAATCCAAAGCTTGTCTCCAGGGAAGGAACGGACGTCGGTATGACAGGAGATTGTGAAAGCTGAAAAATACTCTGGTGGACTGAATGCAGTAAATACATATATTTAAAGATGAAAGGAAATGCAAATAAAAAGAGTTGTTGAAGGTACTGGCCTATTTTTCCATTCAGAAACAGTATTTTAATATAATTTACCTAAATGAAACCCAGAATGAATCAATCTGCAATGTTTCTTTAGATACATTTACTAGTTAATTGTCTGATAGTTATAATTTTTGTTTCATGCTATAGTGGCTAATTCATTATGAGACAAAATGAATTAATTGTAAAACATCTAAGAAAAAGTGTCCTGGTTATCTGTGTTTTGTGTTGTGTACCAAGGTCAAATACACACATATGCTTCTACACACATTACATATGCTTCTACACACATTACATTCGCTTCTACACACATTACACTCTCATACTTTCACACAAAGGCCTTTGTATTTGTAACAGATACAGAAACTGAATCATCTCCTCACTCCCATTTCCAAGGAAATAGAGTTTTAGGTGACGCAGGACATCGGATGACCACTGGGCGTGTTCTTAGATCATAAGCAACAAATCTTCCCATTTTTATTATTATTCTGTTTAGACTCGGGGCCCCTGGTTTTCACTTCTAGTCTGTGATGGTAAGCATCTCTTTTTTAGCGCTAAAAAAGAATAAGAAAAGTAAAGTCTGATTACTTTGTGTTGGCTGATTTGCTGCTCGTGTTCTTGCACGTTTTTGGTCTATCGGGTCTAGAATACATTATGTTTTTCACAACAGTTAACAGAACTTGTCTCGAGCCCTCCTACAAGAAAGGAGGCCACAGTAAGGAAGGCTTACAGTATACAAATATGATGCATGAACTGATCAGTACAGTATTGTGAGGTAATGCAAAACCTTTTGCAAGGGAACCCAAAAGTATTGTGAGGGGATGTAAAACTATTGTGAGGGGATGTAAAACTATTGCGGGGGAATGCAAAAGTATTGTGAGGGGATGTAAAACTATTGCGAGAGAAGGCAAAAGTATTGTGAGGGGATGTAAAACTATTGCGAGGGAAGGCAAAAGTATTGCAAGGGAACTCAAAAATATTGCGAGGGAGCGCAAATTTTTTGCGAAATAGCAAAAATTTCCCATGTCCCCTAAAGGGAGACATGGGAGACATGAGATTCATTGCTATAAACTGGTTGATTGTGGGGATTTTCATGTATTCTGTAGGATAGGTTTAAGTCAGAGGGCTGCTAAGCAACATCACCTCCATTCTGACATTTATGACCAAATTTTGGAATGTTATCTTTGATGTCACACTGGTTGGTGTCAGAACCCAATGTTCTATTCGAGTTCAGTTCGTCAGAAATCTCTGATAGAGTGAGACGTAACTACGAGAGATAAAACTACCAACACTTGTATTTGAAGCAATCGATGCTGAAATCTACTGGAAAAAAAAGATGTTCAAAGGACATGAAAGAAAAGAAAAAATGCCAACCCTCATAAAAAAACGAGGTAAGAGTTCATTAGATTATCAACATATAGTGCATATCGTAATAGAGATGAGTATAGATTTAAAAGACAGTTCATTTTAGGTACCGATTAGTAAAATTTAGAGATTTAGAGTTTTAATTATTAATAATTTCTGTTACTGACTTGTCCTTTGTTGGGAACATTGAGATGTGTGAGTCTGTGATAGTTTCACCCAGAAGCATGTGACTTGGTGAAAATGAGTTAAAAGTTGAACAGTTTGTGTGATAAAGTCTATGGTCAGAAATCACCCTGGTGATGTAGCAGTAGGAAGGGTGATGTGGACTTAATGTTTTAACACAACATTGCATCGCTATTACAATATTAAAAATGATGATAAGATGTAATTATTACTTATTTTTTAGGTAACTGTATAACTTTGACATTAACAATGTTTCCATGGACCATATAACATTTTAAAAATATATTTGCTTCATGGAAACACATCAGTTTAGGAAAAAACTCCCAGATCAAAATTGGTTTATTTTGCGAAATTGCAATGGAAACACTTATTTGCACCACACGAGTGAGTCACATGAGCAGCAGCAGGATGTTGCCACTGGAGCAAACCATGAATTAGAAGATGACAGTAGTTTTAGGACAATGGCACTGCATGTTTTTAATTACTTTTGCATAAAACGTATTCACACATGACTTGATTTATGTTTTCTATTCAACATAAATATCACAAGTGTGAAATTTTGTGTTTTCTGCACTTATGTAATATGTACACATTTGTATGTTCTCACAAATAAACCCACTAACACTGCTGTTTTGAAAACCTTCCCACTTGTCATGCGCTTCTTCAGGGCAACAGTCACATAAAGACGTGTGATTTTTTAAATGCTAAACTGCACACAGAATTGTCATCAATCAAAAAATATTTATGACAGTGAAAAATCAGAATTCTTATCATTATAAGAAATATGTCACCATAAATTGTAAAAGTGCCCACCCCATCTAGAAATACTAAATATTTAACAAATTGCAAAAAAAATAATAATAATAAAATAAAATAAAATTGTCCCTATATGTCACTTTAGAGAACAACAAGAGACCAAAGAAAAGAAAAATATCTGAAATTGAGACGCCCAGAAAAAGGCGGAGAGTCTCTGACAAGGCCGGACCCTCCTCAGGGTTCCAGGAACAGCCGAGGGCAAGAAAGATGGTCGAGAAAAAAAAGAAAGAAGAAGCAGAAGAACCTTCACCGAAGGCCAAGAGGAAGAAAATGGAACTGGAGCAGGACCAGAGCAAAGAGTCTTGCTGCTCAGCAGACGTCAGTCCAGGTTGGCTGCTTTGGTGAAACTATAGTTAGTTTGCATTCAGATCCTCAGCATGATTATGAAGATGATGCTAAACAATAGAATATTAAAGCTAAAGGGAGGGAAAACAACACAAAGAAGAAACAATACTTTGTAAAAAGTATTTATGAATCTCACAATTTTACATTACACTACCAAACTTCATTTGTATTTTATGTGTATCACTATTTGCATTACTGAAATTTCTATACATTACACTGAAATTAGGGACAAAAAATGCTCTGTAAAAATACCTTTATAAGCCACTAACTTGAATCTTTCCATCAGGATGTTTTTTCTTAAGGCAACTGAATCCTAATATGTTCATGTAGTTTCGACGGGTTATTCCCGCAGCTAAAGTGCCAGCTCAGTCTGGTACTTTGCAGAACTTAAGATTTAACCCTGTAAAGCCTGAACTATGAAGTACTTATCAGAAAACTTCATTTTTGATCTGGATTACTTGTTGAGTCTTGCGATTTCAACAAAAGAGAAAGGTTAACAAACCGGGAGTCAAACCCTTTGACGGCCACATAGAATACAGAGGCCTTCGAACATGGGTCTCACATTTTACTCCGTTACGTTGTGTATCATGGTGTACAACATCTGATAAAACTGAAACAAGAACCAGTCCAAAAAATTGTCCTAAGGGTGGAAAATATTTTCAGAATAGGTCAAAAATTGCATACAATAGCTTTAATTGAAGGTCTTTTTTAGGAGAAATTACTGATCCACGATGGTTCATTTGTAAACTGTATGCATTTGGTTATATATACCAGGTCTTTCTGGAATAGGAAACACACTGAAAATGTAGAGGTCTGAGAAAGCCATATATCAAACATGACAGGTTTGACATTACAGGGATTACAAAGAGGAATCCAAAAAGGAAGATGGAGGACTTGGAGGAACCATCCAAGAAGAATATGAAGATGGTGAAGGAAGAAGAACAAGAGAATTCCCAAAGAGGTTGGAGTTTATTTACCAGTAGATTTGTAGCAAAACCATTTAATATGGGATAGATATTAGATGTGGTGAGGATTCGATTCAAGCTTCAATTCTGACACTTTGTGAATTTCAAACGTGTTCATGTGTTTAGCTGCATTCCTGCAAAAATATGTTGAGCTCCATCTGCTGGGAGATGGAGGCTTCGGGTCTGTCTTTGCTGGATATCGGATAAAGGGTAAATTACCTGTAAGTATTACACTCTCTGACACAAATGCAAACAACTCAACTCAGAAATCCACACAGTAACTTTTAGATTGTTTTTAATATCTACATATAAAGTTAAAATCAGATATAATTATCTTACACATAGTAGTCAGTAAGGGGTGCTGGACTTTGTACAGTGAGTGGTAAAAGCCTCAGACAGAGTCTGTGTCAGAGTTCCCAGCTTTATAACATCTGTATCAGACTGTACGTTGAAGCTGCTTGTCAGAAGTTAAGCAGAGAATTTTACAATCAGCTGTGAAATCTGAAAACCCTCAGAAACGTTTTCAGAAACACTCAGAAACGGTTTCTGAGCGGAACTGGATGCCTCATCAGATATAACTTTAGTATGGAAGCTTTGCTGTTATTGAGCTACAGAACAGAAACCAAAATTTTTCCAGGTTAAATTCGACTAAAATAGAGTTGTATATAAGCATTTTCAGTTTGAGTTGTTTCTCTGAGCTAAAATCAACTGAAAGAGAGATTTGATCTGACAATATATTAGTCTTACAACAATCTGAGCATTTTACCTCTTCTCAACAAAATCTGACTAATACTGACTTCTGATAGGGAAAATGACTGATATCTTTGTATAAAAAAATTAAAAGAAAAATATGTATATATATCCATCCAATAAAAAAAAAAATACCTCCCTAACATGCTAACCAAAGTCTTGTTGCTATCTTATAGGTGGCTATTAAACATATACCAAAAGACAAAGTTGTTATCAAACATAAGGTAAAGTGAGAAGCAGAATCTAGCACAGTTTTTTGTTGTTTTTTTTCAAAGTGGATTCCAGATGCATTGTGGGTTTCACCTGTTTGTTGGGATGTTTCAGGACGAGAATGGAAGGGAGTTGGCCATGGAGTTGGTCATCATGTTAAAACTTGCGAGGGAAACAATGTCACACTCAGCCATCTTGTCCCTGTTGGACTGGTATGATCTGGATCAGGAGCTGATTTTAGTAATGGAGAGACCCATGTTCGCAGAGGACCTCTTGCTCTATCTTAACGAGCGTGGAAATTTCATAGAAGAGAGTGAGGCCAAGGTACCAATGCTATACCCAAACATAATAGTAATAATGCAGGAAAAATGACCCAATTTCAACTACTTAATTATAAAACCCTTGAAGAAATTATTAATCAATTAATCTCAAGTTCCTGTTGTCCTGATATCCTATACACATATTTCTTTCAAAAAGTCCTGCCTGTCACTGCAAATAATTTGATTCAAATGGGAAACTCATCACTTCCATCAGGCTTTAAAAACAGCAGATATCAAACTACTGATAAAACAATTGGGCAAATCACTGCTTTAGAATTACAGGCTGATCACCAACCTCTCATTCATCAGCAATGTTATTGAAAAAGCTGTTTTTAAACAATTGAATAGTTTCCTATCGACAACAAACCGCTTTGATGTCTTTCAGTCTGGTTTCCGGGCCCACCAAGGCACTTATACTGGCCTAGTCAAAGTGTTAAATGACATGCATATAAACATAGACTGTAGAAGAAGTGCACTGATATCTGATCAGAACAGCTTTTAACACTGTTGATCATGATATATTACTGAAACAACTAGAGAATTGGGTCGGCCTCTCCGGTCCAGTATTCAACTGGTTTGAATCTCACATAAAGGTCAGAGATTTCTTTGTTTCGATAGGAAACTTCTCATCAAAGTGGACAGAAGTCACATGTGGTGTACCCCAAAGCTCAATCTTGGGGTAGCTCTCTTATTCAACGTAATAGAGGTCCAGAACTTCCAAAAAACTGATGAAATACCGAGTGCCTTTAAATCTAGATTAGGAGTCTTAAACTCCAGTCCTTGGGGGCCGGTGTCCTGCAACTTTTAGATGTGCCTCTGCTGCACCACACCTGAATAGAATACTTAGGTCATTAGCAAGACTCTGGAGATCTTGTCTACACAAAGAGGAGGTAACAAGCCATTTCATTCCAGCGTTTTGTACTTGTGGCAAATCTAAAAACTGCAGGATAGTGGCCCTCGAGGACTGGAGTTAGAGACCCCTGATCTAGATTAAAGTTGCCTTTGAAGCATAATCAATTAAGAATTTAATGATGCCACTTCACTTAATGTAATGTTTCAATTGTTGATTCTATGTTACATAACTTTGCGTTTTTGTGTTTTATGATGTAAAGCACTTTGAAACGTTTTGATGCTGAAATAAATAAATAAAATGTGATTGATTGATTGAAGGTAAGTTGCTGGATGGACTTTGGTTGTGTTTTTGAGATGCTGTCATAAGTGCTGCTTTCATTGTTGCTTCTTCATACTGAATGGAAATATGGGTAGTTTTTGACTGTCACATTCCATTCATGCCTTAGGTCATTCTAAAACAGCTGGTGGAAGCTGCTGTTTACCTTCAGAATGCAAACATCTTCCACAGAGACCTAAAAGTGGACAATGTCCTGATTAACAGCAGCTCAGAAGACAAACAAATCTATCTCATAGACTTCGGCTTAAGCTGCTTTGACGATGGGAAACAACATGAACTACTCTGTGGTACGACTGAACCGTAGAACTCACTCCATTCTCATTCATTAATCCTGTTTTTAAAAAAATCGTTTTAATCTTATTCTTATTCTCACACATCTTCAAGGTACTCCTGGTCACATCCCACTGGACTGGATGGTTAACAATACCTACAAGGCTGGGCCTACAACAGTGTGGCAGCTGGGGGTTGTTCTGTTTGAGATGCTCCACATGACGCGGTTCAACATTAACACCTACATCTCAAATAACTTGACAATCTGGCATTGGCTTTCTGACGGTGAGACAAATACTTGTTCATATATCCTACGGTATGAATGTTCTGTGTCATTCTATTTGGTTCCTATGGCTCTGTTCATTATCGCTGTTTAACCTCTAACATTCCAGACTGCATGGATTTTCTCTCAAAGTGTCTGATAGGTGACCCAGAGAAGCGTCCCTCCTTGGAAGATCTGCTGTGTCACCAGTGGCTTTCGTAGACTGTACACACACGCACACACACATGCGCACACCATTGCAACTTTAACTTTTTTTGTTAGCAGTTTAATTTAGTCTAGGCTGAGCTGTTGGGCACTATTACACTATAAAGAATTGAGGTTAGAGTTACATGACACAAGTCGGTTAATTTGGCAATTAATTTTCTTTGGGTCCTGCAGTTCCTCCGGTCCTCAAAACAACATCCATTTTAGGTTCATTAAAAATTCAAAAAGGGTCAGGTGCAATACAGTATGGGTGGTGGCCGAAGGCGGGGGACTTTGGCAGTCTGATCCTCAGCTACAGAAGCTGGCTCCAAAGATGTGGAATGTCACTTCTCTGGTGGGGAAGGAGCCTGAACTGATGTTAGGCTTTCTGGTTTGTGACTGTCCTGGGAACGCCTTGGGATTCCTCTAGAGGAGCGAGCTCAAGGGGGCAAAAGAGATGGGAGTCTGGGCCTTCTTACTTAAACTGCTACCCCTGTGACTCGACCACAGACAAGCGGATAAGCTCTGGTTTATTTTATACTTCCTAAAAGCATCCTTGCTAGATTTGATTAGGTGACGTTAGTTCAGTTTTTCTCCGGGTACTGAGGTTTATTCCCACAGTCCTAGAGACATCTGGTTAGATTCAATACGACAGTTTCCCAACTCTGGTCCTCAAAGCACACTGTCCTACATGTTTTAGAAGTTTCTCTGCTTTAATGTGCCTGATTCAACTGACTGCAGTTCAACATACGCCTGTTAATCAGTCATCAATTTAAAACAGCTGGACTGAAGCAAGGAAATACCTAAAACATGCAGGGCAGTGAGCATTGAGGACCAGGGTTGGAAAACACTGCATTAGGAATTCTTACCGCCTCCGTTCACTATGCAAGCTGACACATTCACTCATGCATAAACACATATTTTTTTAATGTATATATCAGTATATTAAGCGAGTTTGAGTTTTTCCATGGATGTATATATTTTCTTATGCCTCTGTCTATAAATGTGTTTGTAAATTTGTACTAATATATATATATATATATATATATATATATATATATATATATATATATATATATATATATATATATATATATATTTGTTACTAATGTGTTCATAGTTCATTTCCCTATAAAACTTGTCCTCTCTGTGTTTTTTCCAGATCTTCCCTGACCCAGGATGTGCGTGCGAGTGTGTTTATGTTTGTCTGTCTCTCTTTCCTGTCCTCTCCAACCCCAGCCGGTCGAGGCAGACGGCCGTCCATCCTGAGCCTGGTTCTGCTAGAGGTCTCTTCCTTTGAAAGGGGAGTGCTTCCTCTCCACTGTCACCCCTTGTTTTGCTCAGGATGGGGGATTGCATTGATATAAAGCTTCGTTGCAATCTGCTGGTTTCCTCCCCTCCGCAGAATCGCCACCTTAATGTGGTGGAGGGGTTTGAGTACCCCCAAGATCCTGAGGTCTACATTGTCTGGAGCTTTGACTGTTGTTGGGGTCTTCCATGGCAAACTGGCTTCAGAGGAGGGGGTCACACTAAGAGCGATTCGAACATCTTGATTCAGTGAGACAACCTGAGGATTGTGAACATGTTCGCTAATTCATCTTGTTCGAATGATGCCTGGTGTAAGAGCTACCAGAGAGCAATATGAGCAGAAGAAAACTTTAAAGAATTATCGATTAACGATGAGTCTGGTATCTTGCGCTCATGAAGCAGCCACCCCAACAGCTTACTTTACTTCACAAGTGACATGGCTTCACTACCTGTTGGAAGCTGTGAACTGGTAGAGAAAATTAATGTAGAATAAACTTCTTGTTATGTGTTATTGGTGTTGTATAGTTTTTTTGTGTTGCTTAGCTGCTTGAAAATAAACAGGCAGCTGGGGTTAAGTGACTTTAGGGGTAATTTCTGTTAATAAGCTGCATAATGGAGGACTATTGTAGAATGCTGCGCAGTGTTTGCATTCATCTATGTTGTTTTTTCCCTTTGGTTTAAAATGGTCCAATATTTTTGAGAGTTTCTGTCATTTTGGTACTCTGTGTCTCCTGTCACGGTTAAAAGTAATTCTTAGCATACAAATAGGCATTAGCAGATGCAAGTGCATCTGATAACGCAACATAAATAACTTGCCAGCTGGAGCACAGTGCATTGAATAATGCTTCCAACAGGTAGTATTATAATAAACTCGCAATACTATCTATTGCAGTGTAATAGATAGCATTGTTTTTATTCCAGTCTAAGAGTAAGAATAGTATTTATTACAGTGTACTTGAAGCTGCTGTATATAACTTTTATAAAAATTATTTTATACAAATCTCACTATGTTGTGATGGTTTGTATGACAAATTGGATCTCCCAGTACCCAAATTATTGAGGGTATCATTTTAGCCATGTTCAACTATTTTTAAAACTGATTCTGGAAATATTGTTTTAGGTTACTTTTAATTTGCACATTTCTGGTATTTGTGTCTTTAGATCTTTCTAAGCTTTGTGTATTTTAGATTACACATGACACACCCTCCTTGCAACAAACACCATATTGTAAATCCTGATAAAACTCGAGCCTGTCAGCAAACATTTCTCAGTTTTAGACCAAGCTTTTTCCGACCACCTTAGTTTCTTTTTAAATCTACTACTGTTATTGTTCAACAGCGTTTACATAGGAATACTCTCCCACACACTTTCCAATGTAAATTCAAGAATTATGAATAGTATAGAATATTATTAACAGCTGTATGATTTCTGTTAGAGAGTTTTTTTTTTTTTTCCCTTTAAGTTGATATGAAAAAGGAGAATCTCACAAAGGGTTAGGAACTGTGAGAGCCAAACAAGAGAGAAAGTCAGCAATGTAGAAGAGAGGAGTCAAAATATAATTGAGATAAAAATGAAGAAACTGTTGCCACAGAAACACAGACAGACTTGTATGTTGTTTTTTTTGTAAGTTTTTTTTTGCAAATATGTTGAGAACTTGACAAAACTTTGTCAAACTCACTACAGGTTTCCATGCTTTCTTTATATTTTAGCTTTAGCTATAGGTGCGATGAATAAGCAATAGAAAACTTATTTAGGAGACAACTTCAAGTATCCTTTACAGTCCCAGGATTCCCAACAAAGATTCCCTTTTTGATTTAATTTCCTTTTAAGTGAAAGTGTGGGAGTTAAAAGCAACATTTCCATTCAGCTGCTGCGTCATTCAGCAACAGTGGCCTTCAAGGCAACCAGAACAGGAAACATCCTCCAAAGACCTCAAAGGCTGCATCGAATCTCCATGAAACGAATTGGTCTAACCTAATGTGGTCTCCATGGTTATGTGACGAGCTGCTTCTGCCTCTCACGACGCTACTTCTGACAATAGAAAGTCATTTTATTTCCCTAGGAAATGTCACAAAACAAAAATAAGTTTCTGTCAGTATTATGTAAAGTATTCCAAAATGTCCTAATGAATACTAACAAATCTTACATAACTGTATATTAAACACACATAGAAATAAGATAGTTGTGCTCAGCAAACATAATGTAAATGGTATATTTTCATCTGTCCATATACTGTTAATACCATAGCAGTCAATAAACATCTCATCCCAACTACGTAAAGTTTTTTTTTTTTTTTTCTGAAATAGTAAGAAAGGGAGGAAAATGGAATCTATGTTGAGTCAAAGCCCAGCACTCCAAAGCATACATCTTTCGGCTCTTGCGGCTTGTCAACCTCTTCTAATCATTTCTATGGTTACTATTCCAACTCAAAAGACTTTGAAAGCTGCCACTGTCCAGTAAATTATCATCACAGCACTCTACCCATAAGCCAGTGTGGTGTCACCTAACTTTTTCCACTTACAATTCAAAATTTATTTTGTTTATGAAATTAAAATACTTTATTTTGCAGAGTTAAATAAAAACAAGATATTGACATGTGAGCATTTATTTTATAAGATCTAAATACTTAATTGGCTGCCCTATTTTTTTTACATGCATGCATAGGAAGTGTATGTTGTTCATCAACGATGGGAACTTCTTCCACTGCCTCCAGTTTATGACGTAGAACCGAAGAGAAGATTAAAAAGCTCAAATTTTCCCCCCACAGCCTGAAACTTTAATTTGCTGCATCTAATCTACTGTCTGTCCTAGTCTTACCGCTGCACTTTTCAATGTTTGTTCAATCAACGCGCTCGCATTTGTAAATTAGACAAGGAGGAAACATTTGCTGCAGTACTAATGCAGCTCTTGTGTTGTGTAGCAGCTCTTGTCTGCCTCAGTGTGACTGCCAGCTCGGTTTCTGACACAGCACTGAGGGTTCCTGATGATACGGGCAGAATTAAAACACAGGAAACAGAACCTAAGAACGATGTGACACTAAACTGATGCTTAAATTGTCGGGAATCATCACACCAAGCAACATAAACTACAGAAGACCTCTGCTCTGAGAAGCAAGATTTGAAATGGCATGTTAAATTTCAACTTTTCATATTTAGAAGATAATCAGGCCAATATATAGGAGCCTTGATCAGAATCTAGCAAAGCTCCTGAAGCTTGCAGCCGTTCATGTCTTTAAAGTCACCCCCCATCCCTTCATCCTTAACAGCATTTACTAAGAAGAAAAGTGATAGGAGCACTCTGCTGCTTATACAGCCTTTGTCCTTTTGTTCTGCATACGCTTAGCAGTTTTCTTCTACATAAAGTCTTTCATTCAGTTTGATTCAGTCATGTCAGTGGCTGCATAACCAACCTTTTTATACAGGAGGAGTTTGTAATGCATTATTTAGTGACTAATTATGTTCCAAGTGTCCAAAATTCACATTTTATATTTTTTCACTGCAGTAGATGCTGGACACAGATGACAATGCCCAAGATCCTGAAAGTCAAAGAAGGTTTTGAAGTGCTTAAACTTTTTTATTAATTTGAAATTTAACCATGAGGGAAGTAGCACTGGATTGTTTTATCTCCAGCCATTTGTCCATGTTTCTCCCTCAGACTGGCTTTGATGACAAATTGTTCTAAGAAAAGTCACTGTTTTTTCTTTATGAGGCTAAAGAATATTAACTACCACAAGCTACTATCTGTCTCAGTCTGAAAAATGTGAACGATTCTTCAAAAATCTGTCCCCATAAATATTTATCATTCCCAATAAGGTCAGCCAATAAGGTCAACCTACTGTTTCCACTAACTAGCATTAGCCGAGAAGCTTTGCTACTCAAAACGCAACATGCATTTGTAATGCATGTTGCTTAATGCCATTGGGCCCTAAATCTGTTGAGACCTTTGTTTAGAAATCACACCTACCCACCAATAAATCAGGCTGTCTTTTCAGGCAAAAGGTTGATCTTAATAGATGCAGAGATGTGTGTAGATATCAGGATGTGACAGAGAAAAAGAGTGAATGAAGCAAATAACCTCTAAACCTCTGTCAGAATGGTGCACTGATGGTATTCAGCAATATTCAGTCATATTCGTTAAGAGTTAGACTCCATCAGGTCTTTCCAATGTCAGTACCTAAATGCATCCCATCCCAGCAGTGTTAGTCTGGATAACCTCCAGGCAACCAAACAGCTTGCAGAAAAAGCTTGAAACAGTCTTCTGAGAATGTTTTCTGATCTTTAACAGGAAAAGGCCAGGCTGCCACCACTAAGTTAATACAGGGGCTTTTTATGAGAGGAACAATTGGGGGGCTAATGCCATAAAGATCCCACAGTGGTCTGTCAGGTTGAAGTTGATCTTAGAATAGAGCTACGTTCATACCGATGATGATGATGATGATGATGATGATGATGATGATGATGATGATGAATGAGACATTAGATCAGCCATGCAGAGGCCTTCAGGTGTTTTGGTGAAGAACTCGACTATTTGGGATTGCCTGGGATGGCCTGATTCTAAAGAGTCAAAGAAGTTAGTAGAAGTGGTTTGGGTGTACTGTAATACCACATTTTGTAAACTTTATTATATATATTATACAAATATATTCCAACAGGCAGCAGGGTATTTATTAACCACAGGCAGGAAAATCAGTTTTGCAACAAAAATGGAAAAGAAAAATCATTAGACCCGACTACCCGGCACACTCACCAACACACTTATGTTAACAAGTACACCCTGAAGTTGTGGATATTATAGCGCACATCTGACTTTAGAAAACTTTGCACCCAGTGATCGGCTAGATATATGAAGAAAAAGGGAGGTCACTAAAACTTTTATTTTTATAAACTAGTCATAACATCAGTAAAAGAAAAACACTCTGAAGCATTTGTGACAAAGTTGATAGAACATATTGCCTCATGTTGCCCTATAATATCAGCAATCTGGTTGACTCAGTAACCGCTGAAGATAGGCAGAGGCTCCTCTGCAACTCTGTGGGTCGGTTAAGCAATGAATAGACGATTGATTATTTTAATTAAAGTCAATTTTACTATTATTATCTTGCCTTGGGAATGTAGTTTTTCTAATGTTCTAGAATATTTTGCTACAAGAAATGTCTGTTATTTTTTGACTCCATGTGGTAGAGCACATGATTTCTTTTCTTTGTGTAGATCTACTGTAACCTTTGATGTTGCCTTGGTGACAGAAGATGGGTTGTTCTGGAGTGAGCACTGAGCTCACAGCCTCCTGACCATCAGGATGCATTTTTTTAGGCAGACATCGCAATGTAGAGTTGAGTATCACCTGTGTAGCTAATCTTATTTCCTGTTATAACGTGAGCTACTGGGAGCATGTAGATACTGAATAAGAGTGATCCTAGGATTGAACCTTGGGGTACAAGGTGACCTCTGACCTCTTTGATTAGAAGTTTCCTTTTGAAACAAGTAAATCCCTGTTCTTTATGAAAATTTCAAACCAGTTCAGTACTGGACTGGAGAGTCTGACACAACCCTCCAGACAATTAAGTAATATGTCATGATAAACAGTGTCAAAAGCTGCACTGAGGTCCAACAAAACCACATTCTTCCACATTCTGTGTTTATGTGGAAATCGTCGAACACTTTCATGAGAGGAATCTCCGTACTGTGGTGAACACAAAAACCAGACTGAAAGGATCATTGCACTGAGTTGCACACATCAGCCAATAGTGCATCAGGTAGCATTGTGCTAAGGCAGCTCAGCTTTCCAATCTACACATCCTTTCGCATATTTTCAATATGGCCATGTAAAAATCTGTAGATTTTCCACAGTTAAATTTGTAGTTACATTCCACAGAAAAATCAGAGAACTGGTGAATTGACAAATAAAGGAGGGTCTCCTGGATAGAGAATATTCTTAATGTGATGTTGAACATAAGCATTTAAACCTGTTTGCTTATTGCATGGGCTATAAAATACCAAGAAGGGGTTAGTAATTACTAACAGTTTATGTAAGGAGGACGTCTCCAGGGTTATTTTTTTCTCTGTATCAGGTATTCCACTTTAGTGATGTACCATAATTGCCACCTATAATAGGATATTTTAAGAACTGTGTAATTGCACAACCACACACAGTCAGTTACTTGACAAATAGCTGAACTGAATCGTGGGTGTCTTGGTGTGTGCGCATGCGTGTGTATGCTGTGAGAGATGAGCTCGTGATTAGAAGTTAATTTAAATTGCAGCGCTGACAACAAGGGTGCATTACCTTTAACAAAATTACAAAGTTAATTAGAAACAAGTACATTTGAGGAATATATTTGAGCCACTGATGCGGTGTCACATGGAGTACCATGGTCCCAACGCAGCTTTCATTTACAGAAAATAATGATGACCACATGCAGTGTGACTGATTATGTCCACATTAAAATGAGCCATTAATAAAACTGCTACCAGAGACATAATAGGATTTTGATTAAAACCATCAATTTATTACTTTAGTTTGTTTGTAAGCACCAAAGGAGTGGTTGGACATTAAAGGGCACTTCTCTTTGAATTGATTTGCAGACGCTCTAGGATCATTACTCTTGAAAAGGTAATGATGGCCAGCCATTCGTCTGTTGGCCCAATAAATTGGATCTGGGTGAAACATCTCTCAGAGGTCGGTTACATGACATATGGTGCGAAGCCTACAAAGGAATGAATTATTGAATTATTTCTCTTCATTCCAGTTCTTCTACTTTCTGACAAGTCTAGAGAATAATGTGTACAACTGAATTATTACAAACCACTTACAATGTTGAACAATTTTATTACATGCATGTAATGTCTTGAAAGAATCTTTAGACCCCTTAAACATTTTTTGCATCAGGTCACATTCTAACAGCAAACCAAACAGTATTTCTCTTTGGAATGGAAACAAAATAGATTGTTCTGAATTTGTTTCTGTGTTCACCAAGAATGACAATGCATTCTATCCCCTCAATACTTTGTGGAAAAAAATTTGCTCCAGTAAAAGAAAACAGCTTTTAAAAAAATTACTCCAAATGGTTACAGCTGATTGTATTATTTTTTTTTATTTTCTGTGAAAATCAAATTAGAATTTTACTTTGAGCAAAACAAATAAAACTTGTTTTTTACATTGGTTGAAAAAACATTTTTTTCGTGTAATATTGGTCATTTGTTTTCACTCTTTGAAATGACAGGGTGTTTTTGTTTTTTATAAAGTTCAGGTTGTTTGCTTATTATTTTTACTATTCCAGTCTTTTCACCCATAAAAGTACTCGTATGCCTGTTCTGTACGTGGTGCTGATTTAGATTTGTATCTGATTGTTTGACAACATTATCAAACAACATAACTAATTATTGAAATAGCTTTTATTTAAACTAATTCAATAAAAAGAGGAATCTCCCAAAAGTAAACTTGTGCAAACCATCTATTTCAAAGTGTGTAAAACACATGTAACCAAATTAAGGGTCCCATAAGATTAATGATAAAATATCATTTCATAATGGAGAACCAATCCTGCTATAAATAATAATAAACACAGAAACAGACAGCATAATAGATGAATTACTTGAATCACTTGATAGAGCTTTTAAAGTTAAATTGTTTGTTGTCCAAGGATGATTTTAGTCCTATGAGTTCAATTTCTATAAATGTCACTCAAAAGTTTTCATTCATAATTCATGCGGAGTGAAGAGATGGAATATGTCTGTCATTCCGGGATGATGTCTTTCTAAATTAAGAGTAAACAATTCAAATGTCGCTCAACAGTATTTTTCATATTTAATGTTGAATTTAAACACTGCCTGAGTAAATATGGTTGCTCCAAAACCTTTCCAAGGGATTTGTCTCATGGATTATTTTCACATTACCCTCACCATGACTTTTCTCTTCCTTTCATGCAGCTGAGAAGTTGAACCAGAGCTCCTATAGGCAGCTGCTTCGATAAAACATTCAGCAAAATAATGATGAAAGAAGGGACGACAAGTTGCACAATGCATTTATTGATCATTTAAAATGCTTGTCTGTGCTGCTCTCCCTGACTGTGATGGGTGAAGCTGTGGCTCGTCATCATTTCTGCCTATCGCTGCTTTAGTCGCTGCAGTCATCCAATCCACACTGCCCTACATATGATTTATGGGACTTAAATGATTTATTTAAACCAGCTTCCAAGACAAATGGTAGATCAGCACATCCTGTTGCCTTCAGTAATACAATAGATTTAATAGAGTGGTTAGATATTACTACCATGTGCACATGCCAGGTTTCTGTCATTGTCCACCACTTTGTGCATGTAATGTGTTTTGTAGAGCTTGAGCAATCAGATTATTGTCAAGTGTCTTTGATTGGCTCACATGATTTATTTTTACTTCAGCTTTGATGTTTCCTAAAACCTAACCAAGTTTTTATTGATAATTAATGTAGCCAGATTTTTATTATGCAGATTTTTCTGTGGAATCTAACTCCAACTAATTCACAGAAAATTTGCCTATTTCTAGATTTCCTTTTTCCTAAATTATCTAACAGGAAGCATAGCTTGGGGAGCTGATTTACTTTGGCGTGATGCTACTTGACACGCTATTGGCTGGCGTTTTAAAGCAGCTAATCGAGCAGCACCATTTATTTTTTTTGGCGCTGATTGGCTGCGTCCTGAAGAATGGAGAATAGTACATTTGTAGCCCTTACCTTCTGCAGTAGTAAAACCAAGATGACCAACTTGAAGTTTAAGGATGCTATCACACTTGATGATCTGGAAAATTCAGTTTAATATGTACGGTGGCCCTGAGGTGCAAAACACTACAACATTAACAAAAACTCTACAACATTAACAAAAACACTACAACATTAACAAAAACACTACAACATTAACAAAAACACTACAACATTACGCTGCAAGGAAAACGGAAGAGGTATGTCCCAGTGGGAGACCTAAGAAGTTGCTGATTGGACGACAGGTCGTTTCACTTTTGAACCGGAAGTTATTCTGGCTTTAATTTGATCGTTAAAAACATGAATGTTCTCAGTGATCGAAAACTTAGTACAGCTATTCGGGAATATTTTGAGTCAGGACAAGTGTAGAGGGGTGAAAAATAAGTTACCAGAAAATAAAGAGAATATGTAAGAAAATAGACACCCCAAACACAATTTTTTATTTTGTATCTTTTAATTTCTTGCAACAAATTAAGTGTTGTTTCAGTTTGTCCACGCAATTCTCCACATGACCACTAGGGGGCGCATTGCATTGGTGGCATAGAAAAGAGCGAGCTCACAAAAAAGAATTAATCTTCCGTTGGATGTTAACGAGAACTCAACGTGTGTGTCTCATCTTTCCTGTGTCACAGCAACACACGTTGGAGGAAGATCGTTTATATTACATTACTCTGCCACCCAAGGTTGCAGGGCAACACATACATACGAGGTGATACTGGACATGCTACAGATCAACCACGAAGTGTCGGTTAGCATGCGTTGACTAAAGACTCATTCCAGAATAACTTCCGGTTCAAAAGTGAAACAACCTGTTGTCCAATCAGTGACTTCTTAGGTCTCCCACTGGAACATACCTCTTCCGTTTTCCTTGCATCTTAATGTTGTAGTGTTTTCCTTAATGTTGTAGTGTTTTTGTTAATGTTGTAGTGTTTTTGTTAATGTTGTAGTGTTTTCCTTAATGTTGTAGTGTTTTGCACCTCAGGGCCACCGTAAATATGGGATAAAAATGTAATCTTTCTTTCATTTTCAGCTGCTGTGGTTCTCTTTCACACCACACTGTGTGAAACAAACCAAACACTTTGAACTACCTGTTCCACCACCACTCGCCACTCGGTACCACAAAAGGAAACGACATGAAAACCTCAGAAGAAGACACTGAGCGCAACTTCCTTCTACATGAAGCATCAGATTTATCTGACAGGTTTCTCTTTTGTGTTTGGCTATGTCTTTTGTCTTTCACATATGCAATTGAACCGCTCCAGAGGGAACTTCAACCAAACCGAGACCGAGGTCTTTAGACGTAGCAGAGTTCAGTCACTCCGCAGTTCCATTATAGATTCGTTCCTCCCCAAATGAACAAGACTTTCTCGGTAGATGAATTAGAATTTGACAAACATAGACTAAACAGGGTTGGTGTGAATGTTACCGAAAGGACTAAAGGCTTTAGCAGTACCTCAGGTGTCACAGATCAGTAATCAGTGTTGCAGAGGGAAGGTAAATATCCAATATAACCACAAGGACAGTAACAGTGTTAATGCATGTCAAGACTTTGGGCCCCATAAGGAGCAGTGGGTCCTCACAATGTTGTATTTATCAGAGAAATATCCCTTACGAGGTGAGAAATTCAAAAACACACACACACCAAGCAGCAGTATGTTATCAATGCTCCATCCATTAAAACTGTGTCACAGTCATAATGGTAACACCTATAGGACAGCCATGGTTGTAGCCACAATCAGAGTGACAGCCATGTTGTCCCAGGGCTGTTGTCAGTGCTGTCTCAGTCTGCCAGTGGGAGAACGAACGGCGAGGGGAGAGAAAACTATCCTGTCTACTTTTTTCTGGATTCTCGTGCTGTGGAGATGACGGGACGATAACTGAAATGGTCCTCTGCCACATTTCAAGTCAGCGTTTTTCATATTGCCCAAAGGCAATATGTTGGAGCTTATTAGAAGTGAATGTTAAATATCAGTTTATATACAATTTAACTCCCGTTTGTTCCCCAATAGGAACCAGCATAAAGACCCCATATATAACCCTCCTCTTTTGCTTGAGTTATCTGGGTTTACTATTGTACTTTAATGACTGAATCCACAATCCCTCATTTACATATTGTTCAACTTTTGCTGTCAGACTGCTAAAATGAATTGTCAAAAGCACTACATCTTGTTTTAGCAAGTCATAAAACATTATTTTAGGAAAAAATTATTTGAAACATTATATATATATATATATATATATATATATATATATATATATATATATATATATATATATATCATGAAAACTACAGAAGCACTTTACTGCCAGATCTTGGAGATAAATTTAGAAGCACTATTTTGTGATAAGATCCAGCACTCATTATAAATAAATAAAAATATATCAGCTCAATGGAAACATGTTTTTCTATAAAAAAAATTTTGCAGCAGAATAAAGTGGCTTTTCAGCCATATCAAAATACATGTGCTTTACAAAACTGGAATGCATTTTTTTTTTTTTTTTTTTTTTTTGCAGCCTGAGTCACATGATCAACAGCTGGACGTTAGTACTAGTGAAAACGGCAGGAAGTGGCAGCAGGATGATGGTTTGTTTTTGGGTTCTTTCAGGCGGCGTGCAGCTGACTCCAACAGAGCTCTCACAGCATTGCGGTCCATAAAAAGTTGTGTGTCATTCCAATGTGTTGAATCTATAACTCTTTTGTAAAATCAGCAACTACAATTTCCCCCAAACGCCCCATACGTACCCGCTCTCAAATAGGAAGAGCTTGTCGCGCCAGCGCCTCAATAAAACGCCGATGTCTCCTCTGATTGGCTGATAGATGGTAGACGAGCACTAGCACCATGATGAATTATGTAACATTTGTCACTGCCATGATTTTTAATTATCTCTTGAACCAGTTCATTTACATGAGATTTTTAAGCAATTTCTTATTTGACGGAAGCACGCCAATTGCGAAATTATGCTATTACAAGATATAGTAGAATAAGATTCACGTACATTTGTGATGTAAGACACTTTTTAAACTAGGATTTGGAGAATTTAGATATTTAAGATAAATGGTTTGACTAATAATCTTTCTAATATTAGGTACACAGTATGGGACATGAGATCACTCTGCACCATTTGTTTCAAGAAATATAGTTTATTGACTTTCTGTTTTTAATCAATTCGCATGATATTCCATCCACACTGTCATAATAAGGTATTTGTGTGTAGAAATCTGAGGAAACGGATTAATGCAATACAATTTGGAATGGTGTTGTGACCTAATAAATGTGTAAAAGTGAAGCTGTGTGAATACTTTCCGGATGCTCCGTAAATAGAAGGTACATGAACTTTTGATTGAGAATATACCAGAAAAGATGCTCTTACACTCTTTAAAAAAGCCCTGATCTTAGCAGGAAATGCAGTGGAATAAAGAAGTGTGAAAAGATCAGTTTATGCTCCCAAAGTTAATTGGTACAAAATCTTTTCTTCCCCTGTGCAATTTCTTCCGATTTCATGTGTGAATTTGCTTTAGGCTGCTCCTTCATCCGTTTGTTACCGTGCCCTGCTGCATCAAATGTGGCTTCCTTTGGCTTCATTTATAGATAACGAGGAATCAAGTGGAGGTTCTGCCAAGCAGATAAAAAAGGATCATTTGGTTTTCATGCGTTTCTGCTGCCTGCACAACTTTTTCAGACTCTGCATGTTGTGTGCAAAATATGCAGAGTCTTGTAGATCACACGGTCTTCTGTCTATTGTTGCACTTAGACAGTGGGATCAAAAACCAGGAGGCGTAGCATGATCCCGGCAGGGTGTGAGGGGGCAGGCTGTGCAGCGAGGAAACAAAGGAGCCTCATTAATCCCAGCTGATTGAGGTTTAGTATTTATATTACAGGAACAGAGATGCCCCAGATCTTACCCCGTTTGGTGAGTCAGGAGCAGACTTTAACCTCACAGGATCCTTACTTTGCTTTTCATGACTTATTAAGATAAAGCCACCCTGTATTTACGGCGTGTCAAGATGTACTCGATCATTTCACAGCCAATGGTAATCTTTCATTTTTCTGATGTTACATCCAACAATCTGTATGGTGGACCAACAAAAACAGGTGGAATGATGATACATGGCTTTTTTCGGTTTTGCCTATTATAAAACTGAAAACTACTATATGAATGTGATTTTGTAAGTCATGGGGCAAAGTATGGAGAGGCTTAGCAGATCAGAAAACATTTGGAAGTCACTGTAGATTGTTGCAGGAGTAAACAACCCAAGGATATAAAGCGGTATTTCAGGTTACAAGTGGCTGATGTAAATCTGAAAATGGAACCGTGCTTGTAAATTTCTAACAACCTGTCTGAACCAGAATGTGCCACACGGTGAAGCCGCTGACAGGCCTTTGTTTAGACTGTTTCATTGTATGCTCTCTATAAAAGCTGCTCAGTGAGTTTGAGTGGTGCTCTGGGAACTATCTTTGTGGTACTTGAAGCTTAAAAAAAAGATTACTTAAAGTATCAACACACATATGACAACTTTAATATTTAAAAAGCTATAACAGTTGTTCTTATAAGTGCCTGTGATGAGCATATGACGTGACAATCAGGGTTTATGCTGAGTTAATGTCCAGAGGAAATATCCTGACTGGTTCCAGATGATAGAAAAACAACAGGTTCAGTGACCTAATGCTGCAACCAACTAATATGCAGAACCATTTCTGAATGTAAGACATGTCAAGGCTAACTAGATGGGCAACAGTGGTAGAAGACCACACCAGCTGCTGCTCCAGGCACCTAAAAATGGGAAACTAAGTTCACAAAGAAGTAACTGAACAAACGTTGCCTTTGCTTTATAAGTTACAGTTTATTTCATGAAATACTTCCATTTTTCATTATTTTGCATTTTGGTCCTTTTGGATATAAAAGCATACAACTTTTGTAACAAGTGACCTTGTAATTTTTTTTAAGTTTTTTTTTTTATTTTTTTTATGTGACCTTACTTAAGTCATTTCTGTACTGTCAGTAATGACAAGCATCTTAATAGAACACTCTGGTGGCATGTTGGAAATTTGTTTTCAAAATTTCTATAATTTCACACATTTTCTGGCCCAATAGCAGCAGAACATGAGCCATAACTGAAACTGGCTCTATTAAGTCCAATTGCTGGTTTGCTGATTGGGAAGGTGTACACAACGGAGACTGAGTGGGTTTATGCAGCGTTCCTCAGACATAACTATCTGCTGCAGCTCATATTGATTTGTGGCTGATTCAAACCAGGCCACTAAATTCAAACCGATCCAGTAATTATTATATTTTTCTTATTGGTTGGGTGGAGGATTTCTAAACTAGCAGGCATTTCTAAAGGAAAGTTTGTAAGAACAAAACGGAGCCAAAAATGCTAAAAAAAACCAAAACAAAAACAAAAAAAAAAACAGCTAAAGTTATTACAGCCGTGATGGAGTTTCATTTACAGTGAAAAATACGACTTTGGTTAAAATAGCAAGAAACTTCCAGAAGAATCTTCCACACTGACTGTGGTCATCTGATGAGACCAACTATGACGTTGAAGTGCTCTCTATACTGCAATATTAGTTGATAGTGGTAATGGTTCACACAGGAGACGGATAGGAGGACAACATTAGCCAGTCTAACTGGGCTTTATCAAAAACAAAAGCTTAATACGCAAAAAATTTGGACTCATTCTGCGAAACTAAAGGATTCTTCATTTTGAAATGGCTGTATAATATGTCAGGTTTAAGGATCAGTCCGATGCAAACCTAATCACCAAACTGATGTGTTCAGGTCATACTTTTCCTGGGGATCAAACACTTATTACCAAGGACTTGGAAGCTAACTTGTAATATCTATTCTATCATGTTATTATTTTATTTTATTTTTTTCTGGATTTCTGGTTGTTGCTCTATCACAACTATCACAGAAAATAGATATTCTACTTGATGAGAGAGAAAACCTACAATATCAGCTGGTGATCAATTAATTATTTCCTCCACTGTGTGTCATAATCATAAGGGTGGCCACATGTAGCTTAACTTGAAGGTACGAGAAAAAGAGAGCAGACAACCAACAGGGAGAACTCTGAAAGTTAAGTAAAAGTAAAAAAAACAGGGATTCTAATGAATTCCGGGTGGCTTTCTTCTCGCTGTCCTTGCCTGATTCCTCGACCTCCAATCTGTCACCTGTGGAGCCGCTGACAAGCAGTTACAAAATCTTCTTTGATACAATCGCTTTCATTCAGACACTCTTCCAGGTAGACAACCTCAGCTGGCTCCCACTTCTGCTGCAATATTAATCTAGCCGAAGCCTATTTGCCATTCGTTTTGATCTTGAAAGACACAGTCATAAATAAATATATGTAGTAGAACAGTGCAAAAATGAGCGGGTGGCATGACGAGTGAAACCCACTCAATGGGGTACTTGAAACAGACGAGATAATGGCGCGTACTCAGATGTGCTCGCAGCTTGGCCTGGATGTGACGCGTCCGGGTCGAGAAACAAAGGAGCCAGCAGACGCAGCGTTTTGGTGCCTGTAGCGTCTCCTCTTCAACCACTGGAGTTCCACTGATTTGGGTGCAATTAGAGTCAGTGCTGTAGGCCAGAGATCAAATAGACACACACACACACATTCAAAAGTCATCACCAGTCCAGTCTCTTAATTCCACTGAAATTACTGGAAGCTAATATTCTATACCATTTTGAACACCGAGTAGTTTAACCGATTACTTCATAAAATCTGTTCTTACTGTATTCAGAACCATTTGGATGTTTTTGGATATTATGTTATTTATATGTAATGTAAAGTTTTACCACATATTTCCACCAAATTTAATGAGATTGAGTATTCACATGAGAGTATGTACAATAGTCAGTAAACACAAAGCTCCAGTTGCTCCTTGGACAAGATCACCACTCTTTAAAATTTTTTGGGTACTTTTGAGGCTCTACCTTGAGTCACTGCTTTTTATGTGAGTAAAACATTTTTGTTTGTGTTTTTCCCAAAGCAGAAACGTTTTACTTTACCACTGTGTGTCATTTCCTGCCTCCCTCATGACATTCTCGTCAAATTGCTGCTGGGTTCCGACTGGTTCCTGTCTGCACACAGGAACCAGTCTGCACTGGATTGTCTAGTGAGTTCCACATCGCATTGTTGAAACTTTTTTTTTGGTCAGTCATATTCTCAGAATGATCCTGGTCTCAGACAGAAAGGTGAGACAGCAGCATAGCGTAGCTATACAATGGACGGTCCCAACCTTTCCAAGGATACCAGAACCAGGAAACTTGGTTAACATGGCTAACAAGCAACCAGATACATATTATAGGAAACGAGGTACAATATAGTTATTTAATTAAACCACCCAAATTGAAGGCAGTCAACTAAAACCTATCTCAGTTTTAACAATTTGGAAACTCAATTATTTTTGCAATAGTGATTTTAGAGACATTGTGTTTCCTATAATAGTATTTCAGAATGCTGTTAAGTCTGTCCTGTTATTTTCTGTCGTAATAAATGATTGTACCCTGCCTGGTCCTTGGCCGCCATTACAAAGACACTTTCACTTCGGATTGTAATCATCATGACGTTCCTTTTATAAACGTGTTTCATAACCAACTTTCTCTTCCACTTAACTTTCTCATTTTTAGAAACTGGACTTTTTCATGCCTCCAGGTCTTATTCATGAAAACTTCAGACTTTCTTGGTTATGTCAAATCTCTAAAAATAACTGGCTTACTTCAAAGTTTTATGGATTGTGAAGAATCCACAAAGCATATTCTGTCTTTGACAAAAAGTCTCTGACCTTTGGCAGTGAGGTCTGTGCTGTATTGAATGAATCAGTTATTTTATGGTATCCTGTAAACTTTTGTAAAATCCAAATTAAAAGTCTGCAACTATGTTTTGCTTCTTTGCTTCGGCAGCGTAATAGAATTACTAAGCAGACTAACATTGTTTCTTCATAATGAAAACAGAGAAATAAAAAAAAAACACAAAAAGTGGCACAACTGCCATCTTTGAGAAAAGAGATAAAGTCCCTTCAGCTTATGTCACAGAATCACTACAAATGTTGCATGTTTACCTGCAGGCAAAGAGGGAAACATTTTCCACTGCTATCAGCCTGCTTGGTTCTGGTTAAAAGTCAGAAATTATCCACTAAAATCTATGAAATTCTGTACAGTTTCTTGACAACTAACTGCTTTGGACAAAACAAACCTG
The DNA here is from genome assembly GCA_911649635.1 of Poeciliopsis gracilis. Classification (NCBI taxonomy): domain Eukaryota; kingdom Metazoa; phylum Chordata; class Actinopteri; order Cyprinodontiformes; family Poeciliidae; genus Poeciliopsis; species Poeciliopsis gracilis. The sequence continues at coordinate 420,475 of CAJVRI010000530.1, forward strand.
GCTTTCAATTGTTTCCTGAAAAGCACCTGAAGCAGGGGCACAGAGTGCTTTTCAAAAGTGTGGGAGGCTGTGTGTGGATGGACTGGCTGTGAATGGAGGCTTTCAGCAGCAGTCAGGGCTGATTAGCACGGTTCTGTCAGGGAGAACTGGAACTTTTACTGTCTCTGTCCTGCTTTTCATTATTTGGGCATTTCTGGTATTGACATTAAAAAGCCTAGAGCATTGTTGGATCAATAACTGTGATAAGATAAATTTTGGATCTGATTGATCCACTCAAGTAATTAATCTTCATCCTTATTATCTCAGACCAATCAACAGTCTCACTCAAACCTTTAAGCCTTTGTTAAAAAAAACCCCACACACTATAAACAAGACCTGTCATGATCTTGAGGTGTTTTGGATCATTACTTTATTTATACATCTTGTTAAGCCTTGTTCTTGCCCGTTGATGATCCCGGTTATGTTCTCTCATATCAGAGTTATTCTTTTCTCCTGTTCTTAGTTCCCCTGTGTTCCTTCTCTATTTTCCTGTCACCATATCCCCTAGCCTGTCAGCCTGTCAGCCTGTTTCTCTGCACAGATGTTGCCCATTTCCTCATCCTCCTCTGCCTCAGTCTAGTGAAAACCTGGCTTTTCTTCTACGCTTTACTTCAATCCAGAGGGTCTGGACCCTGGGCTAATGAGAAATGATTACTTCCTAGAGCTGCGGACTCTGTTGACGTTTTAAATTTTACCCAGTCACTAACATGTAACCCACAATGTTAGCAGCATCATCAGAAATAGAGGAGTGTAGCCAGGTCTCATTATGAATTATGGCACAGCAATCGGGCTAATGTTCTGATATTACATCCATTTTTAAATACTTCCTTTTGTTCTTCAAAGACTGAATATTGACAAACAAGATGGAAGGAAGTGGCGTTTTCCAAAAGTTACCCTTTAGTTTTGCTGTTAGTCCTCCCCGGCTTCCTGTCGCAACGCCTCCGTTCTCCTCCAGGTGCGCCGCTGGCTGCAGGGGGCTTTCACTGCTTCGACGCTTACTGGTACAGCAGTTTGAAGCTGTTCACTTTACACATTTTCAGTGTTCACTGTTGTTAATTTGCAGGATACACATAGTTTTAAATTGTTGATTGTATATTACCCTGTCAGAGGTTTTCTGTTGTATTAGCCTGTGTAAATGTCTTTTCATGCCTTAAGAATCCAATGTTTTCAGGAGCTGCTGAGATTACATGGTGCCGCCATGACAGCAATCATCTCATTCAATACTTTTGAAGGGTGGCCAACATTGGACTGAATGACTTTGCTCCCTTCCTGTGCTGCCATTTCTAAAACTACGGACAGACTATGACTTATAAAACAGCTCAATGGGAGACATCCCAGATAGAGAACTTTAAGGAGATGAGAATCAAGTGGAACAGTAAGGCAGTGGCCGGGTTACCTCTGCCTGCTCTGGTCCTCCTCAGAGTTTAGAAGCTTCTTCTCATTGTTCTCCACTCGTTCCTTCTGTTGGATTCTGAGCTCATTCTGTATGACGTTACCCGATGAACACTTGCACTTTTTTCTCTGTTGGTGTTCAATGAATATTACTGTTTGCCCTCCAACGGCAAAATGTTGCCCTTAAAAACTGAATTTCAATATTCAGTGTTATGTATTTTGCAGGCACAATCAAATTTGTTTTACTTTCAGTGATTCAGTTATTGTGAAAATGCTAATTTTACTTTTTAAAATCTGTACTATTGTGGTTAATAAATGTACCCATTGTAAATTAAAGTTATCAAAACTCCAGTCTAAGTGCGAGATATTTTGCTGACAGACTGGCTGGAGGTGCATCAAAAGCTATTTGTGCCGCAAACAAATGCAAATCATTTTTTTCTGATTCCTTTGTAAAATGAAAGTAAAAAAAAAGAGATGTGTTTCACTTCCCTACTTCACAATTACCCTCTGCTATGTGTTGGTCTATGGCAGAAAATCCTGAAACAACAACTGATAATTAGGGGTTGTAACATGAGAAAACATTTGGCACTCGGTGTAAAATTCCAGATGCCCTATCATTCTTCCCGCTAATATTTGTGAACATCCTTATGACACCAGAGACGTGTGTCTCCTGAGGAATCGGCTCCCTCGTCTCCCACGCAGAAACAAACACAGCTGTATGTTGAGGCTGACGTGGTGGATCACCTCTTCGTTGCCTGCCTGTGATTATCAAACCCACTCCCGTTTCTATTTCTGCCGTGCATTAACCTTTGGAATCATAGTGTGTCCCTCAAACGCACCCAGCTTTCCTATGACATCAGAAAGCAATGCAAATAGTATAGCTACTTCTTGGCACCACATGGGGGTAATTTGTGCGTCACAAACCCAACTCCTTCTTTGTTGTGCAGCACATGGTAATTTGTGCTGCTGCTATTCCTGTGGTACTTGTGAGGCCGACGCACAGATGTCAGGAGATCCTGCCATCGTTTGTTACAAGAAAGGATGAGAGCGTTCTCTGAGGAAGAGAACAGAGGGGGAGCAGGGACACTAAGCTAATATGTGCTGTTTGTTTCTAGGGGAAAAACTGAAAATCAGAGCAGATACAGTAAATATTGAAGATGAAGAATTATGTTGAAGATTTAAGAGGGATGAATGAAAGCAGAAGTGTATCCGAGAGTCCTGGCTTTGAAAGTGGTAGACAGGACCTGATGCAGAACTTTGAGGACCCTGGTCAGAACCCACAGCCATGGCAGAAGGAGAACTGTTAACTCAGGGATTGAGGTCGTCGTTTTGTCCTCCATAAATGTACTTGTACATTTTTGTAAATTGTATTCTTCCACTTCTTCTCCCATAATTGAAACAGTTTTTGATCAAACCCTAATCCTTTTGAAATGTACAATCATCTCCTTCATTCACAATGAAGATGAGATGATTGCTGCCACAAAATGCTACAAAGCACTCCACCAGCTGTCTGTACTGACTATGTCTTTTAGACCCAACGATTGAAATGCGGTGTTCCTGTCCTGCTGATCTCTGGGTTCCTTCAGTCTCTCAAACTGTGATCTGTTTGACAGTTGGTCAGTAGCCGTGTCTCCACTACAAATGTCTCCAAAACTTTGTAAATATTCTGCTAATTTAGAAAAAAACAGAATTTTGAAATTACAGTGTTTCTATTAAAAAAGAAACACAATAAACTCAGTAAAATTATGCTGCGGTGCTCTTCTCCAACTACTTCCTGTAGTCTCCTTCTTCTTTTCTGCCAATATGAACTGCAGATTTTTTTTTTTTATGATTGATGTGAAATCAGTATTTCCGTTACAGTTTTGTGAAATTTTGATATGGCTGAAAAAACCCCCACTTCATCCTAGAGCAATGACTTTATACATAGAAAAAAAAAAAAAGTTTTTTTTTTTTTTAAATTGGTGTGTTTTCATTAAGCAAATTTATCTTCAGAATGTCGAATTGTACTGTTGACAGTAGCACTCTTATCAGCTGCATCCTCTATCTTTAAACCGTCTTTTGTTTACGAGGTTGATAAGCTCATTTCACCATGAACACGTTTATCTCTGTGACACACAACTCATCTCCTTCCAGAGCCGTATGCTGGCGCAACATTTCATGTTCTCTACAGCCTGCAGGCTGAATTTACATTATGTCACACAAGGACGCTAAATGCTTGAGGTGTTGCTTTAAAATATACTGAACAACAATATAAACACCCCATGTCAAACATTGTTTCCATCTGGAGTTAACAACTGTGAATGAGCGTTTGCGAACATTTTATTGTACAAAAGTAAAATTTGTGTATAATTTTTAATTCAACTTGCTGTCAATGAGCAACACCCAGTAAGTTGTTTTTTACTCGGTGCATGGGTGGAGCATGTCCAGTGTATGATCAGACAAAATGAGCAATGACTGGACAATCCTTGGACAATGACCATGAAAGGCCACCCCAAAATGCCAAATTTTGTCACAAGTCATAATGCTTCAGATGTCGCAAGTTATGCGGGAACGTACAATTGGCATGTTGGATGCAGGGATGTCCACCAAAGCAGTAGCTGCATGCCTCAATGTCCATTATCGGACCGTAGGCTGTTTAAGAGTCAGTTTCCAATAGACTGGCACTACTCAAAATCGACCTCATCCTCGTTCGCTATGTGTGACCACTCCCGCACAAGACCAGAACATCCGGGTCGTCCATCTGTGGGATCATCTAAGACCAGCGAAACACACAGCTGATGAGACTGTTGGTCTGTCCAACAGACGCATCATACCTCAGACTGGCTGTAACTGCTTACAGGAAGCCAACTTGGTCAAAATCAAATTCCTCCACCTCTCCCCTATTATGTTCAAAGGACTGTCAATCTGCTAAAAATGGCCGCACCACAATGTCATCAATGCTGAAATGAAAATGAGTAAATACTGAAAATATATTTTGAGTTTCTCTATATATTGCATAACTCAAAACATTTTTGTTCAGTGTACATCCACAGATGTGCCTCGATTTAACATTTAAAAAGCCATGGCATCATCAACTGGTTACCTAAAGGCATAAATAATGTTGTGTATATAAACGTCTGGATTTAAGGAAAGGAAACTTAACTCATGTCTTTTTGGGTCGTGAAACCAGAAATGCTGGAAGTGAACATTTGAAGAACTTTCTAAATGAATTGAAGCAAGCGGCAGTTATAATTTTCTTGAGCCTCCAAAACACTTTTGATAAAAAAAAAATAGCAGCGTGACCAACTTAAAAATTAGAAAAAATAATAAAAGTTCTAAACAGCTTTTCTGCATCTAACTTTTAAATGTGGAACAGCCATGTTAGATGCTGGGGGAAAAAAAAAAAAAAACATCTGACACTTCCAGTTTACTCTCCAATAGTTTCAGTCTTAACCATAAAAACTGCAACATAAAACCATGAAAGAGGATCAAAACGTTTTTTTTTTGTTTTTTTTTACCACTTTACAATAATGCCCTATGTTGCCGAATATCCAAAAATAATAGAATTTGCAAAACTTCTGCATAGTCCAGCAGGTCGATTCACTGGATGGGAACTCTTTGGGAAAGATGGGAAACAGATCTTTTTCTGGAGTATCTACATATTTTGTCCGATTAGCACATCTGCTCCAAAATCCTTACAAATGTCAGGCTGATGCTTGATCAAAATGTAGCCACATAGAATTGCTTTCACAACATTCCCTCATCATCTGACTCTTTTTGTTTTGGTCCTGCGGTTTCTCTTTCAGTCCAGAAACATCTCCAGCTGCTTCTTTTCTCTACATAATTGAAACTGCAGACCAAAGGTTATCTGGAGCCTGATGTTTTTCCTAATGCTGTGCTGCCGCTCTAATTAATGACGGCTGCAGAAGGTTCCCTCCCCCAGCCCAACGAGAGAGCAATTACGGAAGAATGTCTTACAACTAGATCAATTCACAAAATCATGCTACTGTACAAATCATGGACTCTGCTTATGGGAATTCTTCTCCCAGCAGATGTGCCCGTGTCAAAAATCATTTCACCTTTCACAGAAATCAGTGGAAAAATCTCTTTCGCTTTGACATTCAAGGAATTATTTTTTGTGAAAAAAGCAAACATTTTCTGATTGTGACTGAGCCAACATTTTTTTATTGTTACTAATTTGTAAAAGCTAAAACGTCCAAGGTGACAATACAGTTTTAAAGCACTATATGTATCAGACAAATGGCAAATCTGCACTAATCCAAAGCCTCGTGCGTGTCAGCTGAAAGGACCTTGAATCAAAGCTGCTGGCTTTAAATTTTCTTCTACCTCAATTTTCCTGGAGCCATACCTAAAAATGATTAAGTAAAAATTCAGCGGCGTGCAAAAGTCATCCGTAACTACATTTTGTTGAGTAAATGCACCATAACAATGTCCTACTTGGGCTGTACTGCGAGCTAAAAGCAACCATTGAAAAGTTATTGCATTTAATTTAGCTTGCTTCTGTGAATGGCTCATATCAATGGCCCATTATGGGTTAGGGTCTGCTGAGGTAGACCCTATTAGCAAATCCTTGTGCATTAGTCACCTTGCTAGTGTGAAAAGACACGCATAAGATAAATCAACACCTGATGTTGAACTGAAAGACTCTGGCAGAGGATTGACTTTTGAAACAAGTTGAAGATATGGTTCACTAAACCTAGAATCCTTGAGGTAAGTCACATCAATCTTGTATGACTGCTAAGAGTGAAGGAGGTGCCATTTAATGCATTTATTCATAAATGTGGTGATGCTTAAATGAGATTTCTGAAAGCAGCTACATTTTTTTTATTTCCTTTATTTAACCAGGTGAACCGCATTGAGATCTGGATCTCATTTACAAAAGGGACCTGGGCAGAAGTCTGCAACACACAATAACCTGGTTACAAAATAAAACCAATTAGCTAATGACTTTGTACAATCGCAGTTGTTATTATGCCACTGGAGGGATAATGCAGGTGTATGCAGGTGGAACCCAATGCACATTTTCTGAAAAAACAAAAACAAACCGTCCTCTTCCTGCCACTTCCTGTCGTTTGTAGCAGAATTAACACCTGGCTGTTGATCACATGACTCATGTTTCCATTGCAGATTTGCAAAATACTGTGCATCTATTTCTATAAGGATGAAAAACTGCCTCATTCTAGAGCATTCCTTTAAAAAATGTATTTTGAAAATTTGTAGTAACTGTATGGATATGGAAATGTCGCTGACACCAGCAGAATTTTTGCTGTTGGACTTGAACTAAATTAATGACCTAAACATCATGATGTATCAAAATGCAGACATTCCAAACTGACCAGACGAGGAACTCTGTGTTTCGGCTGTTTTGCTGTTTTCTGGTCGTTTGTTCCAGATTCATGGTGAATAGAAGCTGAATGAAACTTCTATATGTTTAGTTCTGGTTCTGTTGATGTAGAGCAGAACCAGAACCAGAAGACTTGACCTCTTGAACTTCGAGTGAGCTTTTCCACATGAGCTGAATGGTGCATGTTCACAGGAAGTCACGGTGGTCTGGAGTCAGGGATTGTAACGATGTGAGTGCTGAGGGGCTCAAGGTCGCTCACCCTTTTTAGTTAATGGCTCCCCAAGCTTCTGCTGTTGTTACATTACTATTTTATTAAGCTGAAGCTACAAAGGAATAGAGTAAAATCTATATTCTAGTTGAAATGGCTTCACAAATAAAGTCTTTCAGTTGATTGGAAGGGCTTTGCTTAGTGTCAGACCTTGTTTGTGGGTTCATTTAAATCGTAGTTGAAGATCAGTGGTTGAGACAGGCAGGAACAATGACGACGTTTTACCTGCATTCTTAAACCCAAGTTTTCAGTTTCTGCCCTGGCCCATGGAGGAATGGGACTGGGAGTCATCTCCATATCAGGAGCTCGTTTTGCTTGTCTTTAACTCATTACTTGTCCAGATTGAAGCAACCAAGGATGGCATCTCATATCTGTGTGACCTAGGAAGGGTCAAGTGCTAGACATACACACAGTTCCAAATCATAAAATGCTTTCTCCCCCCCCTCGCCTCCTTCTTCTTCCAATTCTTCTCAGAAATAGAAAAACAGATACGATATTACTCCTGGTGCCGACATGAAACTTAAATAGTCTGTCAGCCTGGATTTGTATTCATACCCTGCCTGCCAAGCGCACATGAAATAGATACAAGAGAAGACATAATAGAATATTTTTGGTCTCTGCTTTTCAAAGCAGATGGAATAAACACCGAGGGCTGTGTGGAAAGGAGGAAGAGTGACTTCAATAGTGGGATTTTAATATCTGAGAAAAATAGTAAACACAAGCTACGCCAGTTTTGAGAGGCTGTGTGTTTTAATAATTTCCTTAATGTGCTACTTTAAGCATCAACAAACTGCTTTATACGCCAACAGAAACAGCAAGAAGTTCTCAGCCAGCATGAGCCTGAGCTGCAGGTGGATGTAAAGGAACTATTCTTTACTCAGTTCAGTTCCTTTGTGTTATTATACTGATTTTTTTTCTTGGCCTAATGTGTCAATGTACTGTTGACAGCGACTGGACATATTCTTGCCTAATAAAATTCAAGATTTTGGTGTCAATGTTTATTGTCACCGCAGAGCAAATACAAAATGTAAAATGTCTCTGATTCTGTAGCATTAATACTGTCCAATGGAGGGTACTGAAAAATAACTATCGAATCTTTCGGGGATTTTGTCAAAGCATGGGGCTTTTTGAAATCAATTTTAGCTTGATGGTACACAGTTTTAAAACAACAGAAGGACTGCGTGTTTCTTCACAGCAGCAAAAACTAATCTTGCTCACACGCCTTGACAGTAGGTTTTCCAACATGATCTTGCAAAGAAATTGAAAGGTCAGAGAATTGTACAGACCACATCTCAGCACGGAAACCTCAATATGCTGCTGTAGCATGAGGATCTTACAGGATCCTGGGCCAGAATGAAATGCAGTGACTTTTTAAATGCACATCCTCCACATTACCTGTTTAATATAGAGTACCAGACATGATAATCTCCTGACATTTTTCTGTTCAAATAGGGCTATGAACATTCAGAAAGGTTTCCAACAACCTATCATTGAAGTTTTAGCTTGATGTGAAATAAGGTCCAATTCTTATTCTATATGTAGATGTTTGATGCTAATCATGTATTTACAGATACATCAATAAAGTAAAAAAAAATTAAATAAAATACTGAAAAGTATATCTACACCTGATCAGTTTCTTTATAAACTTGCAGGAAAGTAGCATTTGGTAACAGAGCTTCAGTTCTGACTGAATATTTGACCAGTATTCTGGACAGTAAAAGTAGAGCTTTAACACCAACAAGTTGTCAACAGGAATACACTTTGGGGTGTGGGCAGAGACATTCCAGAGGTATAATATTGTACTAGACATCTGTTCATCTCCATACCATAACGGATTGATCCACCTTCCTACATTGCTAAGTGGTTTCTCTACTCCCTGATGTGAGAGTGAGTTATGAACCATAGCAGCCGTCAAATAGATTAAATCAGCAAACTATTTACAGACATCCTGTTAAACTATAGAGATCCACTGACCCAATCTGTCTCAGATACCCAATAGATTGGGTATTTTTGAGAATGTGCCCCATCCATAAGGATAGGGCTGTATAGTCTAATTGTATGTTTTGTGCTGTGTTGTCATGTTTTATCTATTTTACATTAAATTTAGAATTTCTAATTGTTCTTTCTGAGCCATTTGAAAGACGTTTTAGTGCAATTTATTTCACGTTTTTGACCAAGACAGCCATCCTCTTCTGTTGATCAGTTTCTTTATTATTTATTTTCCATTGGCTGGTTTATTCCTGACGGCACTGATTGAACAAATTAATATTGTTTAAACATGTATGACCAAGTTTGTGAAGCTAGTGGTGTATTTAGTGTGCTGTGTTGGTTCAGCGTTATATTTATAATTCAGTACGTTTATGTCTGTGTTTAAAAATATATTTTAAGTCAGTTCAACTGTTTTTCTTTGTCAGATCGGTGTCAGTTGATACGAAACCTGATAGATATCTGCATTTGTATTGGAAGTCCAGTAAGTAAATCGGTGCATCCCTAACTTCATCAGTTACTGTAGAAGCTGGTTAAAGTGTCATCCTCTGTCAGATGCTCCAGTAGCTGTCTGTGGCTGCACCACTCTCTCTGCTCCTCTGAAGCCTCCGCTGCTTGTAAGCTCTCAAGCAGCTTCCTGCTAATCGTTTCTGACTGGTCTTCATAAGAAACACTCTTTGTCCAAACTGGAGCGCTCATTCTGAGTGGCTGTATTCCCACAAGCAGCATCTAAACTAGCAAAGTGCTCATTTTAAGCTTGTGGTTGTGGGAGAAGATTATGAAAGTTGATTGAGACTTTTTGAACAGTTTCATCGATTTTAAACATGTTTTGGGTCGTCTTCACTTTCCTCCTACTGTACAAGAAAAATCTCTTCTGTTCTGCTGAAACTCTGCAGTTTTTCTTATTTATGTGTTTTTTTGCACCAGCATTGCTCTTTCTATAGTTCTATAAAATATTTATCAGAGCGCACGAACTGCAGGAACCACACAGATGAGGACGCGCTTGGCGACAGAGTCGTCCCCTAGGAAGAGTCACCCCATCCTCCTCTTGACCCCGGCCCGCCGTACGACCCCACCGTATGAACCCGCCGTACGACCCCGCCGAACGACCCCGCTGTACGACCCCGCCGTACGACCCCGCCGTATGAACCCACCGTACGACCCCGCCGTCCCCGCTGTTGTAATATCCGCCGCCTTTCGACGTCTGATTAAAACCTTCATCTGATCAAATCAGCCTTATTTATTCACAGCACCAGAGGCCACACGTGATTGGCTGAAAACTGGCATCAAGCTGTACTTGATTAGTGATGTCTGATGAGCTTCTTCCCGCTCCTGGTTGGGCGGGGGGGGGGGCTGTTGATTTGGGCTGATGAGACTTAATCATGCTAATCAATGGGATGAAGTAGACGGTTGCAAGACAAATAAGAGACTGTGTCTTTGTAGCTGGGCGGCTTTCATGCCAACACTCAGAGCATCAGCTCCATTTAAATTGATTCTGATTATGTAATGTGTTGATGGTTTCACAACGGCTATTAATACCACTGATGAAACTCCTATAATAGACACTTGGATTAAATTTTATCCTCAAATTGTTGGACATTACTTGACTGATGTTCAATTGTACCTTTAGAGATAATAAACTCAGAAAAAAAGAATGTTTTTCTTTTTTGTATTGTTTGCTGTTTATGTCTGAGGGGGGAAAACACTCAATCAAGTTTATTGTGACATAAATCCACATTTCTATGTTATTTCATCAGGTCAGTGTTTAAACATGCATGATGACTGAATGCTGAGTTGGATCTCATGTGACCGCCTGAGTTTCATCTCTAATTTCTGCAGATGGTTCCACAGATAGTCAACAACTATCTGTGGATAGTTAGTGGTAAAGTGAGAAAACAGGCAAATTTTTGAGATGGCTATGACAAAATGTCTCACTCTTATACTTTGAAATAGTTTTACATCTATTCCAGACATGTGTCTTTGTTAACTTTTTTTTTTAAACTCCTGTGGTTTTCAGTTTTATATTTTCCAGGCTGAATTAAAAATAAATCAAACATAGATGACATAGAAATAGCAGGCATAATCCTACCTGAACATTTGCCTGTTTTCTCACTTTACCAACAAAAATCTGAGTTTATTGTGTTATGAATTGCAAAGTTAGAGCATGATGAATAGTTTGCAAAATTTTTACACTAGAAATATGACAATGCTTTTGTCTTGATGTGCTCGAATATCTCTAAAGTAGGGACAGGACTTTAAAACCTTTATTTTGATTCATAAATTCCAAGACATTTCAACACAATTAATCTTTTTGTTTGCTTACATACACAGATTTCAAAGGTGGAACTTTCTTCTTCATGGGTTTCTGGGAAATGTGATACACTAAAAACAGTGACAGACAACGAAGCCGTTTCTCTCGGAGGTTCTGGACGTTCATTTCTGTTTCAGAAACCGATCTGATTGGACACAGGGAAAGACTATTGTTGTGTTCAAGTTATGCTGAAAGGAGTTAGCCAATCAGCGAAGCTTTCCAAGCCTAAAATATTCTCAATGCTAAACAAGTAGCAGCAGCACAGATGTCCCCAATTTTAATGTCAGGACTCAGTCCAGATGTCTAAAGAAGCTCCATGAATGATCCAAGAAGAAACAACTGAAGAACCTGAATATCAATAAATATCTTTGTTGTTCTGATCATGTGTCTACTCATTCAGTAATATTTTTGTAAGATGAGTTTTTTAAATTGAAAAGATAGTTATTTTTTTGTGTTGTTGTTGTTGCTTTATAGTTTTTGATTAAAGTAAAATGTATTAATCACAGATCCTGTAATTAACTCCATCAAAAATTGTGTCCCCACCACTTCTGACACAAACCCAGATCAACCAGTTGATTTTTTTTTTTTTTTTTACTTTTTAATGTACTTGGTGTGTATAAAACTGCTGCAGCAAGACTACATAAAAGATGCAGATGTAATTGAAGTTAACATAAACAACCATTGTGCTTTTCAGATTCCTGGTTGTAAAAAAATCAAACTCAAATAGTGAATTTATTTCACCAAGTATTACTGATTATCACCTGCAGTGTTTCTTTCATAGTGAATTGTGAGATTTTCACTCACCTGTCCAGAACTGGGCTGCACAGTGGTGCAGTGGGTAGCGCTGTTGCCTTGCAGCAAGAAGGTCCTGGGTTCGAATCCCGGCACGGAGTTTGCATGTTCTCCCTGTGCATGGTGGGTTCTCTCCGGGTTCTCCGGCTTCCTCCCACAGTCCAAAAACATGACTGTCAGGTTAATTGGCCTTCCCAAATTCTCCCTAGGTGTGTGTGTGTGTGTGTGTGTGTGGTTGTTTGTCCTGTTTGTCTTTGTGTTGCCCTGCGACAGACTGGCGACCTGTCCAGGGTGTGCCCCGCCTCTCGCCCGGAACGCAGCTGGAGATAGGCACCAGCACCTCCCGACCCCGTTAGGGAGAAGTGTGACGGAAAATGGATGGATGGATGGATGTCCAGAACTGACTGTACATGCTTTTCAGACACATGTAGTATACTGATGTTGCTCCACTTTGCCCTCAAGCAAACCCAGTAAAAAAAACGTTAGTTTGTCAGTTGACAGTGAGTAAGGAGAAACGGGTCAAAGTTGTTGTTTATTTGACACTAACAGTAATTTAAAACTGCTGTGTGTTCTGGCATGCAGGAATCTTAGACAGAGATCAGTCAAAGTGTTTGATGTGTAGTACATGTTGATGAAATAGGCTGAAATGCTATTGTAGTGGAACAACATTTGCATAATCCCGGTTCTCAGAACAGTATCTCAGCAGAAGAAGTGCACACCCCTTCGGATTCTTCAAAGCATCGAGTCGAGCCTGGATTTTACAGGAACCCCCTCTTGCCCCATGCTAACTTTTCAAGTTGCTAATTAGACCCAGTTCTCCTTAAACAGATTAGTGAAGCCTGCTGTAATGGAAGGAGGTGTGTGCCGAGTCCCAGTCTGAGGTACACTGTAAAAGACGAGTTAAGAGCGGCGACTGATGTGAAAATAATCAGAAAAATGCACATTTTAGTTGTTAAAATATTCATCCTGACCAGCTGATTGATCTGAAGATGTCAAAAATAATGGCTGGATTTGAAAGTTTTGACTAGAATTGCAGCACTTGCTGCTTCGCAGGGACGTTGCTGTTAGAAAAATGAGGCTTGAAAGAGCCGTTACGTAAAGCTACAAATAAAGATGAAGTTCAGAAAGAGGCGCTGAAGTTTGATTACTAATTCAGGAGATCAAGGTGGAGCTACAAGAGAGCTCTGTGTCTTGCTGCGCTAGCAGATGAAGAACAAGATCAATCCTGGAGTGAACTTTGAGGTGTTTTCTTCTCGTTGGGATGATTAAAGCAGCACTGTGTTTCTCTGCTGACTTAGCTGACATGGCAGCAAAAGGGATAGTAAAAATAATTATTGGCAAACTGTAAGAGTTGGATGTGGATCTTAATAGTTTCATAGTGTTTTTCTTTTCTTTCTTTTTTCCTTTCTTTTCTTTCCAGCGTATCACTGCCAAAAGGGAGAAAAGAAGCTGGAGAGGCAGACATGTTAGAACAAATACTTAACCCTTAAGTTCAGGTTCTCCACTCAAACCAATCCGATCTGTTTCAAACACAGAACTGTGAAAGAATATTAACCTCCTTACAGGCTGCTTTAGTCTTGTTGATTTTCTGCTGAGCTTAAAGCTTTCAGGTCATGTTATAATCACACATATATATTTTAGGGAAGATCTAAATGAGTCAGTTACTTCCTATCATGTTCTTGTTTAGACACACTTTCTCAAATGAATGGAGTATTGAAAGTACAGACTCTTGGATTTGAAAATCAGTCCTGAGACCTTAACATCTATCTGGCATCAGAAGTGTTGATATCTCAGTATGAATCCGCAGGTCATCACTTCCAGAAGCTGCTGAAGGTTTCTTGCCTTACCTCATCCCATCCTGGACGCACATTTTATCCTAATGTCTCTGACTTGTAGAAAGGGGACTCCAGTCAGGCTTCAGAGGTCCACTAACTTCAATTTAATGTCCTGAACTGCCAGAGGAGTTTACAAGCCTGCAAACTGGAAAAAAAATGTCTCCCTGTCATGTTACTGCTGTATTAGAGAAGTAATGTTAAGCTAGCAGCTCTTCTATCCCTGTTGGTCTCAGTTCAGATCCAAACTGATCTGTTTTCCATGTTACTCTTAGCTCCATCCTCTCCTGCTGTCAGAGCCGTTATCTACAGCTATCAGCCCCCTGCAGCCTTTCAACAATGCTCCATTGCAGTAACTTGGTTTATTCTAAAAATAAAACAATGTTATTAATCATAACAGATATCTCATATTTTTCTTTACTCGATTCTTTTTCCACCTCAAATAATTTGGGTAGGAAGCTTATTATTTCAACCTTCAGCAGAGTGAAGAGATGGCCTCTGCAAGACAGCCCAGCTGTAGAGGAAGATCTCCCACTCCAAGGAGGAAGAGGCTGTGGTGATTTTGAAAGAGACAATAGATAATATGAGTCACAAGAAAGCCAAGATATTGTATATCCTGGAGTTCTCACACTTGATGAATGTTTTTTAGAAAATTTTTTAGTTATTTGATCACTTTAAATCCCTGAAATCATTCAGGCTTTTTCTCATAAAATAGGATTTTTTTGAGAATGTGAAAATTCTGCTGTATCATGATGTACAGTGTCCGTATTTTGCAATAATGCAACAGTATTCTGAACAAACATTAGCAGAATGTAATTGGAACATTAAAGTTATGACTTTATAACATAATATAGACCCATTTTTTTCCCCGGTTTCCTGGCTGGCAGCTCTACACTGCCACAGTTCTTTGTTCTGATAATTGCTATTTTTCCTTTCTTGTGTATCCATGCTTTCTGCATCTGTTCCTTCTCAGAGGAAATTAGCAGCGGAGTTGGCTGGGACTCTGTCATCATCCATTACACCAGCAGCTGTATCCCTGTGACCTCCATTCACCAGCGCTGATCATCTGAGTTGTGACTTGGCACATGTCTGTGCTGAGCGACAGCCGAGTTACAGCCAGCGCTCTATTCCAGCTCACTTCCAGTCCTGGTGTGTGTGCCACATTCCTCAAGGATTCCTTAGCAAGTTTCCAATAAATTAATAATAGTGACATGAAAAACCTTCACAATTGTCTAAATTAATAAGCAAAACATTATGGAAAAACTCTTTAATTCTTGTTGGACTGCCTTGATGTTGATACCATTTGTAGCAATTTTGTCAGCAAAGTGAGCAGAAGCCTGTCAGTGGGAACAGGAAGTGGAGAAGTTTCCCTATGTTGTTTTAAATCTGCTGCCAGAAATGACAGTATTATTGAATCCAGCTGCTACAGCGGAGACATGACCAGAAATGTTCCGATTCATTAAGTTGTTGACTTCTTATTTACCTGTTTGAGGTTTCTGTAAATGTTGGGTTACTTGTGGTGTGCCACAGGGTTTCATGATTCTCTTCATGTTTCCCTTTCTTTCAGTTTTCCACAGTGGCATGCCATAGGGATTCAGTCAGGACCTTCAATAGACACCAACTGTACCTGAAGATTACACACGATGTGCAGGACAATACAACATCTATGCACTGCACCAGCAACCAATAATGTGACAATAAATACAATGCACCAAATGAAGCAAACAATCAGCCCAACATTACATATGTCAAGTAACATTTCAATGTACATTTGAACAAAATACCCAGGCAATGGCGTACATATGGAACTTTAGCAAATTAGCAAAACTTTTCTTTGTTCCCCAGTTGAGCTCAACATCAAACCAAACTGCTCAAACAGACTTGCAAGCCAAACACCTGCAATCCTCAAATAATTAAATATAACATTAATATAACATCAATGATGCCAAACTTTATCAGTGTCAACATAAGCTGAAAGTGAATCAGACAGGCTGTGTAGTAAGCTTGCAGATTTAACTTGACATTTTTTCAATCCAACCTTTTAAAAGTTTTTCCACTAACAATGGCAGTCCTCCTTTTGTCTCCAGCTGAACTCAGTCCAACCCTTCTTTTCACTCAGGACTGCATTGATTGCTAACTCTGTTCTTTCCCTCCTTTGTATCATCCCTCCTGTTACCGATGGCTGCAGGCAGCCAGAGATGTTTGCCAAATAAGATGTCTTTGGATTCAGCTCAGGGGAGGTTGTTATGGAAATACACAACCAAATATAATTTCTGTCGAGCCAAGGGTCCATTAATTTGAGCTTAAAAGTGAATCTGTTTGCAGCGAGCTGCCACAACAGCGCTTCCCTGCTTCAAATAACTTGCAGTCTTTGGTAATTGCTTTGTGCCCTGAGTGGAATGGATGTGAGCTCATGATTGAATGCACAGTAGGTATTGATCAGAGAAAGGAGGATATCTGGAGGTTTCTATGCAGAAATAAAATTTCACTGATGCAAGCTGAGATAATTCTCCAAACTAAGCAAATAGTCAACAATTTAGATTACAGCTCTCAGGATTGACTTCCTGGTGTGAAACTGTGGGCAACAAGCTGCTTGATTTTTCCTGGGGGAAGGATTCAGAGCACTGGCATATGCTTACAGTTTAACCTCATAAATACACCTCATAATAAAGCTTGATTTTGTATTTTCTTCTTTCTGCTGGCTCATTTTGCTGTTTCATTATGGTGAGGCAAACCCACAGCAGGGCCTTGTTGTAGGGGGTAGTGGCTCTGCTGTGGCTCGAAGGCTGATCAGGGTGAATTCAAACACATGAAGGCTTCGCTGTGGGTAACATTATTCAACACTGAGTCACAGTAGGAAACTGTTGTTCCTTTGAATCTCATCAGTGTGCAACTTCCTGTGTGGAGTTGGCATGTGCTCCTTGTGCACTAGTTGGGTTTCCTACTAGTTGGGTAGGAAACCCACTAGTTTTCACCAGTGGGTGCACTGGGTGTGCATCACCGCTGCACTGGCTGTGCAGCGGTGATGAGCTTTCCAGGGTCTGCATGTAAGGCAGGTATGGCAAGATAAAATCAGATTTTTAAAGGGGTGGTCCTCAGGCTGGTCAGTGTTACAAATACTTGTAATGCTGACAAAAATTTAACAAAAAATAATAATGCAAAAACACATTCTCAAAGAGCAATGAACTTTACATTTTAATGAACATTCAAACACTGGAAGTGGAAGATATTTTACATATACAAAATAAATAAACATGACAGAAACAACAAATAAAATATATTACGAAGATTTTGTAAGCAAAATTGTCCTTCAAAAAGACCAGCTGAGAATAGAGCACCAAACAGAAGACCAAGTTTGGTAGAAAGAGACAGAAAATCAATAAATCAATCAAATGAAAATTATTGAAATTGTTTTAACTTATCATGTGATTAATTGATATATGATGACAGTGACATTATTTATTTTCCAGGCTTTTACTCTGTCCCACTAGGCCTCCTCGCCTAGTGGTGGCACTGCACCAAGAACCACTAAAGAAAACAACATAAAAACTTCTCAGGACACTGAATGCATCTTCCTTCTTTACAAAATGGACACAGAAATGGAGTAGCCTCAGATTTTTGTGGTTGGAGGACTTTTCTTCTGTCTTTGTCTAAAGTGATCTTATGAAACTAGAATTGAAGAATCTTAATTGAACGTACGTTTTTCTTGTGTGCATCATTTCCTCAAGCCAACACAGATCCTCCTTCAGTGTTTACAGTTTAACTTATTTGCAGATTTTTCTGTGAAATTTAACTAAAACAAATTTGCCTATTTGGACATTTTTTTAGAACATCTCTAAAAGAGTCAGATGAAAATAATACTGAGGCACAACATGTTAGTGTCAGCAGAAGTCATCTCACACTGAAGTATACTTGATATTTAAGCATTTTTAGAGGAGGGTCTTAGATTTGTGGTCTCTAATGCTTGTGAATACCGGGACTCCACTTTACATATTATGTCTGTTAATGTCAGTGAATTTTATAGCTATGCTGGTTAAATGTTGACATTTCATTCATGTTCTCCACATTATGAAAGTCATGGGGCCGTACCGAGGCTGCCTTTGAAGAAATCACATGCTGATACAGAAAGCTTACGAAGATGATTCCTCTGTCAGGAAAACATTCCTTGCCATGATGGCGTCGTGTCGACATGAGGTCATCTCATACCCATGAGGCTTTGCACGCCTGTATATTGGTATTACATGTTAACGGCATGCTGAAGAAAAAAACAATCAGCTCGGTTGGAGACAGAGAACGAGATGATGAGTCTGAATGGGATTGAAGTGTCGCTGTGGAGGAAAGCAGACAGTATTAGAAACAAACACATTACCTCTGAATATTGACTGTTCAGATGTGGCACATGTACTTGAGTTAAATTGGTTTGAGAGTCAACACAAGATATTAACTTTGCTCAAGAACAGTCATCTCATGTTTTATTATATTACCATTAATAGATGGGCGTAGAAACGTGAATCACGCAGATGCATGGATTATTCATCTCATCCTCTCTCCTAAGAAATGCAATAGCGTTTCTTGGACTTTTCTTCCCAGCAGGACATTTTTTTTATTTCACCATCACAACACATCAGTTATACACTTGTTTTCTTGTATACTCATAAATATTCTCTTCCTCCTGCTTATTGTCTATGCGCATATGCTTTACCATATCATCTTTGTCAGGTTTCTGCTCTGCACAAACATAAGGCTTCCTGACAGACATGGAAATCTACTTAAAGCCAGAGGTAAGGAGATCCAGGACTGTCAATGGATGGATGCAGTAAAGACGTGGCATCGTCTTCATGCCAAAATATCAACCCCCCTTTTTAGGTCGTCCGAACACGTAAAAGCACCTCTGAGCCATATAAGAGGTTCAGAGTTGATTTTATGTTCACTGATATGAGCTGTGGTCTTTAAAAATATTTCACTGATCCCAAAGGGGAAGTTAGATGTTGTTGTAACTCACCTGTTACAAAAAATAACTAGTTATTAAATTGATAAAAAAAAAAAAAAAAAATTAAATAGCATGCAATTTGATTTCTTCTGTTAATTCAGAGAAGGTTAAGTTACCATTTCTATGGATAAGTAACAGAAATTATACATTAAATAGTGAACAAACTAAAGGACTGGATATTGATATAATTATCTTTTTATGTCAAACAACAATTATTTCTCAGAGGTCAGTGCTGATGTGTCCCCCAAATTGACTGATAGCGTTTGAGGTTTTACTCCTTCAGGAGTCAATCAATGGGAAATGTTTAGCTAAAAGCACAATTTGTTGTTATGGAGACAATAAGTTCTAATTTGAAAAAAACTGTGACGCAGGACAAAGTTAGGGCCGCATTTTCCCATCAGCCGATGACAAATCTCCCTATTATAAATAGATGAGCAGCAGCAGGTAATGAGGAGACAGTTGTGTTTCTAGCCTTGCAGCTCAGGTGGTCATTAGAGTGCTTAGGGTAGCAACCCCAGGAACGGCTACTGTCAGCCAGCCAGAGGACATGGCTGTCACCCATGATGAGCTCCAAAGGCTCCCTGCCAGACACAAATGGTCTGCGATGCACTGAAACGTTTTCTGTTTCAGAATGTTTCAGTGCATGAACGCAACTACCCAAGAGGGAAACAGGGATTAGTCTGCTGTTTTATAATCCAATCTTTTAGAGTAATTAAGCAAACAGTTCTAATGATGGCTGCTCCAGGCATTCATTCGGTCTGCTAACACCGCTTCACAGCTTCACTACATACCTCCATCCCGTCCATCACGCAGATCAGGGTAAATGTCTGCAAGGCTTTTTCTCATTTTTATGATCAAAATTCCGTGTTGCTTGGCCCAACAAACTGAACTTGACATGTTTCCATATTACAACCACAAACTTGAATTTGCTTTTATTGGAATGTGATGAGAGCATTTTGACCGTTTCTTCAAATAAAAGAAAGTGTGGACAGTCGGCCCCCTTCAATCCAAAACCCTGAAATAAAACTCAGTGCATCTAACTGTCTTCCCCTAATTACAATGCATCCACCAAGAAATTCCATCTCAGTAAAAGTTCAGCAGCTCTGTGAAGTTTGTTCTACCTGACTGTTGGGGTCGCTGGTGAGTGGTCAGTCGGCCATTTTTGTTTACTGTGAATTCACGTTTGAGTTTGTGAGACTCCTGTGAAATCGGTCCGTGTGTGTCGCGTTGCTCCTGCCATGTGGCTCTACATCACACACTATACAACAAATCCTGTTACATCTAGCATGTTTGAATCACTGTGTGTGTGTGTGTGTGTGTGTGGTCTTTCAGGTTTTGGAAATCAGCCATCAAATTTAAAATCAGCGTGAACCAGGCATTAGAAAACATTAGTCAACAAACAGGCTCCCTACTGTGAAGAAGCATGATGGCACCATCTGGCAGGTAGAGGTGGATGATGTGGATTTTTTCACAAATCTGTGTCACATGATCAACAACCAGATGTTACTATTGATGCAAACCTTAAGGAAGAAGAGAACAGAAGTAGATGGAGGATGATGGCGCAGCATGTTTTTGATATCTTGTCACGTTAATAAACATATTCAAGTGTGATTTTATTTGCGTTTCTTATTTAAAGGAAACAATGCGATTAAAAATTAGTTTTTTCTTTTTACATGAGTGGAATACAAGTAGAGCTTTGTGCACATAGCTCCACCACAACGGAGCTGGTGTGAGTAACTTTGCACAGAGGAGTGAGCAAAACCATGACTCTGGGTGTAGGATACGGCCAGGAAGTCCTTTCAGGCTGTTAGTAAAATCACTATAAAATGATCTGTTACTTACAAATTCATGAACTGTGACTAGAATACATCCTCATTACACCCCAATATATTACAAAAGGTATTTTTTTCACCACACAGAGGCCTACTCTGGGCTTTTCATTATTTCCGACACAGAGGCCTCTGCAGAGGCATAATCTAAAGGCCTGATTGAAGAACTCTTGGCTGTAATTAAATGATAAGGTGTTTATGCACATATATCTGATTTTTGTTGGTGGCAAGGCAGCAGCTTGTTTGAATGAGAGGGTTGAGTACAAATCATTGATTAAAAAGACAGTCTAATAGTGTCACCCCACTTGGTTTCTGTGGGTAAAACACTCACTTCCTCACCTTATCAGTTTGGCAGATTAGCTGTGAAAGAAATACCAATGCAGTGAATGCCATCAGATATGTTTTAATAGGAACTGTGATGGCTAGAAATTTGCAGGCAGATGCCACGGCGATGCAAGCGAAAGTGGGCAGAGCGCCCGCTGCTTTTCAGTCGCTCTCATCAGTCATTAAGGAAGCGGCTCACTTGGGCTTTTGCATGTTTGTGCCTTTGGCAGCGGTGGCATCTCTGACTTTCTGAGATGAAGACAATTTGTTTCACATTTTATCGCTTAAAATGTCTGTAAAACTTTAATCGTGGTCAAGATCTAAGCTTTGGGTTCAGGTCACCAGAGACAGCGATGGATACTTCCTGGACCCTGAATGTGTAAAATGTCATAAACTTTTGTCATTTGCTTTAATGACAGCAGATCCCTTCAAACTGTTGACAACACACTTCTGGCCTGGATTAAAACATGATAGGAGTATAAAGTTTGAAGTAGCTCTTCAATGACTCTATTATGACAATATCTTGCTAGCTCCACCATAACTCTCTTAGCATCACAGTTTGTAAAAAGTTGTGTGTTTCGTAAAACCAAAGGCTACAATTTCTTCAAAACACCACACATGTAGCGACTCCCACATCACTCCAACATCTCCTCTGGTTGGCTGACGAATGATGATTCAATTCTGAAGGTATCTCATGTAACTGTTTACATCCGTCGCTGCCACGATTTTTTAATGATCTATTTGGTGAACAAGCTTACTCATGCATGATTTCAATTTACTTTCTTATTTAACGGAAACACAGCAGTTGTTTTTTTTTTTCCAATACTGACAAAATATAGACAGAGATTTGCCCACATTTGTAATGGAAATGTGTACTAAATTAGCACTACATGTTGGTGTGCAGTCACAGGATTTGCTCCTTGAGATGTTGGTCGGAGGTCTGAAGAAGTCAAGAAACATGCAAGTCGCTGCAGTAATAAGTGGACAGAGTGAAAGGCCATTCCCTAAAGCGGACATCCGCCAGACATGGACGTGTTTATGACCACGTTTGGTGTTGCATAGTAAAGTACTTGTTGCATAGTTAAGGAACTGTTTGGAACACATCGAGTATCAGGCCTTCTCTTTTAACAGGTGGAGGAAGGAAATGGGTTTAGATTGTGGAAAGGTAATAGTTCAGTCCACCATGTGTCAGTCTGTGAGTCTAAGAGCCATTCTCCCTCTGGAAGCTGGACCTATTTAACTTCATTCTTCTCCCATCAACAGCTTCGACGTTCCTGTTGAAGGAAAGCCTCCCCTCATCATAATAGTGCCACCACCATGTTTAACAGGTGGATAGCGTGAAACATAGTCCTCTACCACAAACATAAATTTGGGGCATGTTTAGTTTTGGTATCATGTGCCCACAGCATATTTTAAGTTATTTTTAATCATAGAAATTCCACTTTATAATTTGAGTTGGACTGCCATAAAAAACCTAAAATACATCCAATTTTAGTTGCAACATGGCAAAATCGATCCAAGAGGTAGAGCTTTTGAAAAGCCCTTTATACTGTGAAGCTGTGACCATATTTTAACGGCCAGTAAAGAGTCCCTTGGGACCATTCTGGCATTGGACACTGCATCAGCATCGGACCATGACAATTTAATCAACATTCAGTGTTCCATGTGAAGCTGCATTGATTCCTGCTATTCTGCTGGACCACAGTACTGTTTTATCCCTTTATCTCTCCAATCCTCTCTTTAAAATGTCCATTTTTAAAAGTTAATGTCCTTCACCTCACTGTATTTTACTGAGATGTGAACTCATAGTAATGCCTGAAAGACTCTCACCATATACCATATAGAAAGTTTTTGAACCCTGAACAGAGGGACAGCACAGCTGCAGAGGAGCAGAACAGCCCTGCAAATTCTACTACTGTACTCTGTGTTAGGTGTTTGATGATTATGATGAGATGAATTCCCCTCTTTCATGCTTTCAGGTGGTCAGCATGATGAATTTGTGTTTACCACCACATCCAATAATGCACAACAGCAACAAAAGCAATTTACTCAGAGAAATGACCTAATAGGAACCATGTAATTTGACTGGGAATTGAAAAACAAAGCATGACATGGATTTGGTTATGCAGGAACATCATCACAACCTTGAAAATGTTCCACCAAGTGCTAATTCTACTGATTACAATTGAGTCTTGTCCTCAGTTTGAGTACAAATCCACTTTATTACTTATTTATGTGTTGATCTGAGACCATAACTTTAGCTGGGTGAAACATTGCTTTCAAACAAGCTGAGAAATTTAATTTTAGAAATATGTTATGAGGGAGGAGACAAAACAAAAAACCTGGAATCGAAAATATATAAAACAAAATGTATAATTAAAAACTTAATGACTAAATTAATTATTCCTTTTAAGTTTTATAGCAAAATGGGATGTAGGTCAAAGCTCTAAATATTTCAGGGTGCAAAATATTCCTTAAAAGAGACTTCAAGGAATATTTAAGGAATTACAACGTTGTTTCATCACCGGTGATGAAACAAAGTTGTAATTCTGATGATGGAAAGAAATTAAGAAAAACGGTGACACAACGTGAGGGAATGAACTGAAACAAGGCGGCTGCACCGGCAGGTCGCAACAATATCCCTTTTTAAAACCATCTGTCCATCTAAAAACAGATGGAGTATCTAATCATGATGCCAAATTTCAAGTGTTGGGATACATAGGAATACAAACTGATGTGTTAGAAACAGAAAAAGGCGTATTAACGTAAGTTTAGTAAGATGAAAACTGATGTGACTCAAAATCAGCAGTTCCACAACAGAGCAGAGAAGTGAAAATCTCCTTATCACACTGATTTCTTCCGTTGACTTTATTGTGAGCTGCTGAGGAAAGTCTAACATTCTAACTTTGAAAAGTGTATTTTCTCTAAATCATCAATACATTTATCACCCAGGGAGTGAACACATTCATCTCCAGACAACCTTAAGCTGTCCTTCCGTGGCATCACTACGGTAATCAAGAAAAAGGTGCAGTGGCAGTGAAAGAGATGTGGAAAGGCAGTTTGAAGCAGAACAGAGTGAAATTTGGGCTATAAAACATTAGCTTACCATCAGAGAGAAGGAGAAAAGGAACATTAGAAGCAAGGAAAATGATTGAGTCAAACAAGTAGAATGTTCAATGGCCTGAGAAGCTACAAACCTAAAAACCAAGCTACTGTAACAGCTTGCAGTGTGTAAGGTATTTTTCTCGAACCTACAAAAATAACCACAGACAACGTATATGAATTAAATATGGTCAGGCTTCTGCAGAAGGAGAAGTCTCCATGAACAACTTCCTTCAAGCTGTCCACAGAGAGTTCTGATCTGCTTTCACGTGAGCTCCTCCTTTATTGTCAAAGAAAAACAATCACATGGTGCAGTCAGGAAACAACAGAGGTCGTAAAACATTTAACACAAACAGACTAACAACTCAGTTCCAGGTGTGATATCTGATCTACCATCTGAGCCCAGTTCAGCTCTAGGTCAAACTATCAATTAAGGAAGTAAGCAGATAAACACAAGAAGAATTTAAGGTCTGAGAACCATAAAGTTTTACTACCTCGCATGAAGACAGTCGTCAGTTTATACACACATAAGGAAGGAAACACTTTAAACTAAAAATCACATTAAACTGAATATGAACTAAAGTAATAACAAAATGATAATACCAAAAAATATCTAACACAGTGATTGGCTCTCTCTGCACAATCATGCACATTTTGAAGAAAATATTTTTTTTGTTGGATTTGCACTTCTCTTTCACATGCAAGCTACATGTTCACCAGGACCTTGACATTTCCAAAATGTTGTTTATGTATATTTCATGTTTACTTGGGAAAAATTCAAACTTGAATAGAACAAGCTGGTTGGTTTTTTCCACTAACAGAAACCACAGAGGAGCCAATGCTAGTGGTGACAACAGTGATAAAACTTTTAAAGCAAGACAAAAATGTCAAGCTGCTGCCAACCAGCATGGCACAACAAATCCAAAAGTCTAAATTTGCAGCTGTGTGTTGGGATGTACAGAAGGGAGTACAGGGGCCCGCCGGTAGTCACAATGTTTAGGGACCACAGCCAGTTTTCAGTACTTGAGACCTCCTGTAGAAACATTAACTACCTGCCTGTTTTAGATAAATATATCTGAATATGCATCAATATGCACAATGGAGCCTAACTGCTCGACTGCGGATGGTTTTTTTTCATCTCCTCTCTGGGATGTTCAGACATTCACCAACCAGAAAAAGGAAAAGCCCGCCTTGATTGACTGCTTTGCAAATGGCAGCCAATTGTGTCGAATATGACATAAATTAAACACTGCAAAAAAAGACAAACCACTGAGCAACAGCCTAGTCTCTGCCATGAGAAACACTCTGCCTCCTGCCTCAGTCCACGTCTCGTAAAGATCCACAAATTTATGAATGAAATTTTTATGACAATCGTCTCAAGGCTGCGGTTATCTCTGGTCTGGCCCCACATGCTCCTTCAGAAGGAACATGTTGGGCCACTGTATTTAAGTTGCACTACATGTATGAAACATGTAGTACACCCATCCCTCTGTTTGTCAGTTTGCTTCCTTTCTGTCCATCTATTCATCTTATTTCTCCTTTTATTTGCTTTTCAACATGTTTTTGCAGGTTCCATAACTAAAAAATTAACGACTTTAGAAAAAGAGCTGAGAACTCAGAAAGACACTTTCAGTCAATACAGACATGGAGAATGTTTAAGAACTCCATCTCTGGAGTGGAGTTGGATCGGTTTGTCCTGTAAATTCTCTTGGGACGACATTTCTTGGGAAAATGGAGCTACACAAGTAAACCGAAGGGAACTGAAAGGAATTATTCCTTCACAGCCTGCAAGATTAAGACTGAAGTTCTCCAACAAAAACACTTCAGTCAGGAAATGCATTTCATTTTTCTTCCTTATGCTGCCCCAGTCGACAGGGTGCCACTTTAAAACATGCCAGCAGTTGTGGAAAGAGGCACAGTTGAAAAATTATGCAGAACGCCACCAACAGAGATGACAGGTAACCTTTTCTGAAATTCGCCTGTCAAACAGGCAGCCTTATTTCTGCAACAAAACAAACCCATCCAACTTTGACACTGAACAGAAACAAGACATTTGTGGGGAACATAGCTAAATGAACACATTGCTAAAACAAAATACAGCACTACATAAAATATATATGCACAAACTGTTCATTCTGGACAAACACTGCCTCTGTGTGTGTATGTGATTGCATGTGTGTGTGGAATCACCAAAACTGCGATTTTGTTATGTGGTTCATTTGTAGAACAACAAGCTGAGCTCTGCAGGAAGCCTGACAATATTCATCTTCCATCCAGACTTAATAACGCTGCCATGACTGTAGCAAGTTAATATTGTCACCTTGATCAAAACAGCAGTAAGCTGTTCACAGTGAGAGGTGCAGTCTGATGGAGGAGGAACACTTAGAGGTTTTTAAGATTGCTGAAGGACACTCTTACACCTTCACTTTATTTCTGGATTTTACGTCTGCTATTCTGAATTTGATATTTTCCACGCTGTATTTTAGGCATTAAAGTTAATCCCAAGTGAGATTTATGTATTTAAGTTTCTTTTGTTTGTTTGTTTTTTTACAAGAAACACCACAGTAGAAGTCCTAATAAACTGGTTTTATCACCTTCTTAAATATTATCTGCGGTAGTGAAGGGTTACAAGTTTTGTAAAGTTCCATGCAGGTGGCATGGAACTTTAGATTGCAGCAGGTGGGTAACAAGTTGCTCCAGATGTTAGCAGAGGTCGTTCTCTGCTAATGTTTGTCACCAGAACAGACGAGCTGATGGACCCTGGACTTGAGTTCCGTTCTGGATTCTAATCTCTAGAAATCTCCTCACCACCTCTGGTTGTTGGGTTATAACACAAACTGAAAATTGAACTTCATTATAAACTATAGGCCAGTTTTCCAACTTCACCTTCTCAACAGGAATGTCTTCTCTCTCATCCGCAGAACAATGAAGGTCTTTTCTAACATTAGTGGGGATGTCAGAAATCTGAAACTGTAGCATGATGGTAGCCAGACTGCAACCCGGAAAAAGCTCAAATAAATATTCCCACTTGTGTGTAATCCTGCGAGAGGGTGATAAAGGGAGGGAGATAGAGAAATTGGGTGCCATTTCTCACTCAGCATGAAGTGCAGCATGTTAAGTAAGCATAAGGTGCTGAGCGTGTTCCATCCTTCTCTGTCCTTAGTCTCGTTGACCTCCTCTAATGGATAATTCATGCTAATAGCTGTCATTTTCAAAAATCTACTTTAAACACCGTTAAAGGTGGAGAGAGAGGGGGTGAGAGAAGTATTATGAATCATCTTGCTCTGGAATGCTTGGTTGCATCGAGCTGCCACTGAGAATTTACATTCGGTATATGTAAACAGCACGATTGATGGCTTTTTATGAATATGGTAAGTCGTATAATCATAGAGTAAATCTCCTGGTCATTTATTATTGCTCCAGATTGGCCTTTCCAGGTCAAACAGAAGTCTTTCCTCCAGCATCGCTCTGGATTAGTTTACACAGTGGTATGAAATATTGGCTTACTTACTTGATGCTTTCCCCAGAGGGTGACAAATTTAGGATTATTACAAGAGGCTTAGTGCATGTTAGTGCCAACTTCCTCCTTTTTTTTTTTTTTTACAGTGTTTACTATAAGGATTGTATTGTGCACTAGTAAGTACCCTAATGTGACTAAATTCTACAAAAGATGGACCAAAACCACCCACATGGACTGCTTCTGGACCAATGTGTTCCTGTCCTGCAACCCTGGAGATCTAGAAAAAAACAATCAAAGAGGCAAAAAACACCCTGGAGAGTTTGGTAGATCACAGATATCACTGTACTTATTGTTTCAGTCTTATGGTACATTCACACTAATCCTGTTCAATCTGCTTTAATGCAAATCTAGTTTGTTTGCCTTGCTACTCTGGTTTGTTTAGGGGGGAGTGAATGCGCAATCAAAACTCTGATGTGGACCAAAACAGTGAACTCTGGTCTGCCTACCAAACTAGGTCTCAGTTTGGTTGAACTGCCATGAAATCTGGTGAAGTTTGAATGGAGATGTGAACACAGAGCAGACCTAGAGACTGCTCCAAAAGCAGGACTACTTGCATTCTAGGTAAATGCAACCCAAATAAAAGCAAGACTATAGCGTTAGAAGGAGAAATATCTTGTGATCTTTTACCAAGGACAAAAAATACATTCTCCAACCGCATTTATTTATTTGCTTCTTCAGAGGTTTTAGTGTAATTTTTTCAGTAGTTCCTCATACAGCTCCCCCAGTGGGAAGGGAAGAGCAAGTTTTTAAAGGTTTTTTTGTTTGTTTGTTTTTTTTGTTTGTTTTTTTTACATGATGCCGTTTGAAAAAGAACCACCGCAGTGGAAACTAAACAATATTGGAATTTTGGTCACAAAGGGACTGACCATTAGTGACCAAATTGTCAGTCTACCAGGCAATCAGGTGTGAAAACTCCAATAGTGTTTTATAGGTCCATGTCAAAATTTTTGTATTTACCTGCAGTACACTCCACAAAGCAGTGGGGACGGTACTGTCTGTGTAACAATTTGACTACTGACGTTGCAATTCAATTGTCTTCAATTCAGTTCATTTCTATAGCACCATTCTGCAACATATGTCGTCTCATACATTCCTATTAATCCTAGTCATCAAACAGCACATGATGCCCAGTTCATCATTCCAAATGGCTTAAAGGTTTTCTGTGTGAGGAAGCCCAGCAGACTGCCTGCAATCACCAGCTTGCAGCTCCTCATGCATGTAGTAACTGTAAACAATTGCTTGCCTTGTGTGATTAACTTTCATCATATTCCTATAAAGCGAAGCTTCTTATCCATGGTTGTAGTTGTGAGATGTGGGACATGGTGTAGCCGTTGGATAGGTCAGAGGATGCTGAGTGACTGTAGTTTTGTCGCCTGTAATTAGGTCATAAATTAACATTAACGTGATTGAGTTTTGGTATTTGTTCATCAGTTCAGCATGTCCAACTCTTGTTGCAACAAAAAATATATTTTACGACGTTTTATCTTCAACCCCAACTGCTAACCACAGGAAGACGTTTGAATAAGAAACCACAAAGAGAAGAAGATGAATAAGTTATAGCAAAATGGAGAACAAAAAAATTTAGTATCTCACTTTCCATTAAGATCTTCCACTTTTTTGAAACTCTGGAGAGAAATTGTGTGGTGAGCGCAGCGTTAGAAAAACAACCTCAACCCCAGTTTGATCCCAGAAACATGTTTCTTTGAATTGACACCTGAGCCACCTTCACAGTATAGCCTACTGTCAGGAAGAAAAGTGTGAGATACATTCGAAGTAGGTAAATTATCTCAGTCTGTACCTGATAATAACCTCAGCCAAAGAGAATCCGACTGCTCAGTTGTTTGTTCCCATTGAGCCAAGGCCCTCCAGCTGCAATCCAATTAGCAACAACGTCAACTCTCCCTTACTTCAATTTCTAATGCTTTCCTAACCTTGTGTGGGATTAGACGGAAGCATGGAGTGTGTAATAAGACCAAGGTTTAGGAGGAGTGACCGACCCAGCACCTGGCCTGTTCAGAACCAGCTTTGTGCTTCCATGGCGACGGCCAGCTAAAGAAGACAGGATTTTATTAGACCATAAAATCAGCCTGTGATTGTTGAAACCAGTCCAGCCCAAATTAAAATACACTATGCTGAAGATTTTTACAACATATTAAAGTACTACTCTTCTCCTTTAACTTTGTTACATTTATTCACATTATATCCACAAACTTTGATGTATTTTATTGGGATCTGATGTCTAAAACCAAAACCAAGTAGTTAAACTTTCTGAAGTGGAGGGAAAAGCATGCATTGTTAGGACTGTGTGAGTGGGTGTATTATGTTGGTGTTTGTGGACGAGTAGTTTCCTGTACGGAGAATCAACAGCTGTGTTTCCACAAAAACAAAAATTATTGAAATAATTTTGAAAAATTACTTAATGGAAAAACTAATTTTTAAAACAGACAACATTTTTGACAAAACATTTTTAGGAGAATAGATGTATGGAAACACTTTTTTTGCATCATACGAGTCACATGATCAACAACTGAATGTTACTGCTTACTTATCGTAAATAAAGAAGATGTTTTTCTTTTTTCGATCTATAACTCCTGTAAAATGACTGACTACAATTTCCCCAAAATGCCGCTGACTTAGCCACTCTCAAGTAAGCGGGGGTTTTCACTCCAACACCTGAATAAGACATTGATGTCTTCTCTAGTTGGCTGACAGATGATGAGTGCTAGCGCCATAACTAAAGTTACTGAATATCATGCTCATCACGCTTTCATTTTGAAAACCAACAGGCAAAATGAAGCAATGACATGTCCAAAATAACACAAGGCATCTTTGGTCAGACTGAGCGATGCTTAAACAAACTGTAAACCTGTCAGTTAATAAGACAAACAGGTCATGTTTTGACTCTATTGCAGTTATTGTTAAAGGTTCACGGTCGTCTAATTAAACAGAGACTGAAGAGTGGTTTGTGTGGAAGGCCTGCAAGAAGAAAACCTTCTCTAATATTCCGCTACACTAGAGTGTGTCTGGATTTATTGAAATGCCAGCTTGGTAATTAGTGGAATCTGTTTTTCTCTAATGATTTCAGGCTTTTTGTTTCATTTGTTTGTTCAGCAGACCATGACCATGACCATGACCTCGTTTCTGTCAGAGAGCGGGCTCTTATTATAATACATGTTTGATTGTATCACATTCATGCGTTCCAAAGAGAACTAAGAGAAGAAGTTCTGCAGAGTCCTTTGAATAGAAGCAAACCCACGCTTGCTGCAACTACTGACCTGAGTGACCTTGACTTATGCTGCCAGTTTTGAGACTTTAATTCAATGATTCTTTTTGTTCAGTTATTTCTTACCAACTTAACTTTTCCTACAGTTTTCTTCACAAACAACTTCCATGGGTTTAGCATAAATGCAATCACAGTTAGTGTGAATGTTTTTTTTCTCAACTGCTTTGATTTTCTCCCACCATCCATAACATGTAGACTGTGGCTGAAGTGCAGTTAGCCACTCTGTTTCTAAAAAAAGAGTAGGTTACTGAAGATATTGGTTTCGGAGAACTGCAGCTGGAGCTACCCACAGGAGGGTGGTAGTGAGTTGAAAAGCTGATCCTCTGTTGCCAGCAGCAATATCAGCAAAAACATAGCTCTTTAATGACAAATGAAACAGTCCTTCTCTGAAAAAGGGACTGACTAGAAGTTTACATTTCCTAGGGCATCAATCTGTCTGTCTCACTCTGCACTGTGCCAAATAGCCAAACGTTTTGAACAACCTGTTCCCCTCCTCACCTGTGGGGGCGCTGCACTCGGAGCACTGAAGGAAACAAGGTGGAAACCATCCATCCATCCATCCATCCATCCATCCATCCATCCATCCATCCATCCATCCATCCATCCATCCATCCATCCATCCATCCATCCATCCATCCATCCATCCATCCATCCATCCATCCATCCATCCATTTTCTGGTCACCCTTCTCCCTAACGGGGTCGGAAGGTGCTGGTGCCTATCTCCAGCTGCGTTCCGGGCGAGAGGCGGGGTACACCCTGGACAGGTTGCCAGTCTGTCGCAGACAAGATGGAAACTTCTAAAGAAAACACTGTGTGTAACGTTCTTCTGCACGAATGAAAACAAAAATGGATTGGTGTCTCATTGATTTCTGGATTTTATTTTATTTTATTGTCTTTGGAAAACGAGCATGGGCAATTTCTTGCTACCACGCTTTTTGGTTGTTTTTTTTGTTGTTGTTGTTTTTGTATTTGCCTGTTACAGACTGATTCTGCCTGGCATGAAAGTCTGAATTGAAAGTGATGCTGTAAACATATGGTATCTTCTGATAAAAAAGCCACCACGTCTGTTTGATCCCGCTCTGTTATCTGTCAAACCAAATAAACACTCTTCAAAGCCAGGGAGTCATTGTTGCACCTGATCTCTGAGGGTTTACCCCAGCTATCATATATCTGCTTTGACATAAATGACAAAAATCATCTGTATTCATGAGCTGGAGAGAAGGCAGCAGACATTTTGTAAGAAATCAGTCTTTTCTGGGTTTTATGAGCAAGCGTAGCACCACCATATGGCTCAGTTCATCCAACGTGTTGGTGACTAGACATTCTGCAGACACATAGTGTTCATTTGGATGCAAATGCATCAGATTTTTTACAGTCTGTTATGTACAGACTGATATGTTGCCGATCTTCTAAAGCTCTGCCTTTATTGTGTGTTCGCCCTGCAGTCTTCTCTTTTTGCTGCTTGAATTTGATCTTAGCTTTGCTTTTTTTGTGTGTTCATCCAGTGTCTTCGATCTTTGGCTCAAACTTTTACCTTTCAGCTTCTTCACTGACCCTTTTGCAAAGATCACGACCAATTTGATTAATCAAGATTAATGGAAGAAGTTGCACAATGACTTCCATTACCTGTTCTTCTGTTATACTCATCAGTCTCCTAATTTGATATTCACATGATTCTAAGCTGTCAGTATACTGCAATGAAGTTAGCTGATTGATTTAGGCCAGGGAACAAAATGCTGGGTAAACAGCTCTTACATTGTGCTACTTCAACTGCAATATATTATAATTATTATACTTTACATGTTCCATCATATACTTTACTCATTTCCATCAAAGAAAAATAATAATACTCTTATTTATTTATTTTTTTTTTGCATTATAATTATTTTCCTTTTATTGTATTACATCTACTGAGACGATACTGAGTGTGCAACACATTTAGCTCCATTGGTTGGTGATAAATGATGAAAATGTGCAGAAAGTACCACAACACACTGATACAAGCCAAACATGCTTTTCAACTGGAATTTATAAAATGTGTCATTATGGAAACATCAGGAAATTCTGCAGCCGATTTGACTCCATCTAATCATGTAGCACAATTATAAAAACTCAATTAGTGAATATATTAATACTTCACATTTTAAAGAGGCAACAAAGTTTTTCTGCTACCATCTTCTTCCATATTGCTAATTTCTGTTGGAATGAAAAATCCCCAGTACAGATCTGAAGTTTGTTTTATTGGACTATCAGCTGAACGTAAGCAGCAGAAATAAACAGGAATGCTGATCTTCACAGATTCACACCAAAACACCAGGATCTCTGTGCATTTTGGTAGTTTTAAACAAACAACAAGTAATTTCTTCAGCCAGCTGCCCTGCAACAAGCAGTCATGCTACTTTTACGTTTGCAGTAGAAATCAAAGGCAGGTCACACTCGCTGGCTGCCTCTAAAGCTTAAACGTCTCCACATCCAGTTGAGCCCCAGGAGAATGACAGTGTAGTCTTTTGAGAACATTTACGTCATTAAATATTGATGAAATAATAAAACTGGAGCTCAGAGTGAAAAATGTGCATGACAGCACTTTAGCCAGCCTCTGCCTTTCGAATCCAGCAAAGCTAATTCACATGGGGGGGAGGACAGAGCTGAGTCAGGCCACTCCTGTAATCCCTTCTGCATTGTTCGAATCAAAGCTGGACCTGGACATCATCATGCTAAAAAGCGGGCGAGGTGCGTGACAGATGAACGGAGAACTGGGTACTACTCCCTCTGACAGTCATCTGCTGCCACCGGCACGGAGACGACTCATCCATCACCCATCAGGGAGGCGCCTGACTTTTACTGGAAACCAGGCCAGAGCACACCAGTCTCTGCTGTGCATTCTGATGCAGGCAAGCCTCCAGACTGTCCTCTGTTGACTAAACTCTGTTCTTTGGCTAAAGAGCTTCTCACAAAGCAAGGGATAAGACCAGAAGTCCACACTGGCTTGGTTTTCCCAGGATGGAGAACACTCAGTGTCTCACTTTGGTTTAGGCTGTTTGCCTTCATGGTGGATTCTGCCACTCCGCCAGGTTTCCAACTGTTTAGATGCTCTCTGATTTCCTTAAGTTCATAAACTGTTGTTGGTCGATGATTCACTGGTCAAATCAAAACTAGGAAGTGACAGCAAATGCAAAAAAATCACAACTTGTAGGATTTACATAAAACCACAGAGGCGCTGGAAGTGAGGAAGGTTTTCCACTCATAATTTGGAACTGGCTGCATTTCCAATAAGCAGAAAATTGTGCAAATTGAAATTATAAAATTCAATTCACGTACATTTTTTGTATCAGGATGAGGTGATTTTTCCATCGTATCATTGTTTCATGTGAGTGACAGTTATTTTTTTTCATTGATTATTTTGCTATCTAAACTGCATTTAAACTGGAGCTAAAGGCTAATCTGTAGCAGAAAAGGTTCTACCATGAGCCATTTCCTGTTATTACAAATCAAATCCCCCAGGATAGAAACAACCATTAGCACTACACTGACAGGTTTGAAAATCCAACTTGTTGTCCTAATGAGTCCTAATTTAAAACTTACAACGGGCTTTGAATCTTTTAACATGCAAAAATCATCCAAATCTGCAAATAGAAACAGATTAAAATCTGTTTATATACAATGTCTGAATGAATCAAAAAGTTTTTCATCTGTTCACTTCGTTCACTCCTTCAAGGCATACAGAAACCTTTACATTTTTAGTAAACTATCACTAAATCTACAGTTTAAACCAGGGCTAAATAGCAAACTTGTCTTAATCAATTTCAACACAATCATTGAGGCACAGCATTGAATTCCTGAATGTACAGAACAGGAAGAGTTTGTCTGGTAAGAAAGAGCAGTCCTTTTGATTAAGCACATAGCTAAATAACCAGAGCATAACACAGAGGTATGCTAAGTTTGTTTTGTTCTAAAATAACCCTGAAATCATTTATTACCGGGTTTAGTTTGAGACATGAGAGTTTTCTTCATTATGAAGCCACAGCTGACGTGAACAGGTTGTCATAAACATTCATAGCCTCTGGTCCACGAACGTGGACCAGAGGCTATGGCTAATAAATCAATCCTCTCACTATAGGCTAATAAATCAATCCTCTCACTATAAAATATGCACGCTGGGCACATCGACCCGCTTTTATGATGCCTTGTTTTCTCTCTTGATTACACAAGATAAATATTATATATGAGACTTGAGTTTCAGACCTTAGTCTAAGTCACATCTAAAGCTTATAGAACAAGAAGGTAGGCCAGTTTTATTTCTTTTGAGGTTTTCACACCTGATAGTCTGGTATACTTAGTTCAATTGAAATGTAACAAATTGCAACATATGTTACATTTTCAGCTGCTGTTGTTCATTTTCCCATTGCACTGCACCAAACCAACCAAACCCCGTTCAGCTCCTGGCCTGTGGTGGCGCTCCACCAAGAACTACTGAAGGAAACGACATGGACTAAGTCCAAGTTGGAAAAACTCCAGTCACTTCCTCTGGGTACTCCATGAGATTTTAATGCTGCCCTTGAAGAATAACCAGATTGTATATAAACAGAATAATTACATGTTTAGAAAATCCTTCAATATTTCATCAGTACTTGGTATGTGGAGTTCATACCATAAATATTTGGGCTACTACCCTCCACCCCTACTCTGTGCCTCAAAAAGAGAACTCTATGTCTCTTTGTGTCAGTGAAGAAGATATTGAACACTTCTGTCAAAGTAAATAACTGAAAAGTAAAGATTGGTCTATTGTTCCACTATTCCATCCCAATTAAAACCCTCAACTAGGAATATAACACAAAGTCATTAATAAAAACTGAGATCATGAAGTGAGGTGGCTCTGTCATGGTGGCTGGTGGTTCCATCTGACCAAGATCCTTTCTTTTCTTTTTTTTTTTTTTTTATCTTCTTCTGGGTTTGACCCTCGGAGGAAACCACTGGACAACCAGAGATTGATGAAGGGATGACGTGTCTCTTCAGTCATGAAAACAAATTATTTTAGAGAAATTCTTTACAGGGACAAAAATCAGTTTTCACTGATCTCAATAACCTCAAGTTCATGAATGACATTAGATGGACGGACTTATTACACAATTGATCTTCACATATAGAGTACCAGTAAAATGTTTGGAGAAAAAAATTAATGAAGCAGCCTGTAATAATATTTGTTTATTAGATCTCTGGCAGCAGGATTTAATTAGGCCTTAAAGGCTCCTTTGCTGTGTCTGTGCAAACGTTTTATGGGTCTGCTCATAAAGTAAGATGTCCTGTAGAAAAAGACATTTGTTTTAAAAATAGCATTATCTCTAAAACAACTGTTGCTTTTAAAAACTCTTTGCCTAAGGTTTTATTTGTCACGCATTTCTTAAATATTTTAGTGTCTCCTGTTGCTGACTACCTCTGTGTGACAGAATCTCTGCTGTGCTTCAACATTTTACTGTCGATGAGGCGTCCTTGTTATCATGACCTTTATTCAGAAGCATATAGACAAACTGATTCTTTGCATTTCTAATGAGGCCCAGTTTGGTTTGCTCTTCTGAGTTAACTTTGCCAATGAAATTGAGGCTCAACTATTAAAGTTTTTGCAAACACTGGGTTTGCCTTTCTATTTCCCAGACTTTCTTCCCTTCCTCGCCAGTATATGCATTCAATTCAAATGGATCACTACAGTTCCATGATAATATAACAATTTTCATAAAATGAAATAAACAGGTTTATTTGTACAGCACATTTCAGAACAAGGCAGTTCAAAGTATTTTACGTCATAAAAACGCAATGATAACTGATTATCTGTCATGTGACAGCAGCTGATGACCACAGAAAAAAAAAAAAAACAGTGAACCATATATTAGCTAAAACTAATAAAACAAGCTGAGGAACAGCGGCTGTAGTCTACCTGCCATGTCAAAAATCCTCTGCACTGTCATTCAAGATGTACGCCACTGTCTACTTTATCACCATGATGAACCAAAACCTTCCGGTATTTTCTATGGCAGCAGCGACCCAAACATATTAAATTCAGGGATGCTGATTAGTTAAATCAGCCAACTGCTCCAAACTCATCAAGAAGGCGCACCAGCGCCTCTTCTTCATGAGGACCTTGAGGAAGAACCACCTGTCCTCAGAGATCCTCACCAACTTTTACCGCTGCACCATTGAGAGCATCCTCACCAACTGCATCACAGTTTGGTACGGGAACTGCTCTGTCTCCGACCGGAAGGCGCTGCAAAGGGTGGTGAAAACTGCCCAGCACATCGCCGGGGCATCGCTCCCTGCCATCAATGACATCTACAGGAAGCGGTGTCTGAAAAGGGCCGGCAAAATCACCAAGGACTTGACTCACCCTGCACACACACTCTTCTCTCTCCTGCCCTCTGGGAGGCGTTACAGAAGCTTACGGACCAGAACCACCAGGCACCGGAACAGCTTCTTCCCCACAGCTGTCAGGCTCCTGAACGCCTCCTGACACAAACTATAAGGACTGTACCCCCCATCCCTGGACTGTTCCCCTCACACACATACATGATCTATATACAATCTTTATATAATCTGTAAATATAATTTCCCATTATTTATCCTGTATTATAAAACAACTAATATATATACAATCCATTCTTCATATTCCTGTATATTCTGTATAATCTGTGTAATTTGTATAATATGTACATAAGCTCTCATCTATATTTATATTGTACAAAACATTTTATTTATAGCACGTCAATATTATTCTGTTTATATCTTCATACATCTGTTTATAAATATTTATATCATGTATAGCACTTCTGGATAGATGCAAACTACATTTCGTACATTGCAATGACAATAAAGTTTAATTCTATTCTATTCTATTCTATTCTAAATGCTAATTATTTCCCCCCAGCAACCAGGCATGTGAACTGACAAAAGTCTGTCAGGGAAATTCAATGTTGAATGAGAGTCAATTGGTGGAAATGTTGTGTAAGTGATTCATATTACATATAGGTCCAAACTATTAAGAAAAACTGTCTTTTTAAAGTACAATTTTCGACGCCCCATATAGACCGGCCACCACTGCTGTATAAATAAGCACATGACCTTTTTATTTTATTGTTTGGCATAAAATTAGACACAGCAATTTTTTTGTTTGTTTGTTTTTGGACTCTTAGGATAGCAATGTTTTTTTCTGCTTCCTAAATGCCAGGGTAATGATTTAATTTATTTTACTCTCCTTAAATTCAGAAATGTACAGACATTTTTCTCACACACACATGCACACACACCGTTTTGGTTCTTCTCTCCAATATATTTTATTTACTGGACTTGTGAAAATGCTGGCTAGAGCTCCAAGGAAACGATCATTATCCCCAGTAAAACCAGTTCTGCAAGGAAAAGCAAATGAACTGCAAGCTCCTTTCTTAATCCTAGTTATTTTGTCACAGCTGCCTCTGCATACATTAAACCCGATACATGCTCGGGTCCATGTCTCACAGTTTGACACCCAATACGCCTATAAGATCACAGAGATGTCACAGCCACTGTTCTCTGCAACTTTGTGAATACATATTCATCTTAATCTCTCGGAAAAGGGCGGTCATGCTTAAAAATCTGTCTGTTCACACAACAACCACCTATGTCTAAATGCCAAGAAGATAAGATAAGGCAATGCTGACTTAATGTGGTAAAGAGATACCTAGCATGCTGAGTGAGATCCACAGCGTACAGAGGGAAGGGAAGTGTTGCTAGCAGAAAATAATTGGTCAAACTGACAATTTGCTGTTTCTTCCGTTGGTGAAGTACAAGCCATTTTTTCTGAGTGAAAGCGGTAAACTGATTGAACCTAAGTCATATAAGCAAACATATTCATTTTTTCTTTTAATCTGTAAAGGCTTGTAGCAACAGATTTGATTTCCATCTCAGAAAGTGGAAAAAATATGAGGAGGCGTGGAAGAAA
Source organism: Poeciliopsis gracilis (assembly GCA_911649635.1). Classification (NCBI taxonomy): domain Eukaryota; kingdom Metazoa; phylum Chordata; class Actinopteri; order Cyprinodontiformes; family Poeciliidae; genus Poeciliopsis; species Poeciliopsis gracilis. The sequence goes on from CAJVRI010000530.1 coordinate 459,451, forward strand.
AAAAAACCCAGAGGTAACAGAATGCAAACTACCAATGCAGTCAGACATGGCTGAGGAGTAATATGGTTACACTTGGAGTGCCACACTGAGGCATCAGTGGAATTTTCAAGATGAAAGTATAAAACCTCCTTATGCAAAATAAGATTTATTCAGCAGAAAAGATACCAGGAACATTTCTATCAGTGTGAAGACCACAACTTTATAGAGTTTGGTAGGCCAGACATCAAGGTCTGGTGTCCTGTAACTTTTAGACTTCGACACTCCTGAACCAAGTAATCAGGTCATTAGCAGCAGTCTAACAGCAGCTCCATGTAGAGTTGTGCTTCAGGAAGTCATTTTTTGGAAAAGACTTTTCATGACTTCAGTTTTAAAGTTGCTGAGTATTGCTAAATGTTACTGATTTTGCCCATTAATCAATGTAGGGCTTTGGTCAGAACATCAGTAGATTTTACACTGTTTCCTGCAGAAATAAAGTTGGTGCTTGGTGAATTCTTAGCAGTCGATGACCAAAACTTTGACACACATGTCGGATTTGTTCAACTGATTTTTTTAGAAAAGCAACGAGGTAAATTAGTGCTTGATAATATATCTAGAAAAAATATTTTTGAGGAAGCTAAGTGCGCTAAATGTTTTCTGAGTTAGCAAAACCAGTAAAGCGTTAAATGAAAAATTAGCTTCACTTTTAAGCTCATTAGTAGATTAGCCAAAGCGTGCCCACCATTGCTCAAAAGGGACATCTTACTTTTAAAAGTTTAATTCTCCAATTTGAAAACCAACAAAAAGGCATTTATTTTATGGACTTTTACAATTTGTAGGCTTTCTGGTGACAATGCCCTTTAAAGAGAAGAAATGAAGTAAAGCTTGTGAGGTTGAAAATTCACTTGTTTTTGGATAACACTACCCTGTTTAGGCAACCCGTGTGCTCAGCACTCTTCTTACACTATCACTGCTTTGATTCTCCTACCTGTGTTGTGAAGTTTCTGAATTATTTATTTGTCCAATCACAGTATCTTTTCAAATGAATTCTTGGGCTCAGTCTGCCTGTGACTGTATATGTGAAGCTCATCTCAGCAAGATGAACTTTGGTAATTGCTCAGTTATTTTATTTGACTTTCATAATTGCGCTACTGGCATATTGTGGGCAGCACATTGTTTGCAGGATATTGATTTTTATGTTATATGTGCTGAGCTCAAACAGAATAAATTGCTTTGCATGTTTTGTTTTTTTTTGTTTGTTTTTTTTTTTTTTTCATCTTGCTCCCTTGTTGAAGAACAAAAGGCCATTTTCTCTTTTCATTAAGTTTTCTTCTCTTCTCATTCATGGCAGCAGCAGAAATACGAGAGAAGAGCAGTGTTCTAAAATAATAAAGCAATTAGTTGTAAAACGCTGCTGTTTTGGTAAAGAGTTGAGTTTACAATATCACTCCCTCAAAAGTTAATGCAAGATATGAATTACATGCAAAGTTTCTGAACAAGGTTATCAGTAATGAGATTTTCAAACAAACAGCTGTACTCCCTAAGGTTCTACTGAAAAAAAAGTTGATCATAAAATTTACAATGTGAGCAAAACACTGAGCAGGTGGGGAGTTTGATGTTTGGCTGTAAAAGTGGCAGGAGTGAAAAGAAAGAAAAGAACACAGCAACATATTTCTGAAAGCAAAATACTATTTGAATCTTTTCTTCTATATTAGACAATTTTTTTTATCTATTTAATTCTAATAATATTTATTTGGAAAGTTAATAGAAGTGATTCTTTTAATTAATATGTCTGCTTATCTGTTAATATTTCATTTTTCACTAAACTATAGCCTTTTGTCTCCATAATTCAGGGGTGTCAAACTCATTTTCAATTTGGCCCGTATCAAGATTAGGAATGTCCCTCCAAGGGCCGCTTATGGCAGAATGCATAGATGAAACTCATTAACAAACTGGTAAAAAAAAATAATAAACACCTGCTTCTGCTTTTGACGAGTGCTTCTTAAAATGAAATAATATTGAACATTTTTTTTTTCTTGTTGTCGATTTAATTTAGTCTTACACAGATAAAAACAGTTTGGACTTAAGTAATAAAATAACATTTGAGGACACAACTGTTATGTTGAAAGTTTTATTTCAACATAAAAGAACCTTTATGTTCCGTAACATTGAAAGAAGAAGAAGGTTTCTTCAGAAGTTGTCTCAAGACACTTAGCAAGACAAACTTGCTGCTTCCATGGCTTTGTGATTTTCTTATGACATTAAGGAGCGAAGTGTTGTCAACTCCTTAGTATGGAAAGTAGCTACTGGTTGTCCAAAAAGTCACAATGATTATGCAAATCAGCTATCTTCACCTAATTTTCATAATTTCCCATTTGCATGCCAGTGGAATGGAAGAAAAGTAGCAAAGGGAGACAAAGAAAAACACAAAGCATGAATAACAATAAATAACAAACCTTTTATCATTTTAAATTCACTATTAGAAGTTTTAAAAAGATTATCAGAATAAGATGTTCTAAATCTGATTCTAAATAATCAGAGATGATTTGATCTCTGATTAATAAGATAATATGATAATCGTATTATTGATCAGGTAAGATTATCTGATCAATAATCTTATTTGATCAGATTATTTGGCGTGTACGTGTGTGTTCTGACAGAATGCCAAGAAAGAAAGACGTGACCAATGACCTTAGACACACACACACACATACACATTCATGCATGCGCATGTTGATGCAAGTCAATCTGGAGAGGCCTAAAAGATTCACTACACGGTAAGACCCATGAGTGAAAACATTTCAGATAAAATCTTTCAGCAGTCAGAAAGCCATTGTTCATTAAATGGTTCTTGATTTGTTAAACAGCTTATATTATTGTCTCTCTTTTTTTGGGTGAAGATGCTACAACGTAAGAATGATCCCAGCAGACACCTGGAAGCTCATAGACAGCCCAGCATGAAACACATTTCCAACAAAAATTCATGTAATTTATGAATTCAGGATTTATGGCTAGTCGCCATCACAACAGCTCCTTTACTGTTTGCACAAACCTTATGGACTACAATAATACTTTTGTTTGCACAGCACTTTCAGTCACAGTACATTATAAAGAAAAAGTACAAACACTCTTAAGAGCGCTCATACAATTAAAGAGCAAAGGATATCAAATTTAGGAAGGAATTAATAAAAAGAGCATAAAAGGATTAGAAAAAAATATCAAAAGAAAGAAAATCTTTGCAAAGATAAAAAGTCATCTGGCTGCCTTGCAGACTCTCCCTCTGTAAACCTGACAAAAGATCTGTACAATAATCTAATCTTGAAGAGACAGACGGATGAATAAGGATCGATATGATCTCTGTGATAGTTCTCAGACGTCTGATGCATTGACCACCTTCATGCAAAGACGTTGGCCAAGATACACTCCAGTATTTTTGGCACTGTTCCTGCAGTGAATAATACAGTCATGTAGAGAGAGTGAAATTATCATTTTGTTTTGTTTAAGTTTATCTTAACTGAACCAGTTCCAATAATTTCTGCTTAGGACCAATTAAAAAGGGCGAAATTTTGAAATAATCTGACAGAAAATGCCTGAAGTTAGATCTTTTATAGAAAATAATTCTGAAGTCTGGCAACTACAGTGGACTACTGTAAAAAAGCAGAGGTAAGAGGTAACTAAAAAGTAGTAGAAGTTAGTTGAGCTAACTCTAAAACACGAATCAAAATCATTTGTTTTGCGAACCTGCTGGACCAACATGGTATTGAGATTAAGCTAATGCTAATGCTAAAGCGTTAAACTCCACCATGTTGATAAATTTGCCAATTTCATCAGTCAGAAAGCACACAGGACATTTTGGACCGTTTACAGAAGAATGGCAGTCTCTAGCAATGCATTCTGGGTACAGGATTGTCACCCTGATCCACAGGTGAAAAATGTGAGTAGGGGAAACTGTACATAAATATTGCATTAATATAAACGTCTGTGTACTTGAAGAATCCTTCATAGTTGATAACCAAAACCTCAACACAGAGTTTGAACTTTATTCACCTGAAAGTTTGTAAAACAGATGTGTAAATTAGCACTTTAGAATTTTTTTCTGAACTATATATTTAGAGAAAGATAAGAGCGCTAAACTTAGTTGAAGTTTGCCAAAATGCTAATGTACTAAACATAAAATGATCTCTGCTATTAGCACATAAAATGAGCGGACCACTTTCTAAATCTGAGCTGAACACATTTCCTCAAAAACTTTTTATAAGAAGGCGAGATTTGAGACAGATTGATTAGCAGTCAACATTCAGGCCAGGCTTTTCCAGTTTAAACAGAATCACATTTACACAATCTGGGAAAAGACAAGTGGATAATTCAAATATATAATACAGAACCCAAGCCCATACCTCTTTAAAAACACACAATGGAAGTGAATCAACAGGGCAAGTTGAGCTTCAAGACTCTAACATTTACAAAAGAGGACAGAGAAAATTCATATTCTATCAGATTAGAGCCACAGGTCACTTGATCACATGGTGCAGGGGTCCCCAAAGTGGGTCCTGCAGGGCCTCTGTCCTGCACGTTTCAGTTCTCTCCCTGGTTTAATGCACCTGGATGTAATGATGGCTCATTAGAAGGTCTAAGAAGAACACTGACATGCTGAAAAGGTTGTGACTGCCACCAGGAAGTAACAGTTAAAACATACAGGATGCCGGCCCTCCAGGACCCACTTTGGGCACCACTGACGTAGTGTGAGTCCAGACACATGCAGTGTTCAGCACTGGACCTACCCTTCAATTTGACTGCAGCAGCATTTCTTTATGCAGTTTCATAACAGATTTATTTAGCAATAAATAGAATGCAACAGATTAGAAGAGTAATAACATTTGTTGTGTAAAACTCTGACCTATTGATTTTAGCTGGCAGCATATTCTCTCTATTAACAGGGTTAAAAATCTGTCTTCCTTGCTTTATTTATAATATTAGAGAGCAGGAGAAAATCTGTGAGAAATAAGTGAGAATTTAAGAACTTTTTAGCACAGCTGTAAACAGTTTTTTCAATCTGTGTCTGTATTTGTTGGATTTGCACTGCGAGAATATTAATTGTTGGTTTTATTTAGCTTTGAGAATTTCCAGTGAGAACTTTAAGTAAACATACCGAGAGTCTATTTCTATTTGAGCGGAAACATAATAAGCAAGGTCACCGGTAGCCTCAACTGTCTTGAGTCAGAATACAATGGAGATGTCTAAGTGTGACTCAAATATTTGCGTGACAGAAAAGTTCCACAAGGAAAAAATAACAGAAAAACATTACAAATGTCTTAATAACATTAGGACAGCTGAAGGCCTCAATTTAGATCAATAAATTAAAGACATTTTAAGGATGCAGGGACATCCTGCATATTCCCAGCCGCTAATGGGTGAAATATAGCATACATCTTAGACAGATCACAGTTGCCAGTCCATCACCAGGCAACACTCACACAAGAAGCAGAAAAACTCACACATGCACGGACAGATTTTTGAATTATAGAAACAAACTGGGATGCCAAAAGCTTAACCATCTCCAGCTTATCAGCTATTAAGGTACAGCTAAGAAATGACTGAAAAAACCAGGTCATGGGATGTTAATGTGTCATTTTTGGAACCATGAAGCTTGCTAAAGGAATGGTGCGTAAAAAACTTACCGGGTCTCCAGAGGGAGGCATGAAGTTTGGAATTAGGATACCGCCAACGGCTGTGTGTTAATGGAGGATCGGGATTTGTGTCAGTGCTGCCACCAATGCAGTTGGAACATTGACTGTTAGAATGTTTCGTTCTTGTTTTTACATCCTCAACAATGTGTACTGTCAGAGGCAGGAGGATTACTCGGACAGCACCACGGGTTCAAATCTTTGTTGTGAAAAACGGGACGGAGTTTTCCTTTGGAAAATCTGTCACCACTTCAGATTGGAAGAAAAAATAAAAATTTTTTATAAGGGCAGTGTTACGTTTTCCATTTTATATCACTACTCTACCTTCAGTCAGTTCTTATAAGGTAAGAACTGAATATATATATATATATATATATATATATATATATATATATATATATATATATATATATATATATATATATATATATATATATATATATATATATATATATATATCAAATATGACTTCATTAGAATCCACCTTACTTACTAATTCAATACCTTGATACTGGGCCTCTGTCTCTTTAAGAACTCCACCTTGAGAAAGTCATCACAATACGGCTTCACTATTAATTCTTTATCAACATTCCTACCACTGTTGCACCAAGAAGTAGCTCCTATAATGAACTCAGCAGACGTGTAGCTCCACAAGGTGTTTGCTAATTGCTGCTGGCTAGTCTAAAGGAGCCAAGTGAGGAGTTACGGGAGAGGGGTGCTCTCTGAGATGGAAGCTTAGAAGTTTGGAACCTTGGAAACCAATTATAGGATTTCTCAAACATGAACAAATCAAGGCAACACTTCAGATATCCAGATGTATTTTTTATAATGGAATAACATTATAAAATGATGAAAAGCTCAAAAAAGTTACTTTGCCATAATGCTACTCCTTTAAGATTTCTATTTGGTTTTGGATAAAGTAAAAGATAAGCAAACGGTAAATAGAACAGAAAAGAGTCAACTTCTTTACACCAAATAACGCATTCATTTTTCTGTATTTGAGTGGAAACTATTTTCGTAACAGTGTGTTAGAGGTTGATGGCTGACACCAAGCACCAACAGTAACTACCTGTCTCTGTGAGTTAGTCATAGATATGCAAACAGGGTGCCTGGAGGAGAAAATAGCTCCCAGTTAGCTGTCTCTGCCTTTTATTTGAACTAAACTGGATAATGCCGTATTTTCCCTCCCTTTGTTGGCAATTATGCCACTTCCGAGAGGCGCGTGGGAAGCCCGGGGGGGAACTCACCAGTTCATGTCTTTTCAGCTTCTCCACCAAGTCCTCCACAAGTCTGGCCTGTCTATAATGATATTCCACTTTGTGCTTTATTTAATTAGTTTGTCACAGATAGAAACACACATTGACAGCAAACATCTCACTGGTCTTTCTGAGCCGATACCTGGCTGTTTGCCACCAGAAGCATTAGCTATGCTGCCAGTTGTCTCATTTAGAGTGGAAACACCAGTCCACGTCTTTCCTTACTGACCTTCTGCACAGATAAACTGGACCTGAATCCAAAGTGTGCCTTTAATCAAGAGCAGTACTTGCACAGAAAGGAGAATTGAGGACCTTTCTCGTCTCTTGATAATTTAGGAGTTTGCTACCTCTTTATTTAAAAAAAGATAGAACCTAATGAACCATTATTTACAACTTTAGATCTATCTTAGATTTTTGTGATCTTTTCCTTTGACTCTCAACCTGTATCTGATCACATTCAGTTCACAGTTGACTCATAGTTCAAAAGTGTTACTAATAATGTAAGGATTTAGACAGCGGTTTTAGGGTTAACAAATTCTGACCTTTCTCCTTCACATGGCACTATTTCAAATCAAACAAACCCTTTGAGGAAGCTGTTCCCCTCCTCGCCTGTGGTGGTGTTGCAACTGTATGAAACAACATAATAAAACCCTTTTAAGAACACACTGAGCGAAACTTCCTTCTTCACAAAATGGAAGCAAAATGGTGTGGCGTCATATTTTAGCAGTTTGAGGATATCTCTTGTGGCTTTGGCAAAAGACCATGAGGCATTTCTCCTGCTAATGTAGAAACATGGAATTAACTAGAAAATATTATTTGAGACGGTCCAATTCTTGAATATTGTTGTATGTCCTAACCTCACTCTACTTCAGGCGTCTGCCTAATTGACTTGAAGAATATTTTTCAGTAATATTCTTTAAAACCTTGTGACTACTTTCAATTTTTCCACATTTCCAAATATCCCTGACTTGTGTGTGATCTCCTGAGTCAACTGCAAACAACCTAAATGTGTCATTTTTGTAGTAACGTCACACATAGCGAGCATGCTCTGTGTTTGTGGAAGTAAACATGGATTCCTATGGGGGAGCACATCTTGTGATTTTAAGGTTATTAGCTTCATCCCCATTATGGTTGTTGTTTTTCTTCTCGCTTTTGCATTTCAGGATGCAGAATAGTGACAAATATCAAAGACGTTAAAGTCGGATGAATGGACCCGAACGTTCAGCTTCAGGTCACATCCGAAGGAAACAAACTAAGTGATGTAACAGTTTTCTTCTACACAGTAAAGGTTTATCATTGTAATTATATAAATATGAAATTATTACTTCTTAATTAATTATACTGAAAGGGAAAAATAGTCAACAATTAGGAACTTTAGTCAGCGGTTAACTCCTTTATATTTTTTTGGGTAGTAAATTATAAAAAGACCTCTCGTAACACAACAAAACAAAATGTAGCTTGATTTTGTGAACAATTTAACATCAGCTTTTATGTTGTGTCTCATAATGAAGAGATGTTCAATATAAGAACATCTTCTGCTCAACATAAGGTGTTGAACATGAGATGAAAATGTTCTTATGCTGAGCATCCTCAACACAAGATGAAGAACATCTTCTGTTGAACATCCCCTTCCCCCCCAAAAATTCTTATGTTGAACATCTTCATCATAAGACCAAAAACATGCTATCTTTCCTAGCATGAAGGTGTTCTTCACCATATGAAGACACTCCTACGTTGAACATCTTCAGCACAAGAATTTGTTCAACATAAGATGTTCAACTGCTTATGCTGAGCCATGTGCAAACATGCAATGTAGCACCTGATAGTGAAACATCTACTCATGGCGTCAGCAAGAAACCAACTACCAGTACTCAGATTCAGCATACCTTCATATCCTCGAAACCTAATTTATTTTTATTATGTCTGAGATTGTTTTTTGTTGTGCTTGGGAACTTGTGTGATATGAGGGGTTAGCTGCAGATTGATTAGTGCAGCGGAAATGCAAGTGTTTAAATGCTTTTATAATTCACGGGTCAAAAATGATCCATAAGACAATCTTAGTACCCTAGTGGAAATATAAACAAAAACAAAATATCACATTTCTAAAAAACAGGGTCAATTTAGGAAAAGTCATAAAACTTCAAGTCGGAAAAATATTTAAGGTATTTTTTCTATAGATAAACATGTGATGGGTCACTTTTGACCCGCAAGACAAGACATGAGTTAAATAGAAAACCATATATCTTTTTTCCTCCACTTCACAATATTTTGCACTTCCTGTTGGTATGTCACACCAAACCTGATAAAACTAGATTTAAGGTTTGTGGATGTAAACTGACGAGATGTGAAAAAGTTTTTGGATATGACTGTGGAACTGTAAGGAGAGCACAGTTTGAGTTGAATTAAGTCGACTTCACCCAACACTACTGTGAAGTTTTCTCCTATCCAGAAACTTACAGTTACAAGTCAACAGTCAAGGCCTTTGCACAACCACTCAATGTTTAGCGCTTTTTTAATCCATCATCTGACAAAAATCAATACGCACAGAAAGCTTACACACTGAGTCTCAGATGTTTAATTAAACTCTCCTCAGCGTGTAATTGCAACACAGCAAAACTCAGTTGTCAAGCAGTGAGGGTGGTTTTTTGGCCCTTTCTCTTAAAGGGACAGTTTAGAATTTTTGCCTTGAGCATAGTTGAAGTACTTTGATGCCTTGTTCATGGATGATGATAGGATGAAAGAGGAGCTGGATGGACAGATTAGATGAAAGGAATCCATCCATCCATCCATCCATCCATCCATCCATCCATCCATCCATCCATCCATCCATCCATCCATCCATCCATCCATCCATCCATCCATCCATCAAATGTCCAACAACAGGTTGCGGTGGTGATAGATCATCTCCACCTAAGTGGCACTCACCAGTTCATTCTGTGAAGCCATGAAACAAAAAAAGTAAATACATGCACATCACTGTATCTCTGATGAATGTCCAGACATACATGACCTACTGTGCTTTGGCTGTACCTGCACCTCACTTGGCAAAGTCATTTAATGATTTTTGTTGGTTAATTTTGAGTTATTTTTTATTTATTACTTTTATCAGTTTCAAGTAGTTTCAGTGACCATTATGAACTTTTTTTTCATTCACAGAAGGCTACCAGCAACCCTGTCCATGTTTGTATGACTATACACATAACTGTACATTTAGTTTCTTTTATTTTTGTATCATGGATCATTACACTCATCAGTCTACCAGTTAAATAATCACATACAAAGGTGGTCTTTACTTTTCCATTACTACATTTGAAGTCAGAAGGAATCAAATCATCAGTGGAAACTATGCTAGTCATGTTGTTATCATGCAGACTTCTACTCATGGTAGTTACATCATGTTGTCTGCCTGTTTTCTGTCACTGAACAACACAGATCTGCCACAGATATGACATCCAGTTTTTGTCTTCTTTAGCTCAGACATCTCTTCAACACAAATTCACTTGTTTCTGTAACAAGATCTGGCAACATCACCTCCAGCAGAGTCTTTGCAGGATGCCTGCAGTTAGTTTATGCAGACGCTCTGTCTGCATTGATGAACATTCACTCAGCTTGTGTCAAATGCTCCAGGCGATTTCAGCTGATGCTATTTTTACATACTTTTAGATTTTTATTGATTTTTTGCAGTATATTTGCAAAGCAGATAGCACTACAAACATGCAGATGTAAAATTCATCACTCGTCATTCACACCTTTTTTCCACTTTTGCAATTTTATTAACAGAAGATTCCAGTTCATGATTAGAAGATACATACTGCAAACTTTTTCCTCCAAAGAGGTTTTGCAGTGCTAGTGGCTCGTATTTTTTACAGTAGGCAGACAGGAAGGGGGGCAAGGAGAGGGGGGAAGACATGCGGCAAAGGTCGCCGGGACCGGGAGTCGAACCCGCGACGTCCGGGTCGAGGACTGAGGCCTCCAAACGTGGGGCGTGCTGTGGTGGCGCAGGGGTTAAGCATACTGCAAACTTTAGGATTATTTTTCCGCAAGCATCAGTAAAAATGAATTTCTGAATCAATAGCTGATTCATTTCAATATAACATTGGTAAGTAGACCTGTTTACTAACTTTACCTATTTTGCTCATTATTTCAGGACTTTGTTCCATTTTAGTCATTTCAGAAGTTACATTAAACAGGCCAATAAAACGAGCAACTTTCTTTTAAAATGAGTGCATAAGTTTTATCTTGCAATAAAAAAAGAGAATAGATGAAAACTAGAAAATTCCTGAAGAAATTTAACCGGGGCCCTGCCAAAGTGTGCCCGTCGATTTGGAGCCAGCGTGCTAAACATTAGCATCAATGAAATCAAGAAAGCTGCACTCTAATCAATAGCATGTGGAGAGTCACAAGCCTGGCATACTCCATTCAGTACACTAAACATGGGAAATAAGTAAGGGAAATAGCTAATATCTCATTTAAGGTAAAAGGCTAATGCTAATGCTAACTGCTGTGCAAGACAGTGCCCTAACTTGAGAGAAAATGATAATGCAAGCTAATGTCATTGCAGCGCCTTGCGGCGCTGCATTAGCCACAGATCAATCTTAAGGCTTTTATTTTGAAATTTCAGTAAGCTTCATGTCAAATATCTAAACAAATACCATGATTAACATTGATTGGATTAAATCAGTTATTTAATGCTCAAAAAAGCAACAACTTTATGTAAAAATCTTCAGGGTTTTTATTTTGAAATTTTCAGTTAGCTTCATTTTAAATTGCCAAACTAATCCCAAGTGTAACACTGGTTTTGTTGAAAAAGTCACATAATACCAATGACAGCAAGTACCTGATATAAAAACTACCAAGGCTTTTATTTTGAAATTTTCCCAAAGCTTGATTTTAAATGGCCAATCTAATTACATGTGTAACAGTGGTTTTGTTAAAAAAAAAAAAGTCACATAATGCCAAAGAAGGCAATTACGTCATATAAAAGAATGTCAGGGCTTTTATTTTGAAATTTTCATTAAGCTTAATTTAAAATTGTCACATTAATCATGTGTGTAACAATGCTTGGTTAAAATCAGTTATAAAATGCCCAAACACAATGTAATTTCAAAGGCCAGCTCATTCCTCCTCTGTAGTAACTGACAGTTCCGCCATGTTGTAGTTCTGAGAATCAGCTCTGACCTCTTTTGTAGGCACTGAGTGTTCTGCCATGTTGTAGTCCTAACCTGCAGTATTTGTAGTTCTAAAGAGGAAGTCAACTGTCATGTCAGTGTGACACACAATGAGAGACTTAATTACATGCCTGAATAAATTTTTCTGAAAGGCCTCAGAGAAATATTCAGGCTTTTATTTTGAAATTTTCATGAAGCTTAATTTAAAATGGACATACTAATTCCATGTTTAACAACAGTTGATTAAAATCAGTTATAAAATGCCCAAAACACAAGTAGTTTTAAAGGCCAGCTCATTCCTCCTCTGTAGTAACTGACAGTTCCGCCATGTTGTAGTTCTGAGAATCAGCTCTGACCTCTTTTGTAGGCACTAAGTGTTCTGCCATGTTGTATATCTGACAATCAGTAATTGTGTGTCACAAGTCTCTCCTTGTGACACACAAGGAGAGACTTAAATGCTTGAATCAGTGAGTTTTTCTGAAAGGCCTGAAATATTTAAGTTTTTATTTTGAAATTTTCATTAAGGTTAATTTAAAATTGACATACTAATTCCATTTCCACCACCAGTAATAGCTCCAATGCCGGCGCCGAGCCGCACGTTTTGATACCACTTTTGTGGGTGGGCACGCAGCGGTACGAGCCGCATTAACGGTCACGGAAAGAAGAAACTATAATAATAATAAAGAGATATTCTATTGGGTGTAGATTAATAGGTGCCTGCCATGCAATGCATGGAGGCAGTGACTGACTTGCTTTGCAAGTCAGTCACTGCCTCCTTATGCATTGCTTTGGCAGGGCCCCAATAATAATAAAGAAACTTTCTATTGGGTGTAGATTAATAGGTGCCTGCCATAGCAATGCATGGCAGGCACCTATATGCACTGCCATATGCATTGCTATGGCAGTGCCCCAATAAGTAAATAACATCACCACCTTCTTAAAAAAAGTGGGTGGTTTTTTTTTTGTTTTTTTGTTTTTTTTGCCAAAGGTAATATTTGAAGAATAAAAAACTCTCTTTTGTTGTCAAAACATGATCCTAAAGACGTAAGATGTCAAGTGAAATTACAAATAAAAGAGATGAAGAAAGTGAGAATAAAACAGAGCTGAGATGCTAGTTCCAAAGCAGAGAGATAAAGGACAGACAGCAGCTTCTTGATGAAAATAAAGCCCTCCAGAAAAAAAAGAGAGACACTGAACAGCAAAACAAAAAGCTGAAGGCTGACCTCTGAGAGATAACAAGGAGATTGAGATCATTGAGGAAAACATCAGCTCTTTTCACCCCTATATGTCTGACTCGAGAGATAAAAAAGGTCAATCAGGCCAACTCTCTACAGCAGTGCTGCTTCCATAAATGCAAGACAAAGAGGAGGGAAACTTTTGCCAGAGATCAGTCCAATAGGGACGGCAGCACTGAGAGGAAGTGACAGAGATCACCTGACTTGGTGAGCGCTCATGGGAAATACCAAACAGCAGAGAAAATGCAAAAAGTCAAAAAGCCCAGATGATATAATGACTGCTCTTACCTGGCTGAAAGAGGTGAAGGCAACGTTTAGGTTAAGTAGTGGTCATTAAAGCTACAGTGCTGCGAAACGGGAATTTCTTCTGATCTTGTCGCTTCTAAGACATTCAAATAATCCAATAAGTTTTATTATCAAGCGAAAGAAAAGAAAATGCAAGAAAACATTTTATGAAAGATCAGCAAAAGATGGTTTTGTTAATCAAAGGAAGAACGCTACCAAAACCAGCCTGTGTGAAAATGTTGCCCCAAAACTGAAAATCATAAACTGTACATAACTTCATTTTCTGAAATTTTTCACAACCTCCTGCAAACAGAGAAATTCCATAAATACTTGAGATCACCTCTAAACCCGCTTGTAACTGCCTATTTAAAGGATTTAACTCTAAACATACCTTAATATGAATTATTACACCACTCTTGGGTGTACTGTCAATCACTTCAAAGGTAAATAAATAGTGTTTGTGGATTGGCTGCTTTGCCAACACCAGCTAACAGCATGTCAAGTAGAATTAGTTCATAGTTTTGGGTTTTCCATTATAATTTAGTTTCATTTCATTTTGATTTGTGTTTGTCCAATTCAATTACCTTCATTTAATTATCAGAGAGTGTTTCTCTTTCTTTTACTTATGATGGTAGTTTTAGTTGTTTAGACTTCTCCCAATTTTTTGGAACAGAGTTTATGAAAATCAAAGTGTTGTTTTGTGCATTAAATGGGTGATAAATATTCAACAGAAGATTCCATTTAGGAAAAAAAAAACTTTAACCCACTCTGCTTTCTTCAAACCCTTGTTGCCGTTTTGCGAAGCCGCCAGGAGAAGTATCGAGTGCCATAATTTGCCAACAGCTGACATAAACTGTTGTTTAGTTAATTTCATAGAAGCATGATATTGCTCTATGTAGTCATACTTTTTCCCTTTAATTTACCATTTTTATTTATTTCAATTAGTGAAAATACTTTCTCAGTGTCAGTTTTCATAATATTGTTTGTTTTAGTTAATTGTGATAACCTTGATTGGGGCAACATGCAGATTCCCAATGAAAACATCCAAGTATCGGCGCATTTTCCATGCAAAGACTTGAATCTGGATGAAGGCTAACCCTCCAGCAACATTTTTACAAACTATTGATTGAAGTTTTGAAACTCCCCTGAATACTCCAAACATGCACAGTGTTCACATTTGTAGACATCGCCTTCCAACCACAATTGTGCATTACTTTGTGGCAAACAGTGAAGTTTGTTGTGATGGTAAAAAGTTCAGAGAGGAACTACAACTGTCCTTCCGCAACAGAGAACTCAGAGGCTGCAACACCGCAAAGCAAGCTGCACTCCCAGGCGAGCAAGGCAATAAAGAAGGAATTCACCAAATATTTCAGGGACAAAAAATGGAAGCCGACACGAGGGCAGGGTTATAAAACTCCACTAAAGCATGGACCATTAAATCCTTTATTAAAGGTGACAAGAATATGGCACCACCACAAACCTGCCAGGGAAGGGAAGGCCTCAGTAACTCACAGACCTGGTAAGGATGGCCATAATCACAGATGAACATTTTTTTGCATCTGCTTTCTCTTTATGTTTAGGAAAAAGTCAACATGATTTAATGTTCACAGGTTCAGTCTTAAAGCCTTAAGAAAGCATACAGTACTGTATAGTGCATACGTTTTCTAACTGATGTTTGTTCCAAGCCTGAAATGTTCATTGTTGACAATCCGGTGCTGATTTGATGTTTACGGAAGAAAACACACCAGATTCATCAAGACATTTACCTAAACCGCAGCAGATCACTGGATTTATCTGTTTTTTGTCATTTCATAAGTCTTGTTAAACTCTTCCTTATTTCTCCATATCATCAAATTAAAATTTTTCTCACACTCATTCTCCTCATCCTGCTTCACACCGTCATCCTCATTCACCTACAAACCCCCACTTAACCCTCTGCTTCAAACTCATTTTATTGACTCTATGTTAAAAGTATCATCCCATTCATCCGCCAATTTAAATGCATTTTTTTTTCCATTCTTGACTTTTAAAGCCTGTCATCCCACTTATACACCCTCAGCTTCCTTTTTCACATGTTTCACACTATCCCCCAAATCCTCTTTTCAGCCTTTCCATTCCAGACATCCTTCTTCAGCACTAAGAACCCTTCATCTCACTCTTTCACGCCTTCATTTTTCTCACTCTTGTTGATTTGTCTTGAAACCTCATCTTCATCCCTCTGATCCCCCTCAATCCTCCCATCTGACCCGTCTATCCCACTCATCTTTCATTTCCATCTCTCTTTCTTTTGGATGGACGCTGCACAGTGAAAGCTCCCATAGAGGAAGAGTTTACACAATGCTGTAAATGTTTGTTTTCATTTTAATTCATGCATATGCTTCTTAACCCCGACAGTGCATGGCCCTGTAATTTTTTTTTTGTTTTTGCACAGAGTAAACTTTGCGTTGTTTCGGTTGGAAACATAAGTGAGCCAGTGACAAAAATAAACATCATCCATCCAACTGGTAATAAAAATTGTTTAAAGGGAACATTCCATCTTCATTTACCTCCTAAATCACTACACGGTAGGCCTTAAATTTAAGACAATTTAAGGCCTTCATTTTAGTTACATAAATTTAATACTTTTTAAATATGCACCAATACCATAAAAAGCTCCCTGGCAGTTCTTGTAACATATTGATTGATGCGGTTGACACAATCAGTCAATAGATCTATTAAAAAAATGCTCTTTGTATTTAGTCAGATTGATCTTTCCCTGCAAATAAAATTAGTTTGTTGGTCTGAAATATTTACGAGTGTCCAGAAAGCTAACGCAACAGAAATCTGTAGAGATTACATATGCAATAAAATCATATTGTGAATAACAAAGCAACATTGTTCTTCAAACACAACATAAATTGTCCCCCACCTCAGGAATGTTTAGGATTTCCATGCTGGCAGACCCTGGAGCAGGAGGGGCTTTGTTCCTCTTTATCTCTGCAGCTTCACATCACTCCCATCTCATTGGGTGACTTTGGGATGATGCAACTTCAAAGCCTGTCGAATCATTTCACTTTTGCCTCTGGCTTGCCTAAAATAAGATGACTTCACAATCGAATAACACTTTTATTTTATCCTTTTGAAAACATCTTCAGTCCTCTGATCTCTACTGTACTGGCAGGGTCTCATGATGGCAGCTTTAGTTGAACAAATGTTACCTTTGATCAATAATAAAATATAGAATGTCTCACATTGCGCTTTTTCACATATTAAAAATGTGCCTAAACTCTCCAGGCTATGATGTAACCAGGGCTTTATTCCCCTCAACCTCAATTTGGAAAGTACATCTGAAAAGGAAAACTTATCTAGAGTCAGCGATCATGGGGAAACTTTCAGATCCATTAGAAGGTGCAGGCGTCTCCAGTAGAAAACGTAAGTTTTTCCCACCTCTACTTCAATCCGTACTGTGCAATCACAACGGCTGTTGAAGGTAATTGACCACTGCTAAGGAGATTGGCAGGAAAAACTGTCAGCACAGACAATCAATGTGCTCCAATAATGAGAACTAAGAACACTTGTGCTCCTCTGACAATTACTGAAGATCCTTTTGCTGCTATTGACTTAATTCCCTTTACTTTACTGACAATAAAAATATAAATATAAAGTCCTAACTTCAATGACCAGTCAATGAATTCTGGTAAAATAGGCTTTTTTAAGTGGGGACAATCCCATGTGTTAGTGTGGTTGGTAGAGCATCAGAGGTATATTTTACGTGAGGATGCACCAATCTGAAAATTTGGGCCGAGGCCAATATCTGATATTAGTATTGCTTTTCTGGGTGATAACCAATATTACAGAAATTTCACTTCAGTTTCACTCCTTGAAAAAAAAAACAACACACTGCTGACTTCATCACTGCTTCTGTTCTTGAGTTAAACTACCCACAATCCTGTGCTTCAGCACTGTCACATGACCAGCCTCCTAAAGAAATAAATGGCAACAAGATGAAAGTAAATATCAGCTGTTAATATCAGACATGTGTTATTTATTGGACAGATATTACATGTTAAAAAAAAACTATCATTCACTAATACTGATGTTAATGATAATCATCCCTAATGTTTTCAACAAAAAGGCAAGCAAACTTTTTATTGGGTAATTTTTTCTTGATTGCTTCTTGATAATAGGTCTCAGTTGAAAAAACTGTTTATATTTCTAGGAAAAATGAACAGAGACTATGAAGAACTCACAGAATCTTCTCTGCCATTGTGAAATACCTTTGATGGAGGCAGTATGATGATGTGAGCCATCCAAAATCTAACGATTTATTGGTCCTAACATCGGTATCCAACTCTTCTTTTTTTGGTATTAGTTATTCTTTAAATATATCGGTATGGATCAGGTAAAAATTATTGAGCCAATATTAATAGCAGAAATTTATCCCAATCTTGTCATGTGAGGGTGATAGAAATGTATCACAGGATTGTGAGTAGTTTAACTAAAGCAGAAAAGCAGTGGTGAAGTCAGTGGTGTGGTCGTTTTTTTACAAGGTGTCAAAAGAGAAATTAAATATTACAGAGTGCTGTTACACAGTAAAAATGAATACAGAAATATTTCTGGTTTATTTATTTCTGGTCATAGAGAAAAAAAAATGGTCTTCATTTTTCAAAGTCATATTTTCACTATGTTGTTCAGATATTAATACATTTTGTACAGCCAAACTAAGTATTTATTTTAACAGCTAAATATTCATTTTGAAAATCAGTTTTAGAAGACAGTAACTTATTCATGCAGAAAAAGTTTCATTTTGAGAGACTGTCTTTTTTTTTTTTTTTAAATGCATGTCATATTTATCTAGGTTATCTTCAATATTAAAATTAGTGTAAAAATCTGAAGCTGTTAAATTTCCCAAAAGAGACACAAAAAGAGAGAAATCTATAAGGTTACAAATCCTTGTTTCATGCCTTTGTGTTTCCAGACAATGGACTCCAGAAACCTTCTGTCATCATCATACAGTCTCTTAGTAACTGGTGCTTTTCTCACTGCTTTCATCAAGCTTGTAATATGTTAGGGTTTGTCTCGCACAGCTTGATTCTTTACAGAGGAAAGCCCATTCAAGTCACACTCGGTTAGCTGCTTCACAGCTCCACAGCCGTTTCTTGAACACCTGCAGTTCTCGTGTAAACCTGCAGATTTCCTTTCAGTTCTGGCTGTATATTGAATTTTGGGGACAAAGGTTCTGCTCACTGACCAGCTTCCACGTTATGTTCTCTAGCCATGCATGAGAACATGCATGGCTAGAGAACACTATTTCACTATTACACTTTCAGCGTAGTGAAATAGTCCCACCTGGCAGGATGGATGTTCATATTGCAAACAACATGCAGGGTAGTCAGGTAATCAGACTAGTTTCAAGCAGCCATTTAACTTATCTAACTATTCAGTGAGGGCCATCTATTATCCTCCATCACATCCACTAGCAGTAACTCACAATAAAAGCTTATAATTCCAATTTTAACATAGACATTTTTCTCCACAGCAAAAGGAGGATAATAATAATTGTAAATTTATCATTTAGTTTTATCATTATTTATTTATCATTATAGTTTGGTTTTATTTTGGTCTGTTAATTTTAATTAGCCTTTGGAGTGTGTTTGCTAATTTATTATTACAGTTAATACTGTTTAGTTTTAGTTCAGTGTTTATTATATTTTTTTATATTTATTAGTTAGTATGGTTGATTGAATTTTTTTGTCAAAATTCAAAAAGGTCAAAGTATTGCATTGTGATTATGCATAAATTGATTGAGTAATGAATATTCAACAGAAGATTCCATTTTCAAAAAATATATTAAATCATTGTCAAACAACCAACTGACTGTTGTTTTCTCCAAAATTTTGCTGTCGCCATTTTGTGTTCTGGTGTAGCGTAGCCGCCAGGAGGAACATGGAGTCCTGTAATTTGCTGACATCTGATGTCAGCAACTGACATCAGATGTAATGTGTGTGTGTGTGTGGGGTATAACTTATTAGAACAATATGGTTCTAGTAAGTTATAATGTTTGCCCATTAGTTACAATTTTTTTATTTATTTCAGTTAAAAATGTCTTTTCAATTTCAGTTTTCATTTTTTCATTCATTTGAGTTAACTGTAACAACCTTCCTGTGAAGTCTGCTGTTCATCTTATGTCCTCCTGTCCCAGAAGTTCTTCTCTCTGTTTTATCTTGCTTCTAATATTTCCTCAGAATCAGCATATGTGTTTGGGTTGAGGGAGAGAGTCGCAGATATGAAAGAGTAGAAAGAAGTAGAAAGAATGCACTGCCATTCTACGTTCCTGTGTAGTTAAGGTCAATGGGAAGGACCCAACTGTTGAGGTTTTCTTTTGAAAATGATCATAGCAATAGAAAAAAAAAAAACTGATCTACACTACAAGGGCCAAATGGCATAAAGATCTTCTAACGTTAGCAAGAAATATTTCTCATACTGGGGAAAATTGTCAAAGTTCAATTCTCAGCAGACTAACAGCAGAGTTCTCCTGGAGCTGCTCAGCTTAGATCTCAGGGTTTGGAATAATACTTAAACACAGAACCCAAAAAACTCCACTGTCTAATTATTTCCTTTCATTCAATATGCTCCACAGTTTATAACAGTGTGAGCACAAGCCTCAATGCATTTCATTATGATTTCAGGAAATATACCAGGGCAAAGTTACACATAACTGTAAAGCAGAAGAAAAATGCAATATGTTTTTCTGTCTTTGTTCTTTTCAAGGGGACATATCCAAATATTTTACCCTTAAATACATGTTGTGTACTTGGAGTTTCTAGGAAAAGTTGAATTCTGTTCTTCGTAAATATCTTAATATTCTGTTTGCATTATATATTTTTTAAATCTGTTCAGTCGTGTGTCTTAAAGAGTTTTTGTTCAGCGCAGGATTAGCCAATCCAGGCTTGGTCAGTGCAAATATTTCAGTTTAAGAGCCAGTGAAATTCAAATGTATGAACAGTGAAACAGAAACATTTCAACAGGACGTAGGCATTCCCCCTTATAGTATTAGAGTATTATTTTTATTTTGTAGTCCAAATTAAAAGTACAAACAAGAAAAGAAATTGAAAATAATATTTCATATAAGGATTTCATATACTAATGATATATTAATAAATGAAGCAATAAAACAAACAAAAAAAACAAAACAATATGATACACTTAAAACACTACAAACCAGCAAACAACCGACTTGTCAGTTGTGGTGTGGAGCTGTTTTTTCCCCGCGGTGTCGCCGGAGTCCATGAATGTCACGTCCAATGGGAGACCCTTCCAAAATATAGAGGCACTGAGTTTAAAAGCACTCCCTCCTTTTATTACTGTATCTGCCCAGATTGAGAACAGTCTGCAAACCTTGAGCCAAAGACCTCAGAATAACACTGACGTGGATTTTTGTTGTTGTTGTTGTCTTCCATAAACACCAGAGAATGACCGTCCATGACTTTAAATTAAAAAAAAAAAGTTTAAAAAAACTCACTTCCTTTAAACTGGTCAAAAAGCCTGTTATTGCTGATGTGTTGTTTTTCATCTCTGGTTGATATTTTTTTAAGCTGCACTGTTGGGAAAAGTACAAGATTGTTAAACTAAAGAATTACTGATCATTGAGCATTTAAATTACTGCTCAGTCTGTTACAGCTTGACATAAAATGTACAGTAGATAGCATACCAGCAAGCAGCAATGAGCTTTCATATTAGATGAATCCTGGGACTGACTTCTTATTAACATGGTAAATGACTGGAAGTGGATATTGGGCTTATGGAAAAGCAACACATGAACTGGGTTAGGTGGTAGTTTATTCCAGGTATCTAAAAATTATATCCCAAAACTATATCTCTAAAACCTGCTGCTCATTAGATGTCAGCAGTAGCCAAATAGATGGAAACTGTCATGTTGAAAGTAGCTGGGAAATTACATGCTGACATTTTGCCTTCCCTGCTTCCTTAATAATATGTAACACTCGAATCTAACTCTTAACAAACTCTAATATAATGCACAAGTAGAATATATGGTAATTATGCATAAAAAGGCCATGGCAAAGGCAAACATTCAAAAATCTTTATCTTATCCCAGTGTTTATATAAAGAAATCTAACAGCCTCACCGCTAGAAGAAGAAAGAAGAAGCCAAAGCAGAATTGTTTAGATCACTTCACTGTGGTTTTAACACAGATTAATGATTACAGAGTTCAAATATCCAATTATCTTCAGCAACCTACTTCACCTATTAGCATGGTTAGCATAGCTAGCATTTTTAAAACAGCAGTCTGTGTGCATATTCCATTGAGGTTAGGTTGGGTTGAACGTCTTGCATAGATTCAGGTTCATAGATTAATTTCAAACATTTTGCATACCAGACAGTAAAAAATCTCATAAGAATAAAACATGAGAACATGCTGCGCTTCAGTTTTCCAGTTACCTGCTAAAAATGTCACTCTCTTTTATTCCCCTTCAGTCTCTATGAGCTGCAGAAATGTCTCAATATGCCACAGAAACCACTGTTTCATTTTAAATGACGTCTTGCATCTCTTTGATCCTTAAGACTTAATTTCATTAAGGTTTTTGTTGGCTGTAGTTGCCTTTTGTTGCAGTTCTCAGACAAGAAAGTGGGTTATGAGAGAGGGAGAAGAAATGGAGTAAAGGTCACCACGTTGGGACTTGAAACTGTGACAACCATGTCGAGGCCTAAAGCCTCCATAGGGATCACACTTTACCGCTGCACCACTGTCACGTCACAATATTTCATTTTAAAACACCTCACTAATTCATTTGCTAAAGGTGTTAACATGAAAATGTGTTTTCCACAGCTGGACTTGTTAGTGCCTAGACATGAGGAGTTCACTGACTGAAAAGACAACCAGAGTCTTGAGACTTGAAGTGTTGTAGGAATGTCAGATTTTGGTTAGTTGCCTGTGGTCGTATAGCTCTCCCAATTGTTTGCTGTTTCTGGGTACATCCCAAATGATTGGGAAACTTCTACAACTTCTTGTGTATCACTTTAGGAAGTGATACACAAGAATGTGTATCACTTCCTAAAACAAGGCTAGTTTGTCATTATAAACCTTTGGCGTACCCTAAATTACTCCACGTACCCAACAATCCAACTCCAATTTGGATTGGATCACAGAGTGTAATAATACTGTATTGGAAGAAAAACATTTGTTTAGAAAGTCTATTGATATTGATATCGGATATTGGTCAAATACCAGCCAAAAAAGGAATATCAGATCACAAAGAGTTACATCTCAAGTCTCAGATATAAGCTCCCTAACAGACACGTTCTGCTCCAGGATCTAGTCCGCCCCAACATTTAGCCTGCTCCAACAGTTAATCCACTCCAGCAGTTCTATGCAGACAAAGCACAACCCGCGTAAGGAGACCTTAGTCTTCGACGAGATCGTCGCAGGCTCGATTCCCGGCTTCATAATAGTTGTCGCATGGCTTTCCTCCTCTCTCGTTATCTACTTTCCTGTCAATCACTTTCATAAAAAGGCCACTAAAGACAACAATATCTGAAAAAAAAAGTATGTATGAGTCGTGACGATATTGCATCAGTTGCGGTATCAGCCAATACTTAGAACTGGAATTCTGTGATCGTATTGGAAGTGAAAAGGTTATATTGGGACATCTTAGTACGCACTACGTCATAGAACATTATCCAAAGCTACACACAAAGGATTTTGTTTTTAGCTGTTGTTGCAATCAACATTGAAATGATCCACATATGAAGACATATAGTGTAAAAATAATTTTCAAATGTTTACCTCTAGTCTTGCAGTGCAGTGAAGGAATGATGGCATCATTTCTAACTCTGTACAAACATGTCAAGGTTGTATTGTTTCCAGATGTTTCCCGAGGGAGACTTTTGGAAGGAATTCTTTTATTTTATCTGTGCCTGTGCATCATGAGGGTATTTATGTGGGTTCTGTTTCTTCTGAATCTGCCATGTATGATAGAGTCGAACCCTTCTTGTTGTTTGAAAGCAGCTTTGCTTCGTTAAATGTCTCGTCCGTCAGAAACACTTTGTTCCAATATCGAAGGCGTCAGACTCAGTTACCAGAGAGTGATTTTGGCTTTCTTTAAGCTCTTCATCTGTGAACATCTCTTCAACTAAAGCAGGTGATATGTAAGTCTCTGTCAGAGTGCTAGGCTTTTTTTCATTTACTTAGAATTCATGCTCTCTGATCTCTCTCAGACACTTTTATCGTTGCTTTTCTCTTGTTTTATTGTTCCTAAATCAAGAGGAACAGTAAACCTCTTGGTTTACTTGGGTAAAACACTTACCTAAGTGTTTCTATTTACATTTAGGTGAATAAAAAAGTATTTTTTTTCACTGACAAATGGTTTGATTTCCAATAAAAATGAATCAAATTTCCAGTGTTGCTTCAAGGGTGCAAAGAATTGTGTTTTATTTTCACCACAACTTATGTCTCTCTTTCACCAGGGTTAGATGATCATTCAGGATTGAGATAGGAATCTTCTCCTTTGTTTTTGTGAGGGAACTCATTTATTTTGATGGAATTTTAATTACGTAGAAGTACAAAGTAGGAATGCACCGATCTGCTTACCAATATCTGAGGTTTGGTATTGGCCGATGTTGATCTGATACAGAAAAAAGGCTGAATTGACTTAAAAGGTTTCTTTCTTGAAACAGAGGCATAAATGCACTTATTTGCAAATTGATTGGATAATGCTGCACCAGCATTATCCAATTTGTTCAGTAGGTGACGTTAGGAATAAAACAGCCCTGGAAAATAAATAATAAAGAAACTGAAACTGACAGAAAAAAATAAGGTGACTAAACTACAAAAAATGTTCTTTCAAATGGTTCAGAAAGAGCAAATAGGAAATCAAAATATAATACAAAAAAATAATAAAGCATGACATCACTCAAAGTACAAAGCATAGACTTAGACTGGATGGATAGGGAACATTGTCACAAATACTTGAGCTAGAATTTTCTTCTATATCCGGACAGATATTGAGAATGCATCTCTAGAACAGGGTGATAATAGAGAGGAGCAGAGATAGGTGCTCTGTAGAAACCTGTTCAATATAGAGTACAGACTGACCTGCATCCTCAACATCATAAAGTTTATCAATACAAAAACTCTCCTGCTTTTTCTGTTGAAGGGTCAAACTTTACCAAGAAAACATTAAAGTCAGAAATGCAGATTGGCTAAATATATTTTTATTGTTTTATAACTCCCTTGTATGCAGTTTTATAAATCATAAATCCTTGACCAAAAATGGACTTGTATGAGTTTGATAACATGTCAACTGCATGGTGGATGCAGCACCATGTATATGGCGTATATATATTTTTTGTACATGATTTCATAAAGCATATGTAACCAAACAAGAAAAAATAGAAGTCAGTTTCAGAGTCGGCATAATCCCAGTGACATGTGCATTTATACGGGTTTTTTGGGTCAGATGAAGTTAAATAAGGAACATTTTATAGAATGGCCGTCTGAACAGCACAAACAGGTTGCAGCCAAAAGCAAGAAGCTGCACTTTTGCCCTGGAGACGTCTGAAAACGAATGACTCATCAGAGCGCTCCATCGCTGTCCATGCTTTTTATGGATCTGAGTATGAATGGTGTCCAAATCAAGAGTGCAAGAAAGTGTGTGTTGGTTATTGTGCACATTGGGTCTCTGAACCTCATCAGTTTCCATCATGTTGTGCCCTCAAAGCATCAAGCTACGCTACTAACCTGACTTTATGTGTGGCGGCGGCCCACCGGAGACCCGATGAAATGCTGACATTAACGAGTTGAAACATCAGGTCCTGTGAGCCACTCCACAAGTAACCACCAGCTAAACTCCACACTCAACTCTGAAATGCCCTTTGTGACATTTTTGAATTCATGCTTCTGTATTTGAAGTTTAGAATTTATTTTTGTTTGTGAATCATTAACAGTTACTTTCTGTCTCCTGCCACAGATAGAAATGACTCAGCAGTTATGGCCTGTGCACCTGGAGACGTTCATCCAGAACTACACAGGAATGATCAGCAGCCTGACCGTCTGACATTTTTGATGGGGGTTAATGAGGAAGAAATATTGCAAAATTATTCACACATTTTTCTAAATCAGCACAACAAAATCTAGGTTTCTGATTACAAGAAAATCTGAAAAAAAATAAATTACAAAATCCCAGTGGAACTGATTGATCAATAGACGAATTAGGCTGGCATTAAAACTTAATTTTTGCTTAGTAGTTTAAAAATATAGCAGTTAAAGGAATGGCATAGATCGTTTACATTTATTTGAGTGCAGAAATTCATAAAATCTTTTTGGGGTCCAAAAACGGAAACTTGTTGCCTCACATTTAATAATGGAGAACACAGCAGCTCCTCTTGCTTCATTGGTTTATCCCAAAGCAAACCCATTAGAAGTTAGTTGTCTGTTTACTCCCTGCAAGGACCGACATAGAGCAGGACAGTAAAAATCCCCATCCGGTTAACAACAACTCCTGCCTGGCTTCAGATGGCTGTGCATCAGCCAACATTAATAGGATCAAATAACTTGTGTGCTGTAATTCACAGCTCTACAAGGTAACACCTGTAAATGCAGCTCATATTTCTTCTCTGACCTCAGGGACTTGAGTCATGAGTATCAAGCAAACCCAGGACTGAACTGATGCCTCTGGCAAAACTGAAGAAAAAAGTCCAGCTTTCAAGTACTTACAGAAAATCAGAGCTTCACTTTTCAACCTGAAACAGGTTGAAACATTAGGTTTACAAAGATATGTAAACCGAATGTTTACCAGATCAGGATCAGGAAACATGTGCAGCCCAGATGTGCCCTAGTTGAATCCTTGGTTACGGTGGATGGAATAAAAGGAATGGTGGTACTTCATAAATTGATTATTGTGAATAAGCATATCACAATATGCAATTAATCAATTAAATTAAACTCAATAATTTGCGTAGTTTTTGAAGAAGATTATGTTTTTGTACTTGTGGTTTCAGTTTTTTTGTGTTTTTTATTTTATTTTTAAACGGGAAATTTTCCGAGTTTCAAAAATCAAAAAATGTCCGACTTGTGAAATTCAAAAATGTCCTGTTTTTTTTAGAAAATTTATTAGATTATTCTCAATACCTAAGAATGTTTTGGCGGAAAGTACTTTTTTTTGCTATTTATAATGGCTAACATTGTTTTTCACGTTAAGTTCTGGCACAGTTTATCATCCAGCAATATTTATTATGACAAGCCTAATTGTAAAGGCAAAATGAGGAGAGAACTTCATATGATTTAGTAAAGCTGTGCCAGTCAAGTGAAAAGTTGGCCATCATCAGTTCTGGTGAGATTTGGTCAAATCACTCAAATCAGGGAGTTTGATGAACACAGATTCAACAAGCATTAACATAAATCTTTTAAACAAAGAGATGTAAGGTTACACTTTGAATGAAGGGATTCATTATGTGAAATGAAAGATAATGAAGCTCCTGGTCTGCAGCAAAATATTTGATCTAAAGAAGCTGAAGAAAGACAGAAAGTGAGACAGATATAAAGAAAAGAGATTTTTTTTTTTATTTTACCCACAGACTCTGCACTTCTCCCACTGAAAAATCTCTGTCTTTGTTCTGAAAAAGACCTTGCCTCTGCAGCATGGTCTATGCCACCTCAGAACTGTGTTTGCAGAATCCAATACAATGTTGTTTGTACAAATGTATTTTCTCTCCAGTTTGAACTCTCGTCCTTGTCTTCACACTCACTCATGACGACTCAATCAGGTCGCAGCCAAGAATTCACTGAAAGCACTTCTTTTTGCAAATAGAGAAAAAAAATGTTCATTCAGTTCATCACCAGAACTATAAGGTTCCATGTAACAACTTTAAGGTTGCCAATGGATGTTTGCCTATCTGCATTTTGTCTCAGTGGTGTGAGGAAGAAATTCTACTGTAGTTCAGTTGAACTCAATGTACAATGGCTATGAAAATGTTTCACCCCTTGAATCTTTTACCCTTTTCATTGTTTTAAGAAATTAATTACCATCAATAAGATTTGACTATTTTGACAAAAGAAGAAAAAACAAAAACTAAATTCAAAGTAAAAATTGATTTTTAAAAATTATGTAAAAATATGGAACAATTAATTGCATAAATATTCACAGACATATTCAACAGAGGTCCAGCCAAATGGTGCTGCAAACAATGAATCAATCAAGTTTATTTTCTGTCTCACATTTCAGCAACAAGGCAAAGTGCATCATGACAGCAGTAACCAAATGTGATACCAGTAGCAAACATTATATTTTATCAAGCCCCATCATAAAATTCATCAATAGACATCGAATATGCTGGCTCATGTTGCAGTTATAATGTTTCAAAAACAACTCTAAACAGCTGAGTTTTTAATCCAGATAAAAGGAACTCAGTGTTTCAGCTGTTCTTCAGTTTTCTGGATGTTTGTTCCAGATTTGTGGTGCATAGAAGCTGAATGCTGCGTCTCCATGTTTGGTTCTGGTTCTGCTTCTGGATGAAGAGCAGAACCGACCTGAGAGGTCTGGAAGGTTCATACAATAACAGCAAATCTTTAATGTATTCTGATGTTGAGTTATATGACGATGATTAAAAGGATAAAAACAGCCACAAGGAATACCTGAAGCTTGTATTCCTTTCCAGATCACAGTTTCTTCTTCTACAGAGTCACATTTTCAAACTCCAAGATTTTTTTTTTTTTTTTGTAACTTGTGCAACACAGTCCATAGCGCCATCTTCTGTGCCCTGTGGTATTGTCACTCTTATTGTAAGTTGGTAAAAGTAAGAATGTTCAAGTCTGAAGCCTCACTCATGTCGTGAGAGGCTCCTCAGAGGACAAATGTCTTGTCCATTCAAGTTTGTTTACATTATGAAATCAAAATGAACACAAAGGCACGCACGTCACTCTGGGGGGACAAGAAGCTGAAGTGTAATCCTAATGCTAATTGTCACATCGATGCTTGAGGAGTCTGATTAGCAAGCAGCCCTTCTGATGAGGCCGAGTGCATCTTCACACTGATTGGATCTCACAGGAGGGGACTGCGTCCTGAGATCCTGCGGCTGCAACCAACAACGCTTTGAAGGCTCTTTGTCGCAGACATCAAGGGAATGTTATGCATACCCAAAGATCAGAAATGATTCTCAAATGATTTGAATTATTTCAAGACCCATTTAAGATTAAAGTGGCTTTGTAGAGGTTGGCAGGGGGACCAGGGAAAGGAGAGTGTCTGCTGTTAGCAGCGTCACACTCGAAGGCTGCAGATGCACGAGTGTACAGGAGAACTGAAACATGTGACAGACTGACTTTTGACCTTGGTGCAGTATTCAACAACCTGGAAGATTTTCATTAAAAACACGAGAATCCAGTGCAACCGACTGCTTTGTGATCCATAGAGTAGATCTATTCACTCTAATTCATTCCTTTGTGCTCTGGCATCATGCTTTGTTATTTATTTCACATTATATCTAGAAATTATAATTGCACTTTTTTAAAATAAAGTTGTGTTTCAGTTTATTTATACATTTGACCAAGACTCCCTGTTGTTTTTGTCAGTTTCAGTTTCTTTATTACTTATTTTTCATTGGCTGTTCTCTTTCACCTACAATAGTAGAGCTTTGATCAAAGCCAAAATACTAGAATGGTTCAGTACAACTAAAATCTGATTGTAAGTCTGTGGAAAATGACATCAAGCCTTGATATTCGCAAATGTTCCATAATTTCAGGAAAACTGATCTATTCACTTACACTTATGGCTCACTTTGTGTTTCTGTTGTATTTATGTGACAAATTAAGAATCAGCTCAGGAATGGTTCTGCAGGACAGAGCATGCAGGTGAAACAACGGTTAGAAGGAGACTTATATGTTTCACAGCAACACACTGGAGACGATCAGTGGGTAGAAAAACTACGTTGGCTTTTCTTGAGCCATTTCTCCTGTTTTTTGTGGAAACCACTTCCAGTTCTCTGCTTCCACATGTTTGTTGCCGAATTGCATTCTGCAGATTCCTCACATTCGTCCATGAGGACTGTCCAACAACAACCACTCTACAAGAGGTCATAGTACTTATTAAAATACTTATGAGCAGGGAATTGCTTTTGTCACGAAAGACAAAACTGCATGTCTCCAATGCCGGTTTAAAAAAAGAGACATAACAAGTGTGTTCAACAGATTTATTCCTGCATGGTCTGAGAGTTGAGAGTTTTAGTTGCGAAAGGCATTCATGGTCATAAAAATCAAGATTGTCAATGAATTTAGCTGTGAAAGCTCACTCTGCATTTTTCCAATGATCCTGAAACCCAATAAGAAGAACCAACTTTTGCTAATGTGTGCTGTACTCAAACTTCATTTATATCATATATATTTCATTGCTTAAAACAGAATTACATTTTTAAATAAATAATACGTAAAAATGTTTAAAAAAGTTTTATGAAAGTTATGTACTGCAACATTAATTATTTTTCTGCTGACTTTGTACTTTTACTCTGTACTTGAACACAAACAGATATACGTTCTACTCTTTACATTCTCAAAACCGGGTCATAAGTTCTACATTTAGCAATGTCAATATGAAGAAAAAGTCTTAACAAACAGGGAAAAATCAATTTCCCCAAATAAATGTGTCCAGTTGGCTCACGGTTTGTTTTACGGTGAACAACATTAACAGAGATGTGGATAAAGACAGCGAGCTGGGAAACAAACAAACTGTTCTCCATCTTTGGTCACATTTAGAGAACTCTTCATTGCTGCTGACTCCAAGAATAATATACATTAAATGTTCTGTGCACTGTACCAAACTACCAACCACAAGAAACTGGTGCTTTAAAACTCTCAGTCAAATCTCAAAAACAGAACATATAAACAAATATTTACATGAAATTAAACCAATTTTCAGGGCAGGTTGTAATCAAAAGAGTACCTGAAACTTATTTTGTAGTTATCAAAAACAAATTTTGGTTTATTGAAGGTGAAAATAGTGTCTTTACTTGTAGTTCATTGCAGAACCTCTTGATATTTTAATTAGAGGAGTCCAATCTGTACTTTTACTAAGCCAAAGAATGTCAGTTCTTACACCTGTTCTGTAGGATTTAACTCCAGATGGAAGGTGATGTTCAGATTCATCCATCCAACCCAATGCTGTCTGCGACGTCCGTGGGGAATTTTCTGTGTCTATTACTGGTTTGGCAAAGTGTCAGAAATTCCAGTAACAGCCTGATAACATTATAACTGCCACCACTTAAAGCCTCTGATTCTTCTATATGCTTCTTACAAATTGAAGTGAAACACAAATAGCTGCTCTGGTTCTGAACCAAATTGCATCTAAATTGGATCATTCCCTCTGGGAGTTTAACTTCACTGGATATATTGAAAAGAGTGTATAAAAAACTGTGATCTACAAGATTGTTTTGCAGGTTAATATCTAACATAGAACTTCTCAATTATAAATAGAAAACTGCCAATTGTATTTTAATCAGTGATGAAGCCATTAAAGATGAAAAACAATGCAGTTCTAGTTGGAGTGTCTTGAAATATGCCATTTAAGTTTCTTGTAAGTTTTTCTCATTGGGCCCTTGAATAATTAAAAAAAAAAAAAATTCAAATCTACAAAAAATGATATAATCAGTTTTACATACCCCAACGACCTCTGAAAAACTCTAAAACAAAAAAGTTCAATTACGTTTTTACCAAACCATACCATACCAACTTTATTTATAAAGCACTTTAAAACAACCAAACAACACAATAAAAACAAATAAAAACTCTTACAGTTTAAAACAAACATACAATATAAAACTAGATCTCGCTGGAGTTGAAAGCCAAGTGAAACAGATGTGTTTTAAGACGAGCTTTAAAAGTGGACAGTGAAGGGGCCTCTCTAACCTGCAAAGGCAGGTCATTCCATAACTTAGGACCCACGACAGAGAAAGCTCTGTCCCCTCTGAGCTTCCTTCTAGATCTCGGTACCTCCAGGAGCAACTGATCTGCAGACCTGAGAGACCGAAAAGGTATGTAAGGGTGAAGAAGCTCAGTGAGGTAAACTGGGGCAAGATTATATAGTGATTTAAAAACAAACATAAGAATTTTAAAACGGATCCTAAAATATGCAGGCAGCCAGTGAAGTGAGGCCAGGACAGGAGTTACATGCTCTCGCTTTCGAGTTCCTGTTAAAAGTCGTACAGCCGCATTTTGAACCAGTTGCAGACGTGAGAGCAGTGACTGACTGACTCCCAGATATAGAGAGTTACAGTAATCCAGTCGAGTTGAAATAAAAGCGTGGATCACTGTTTTAAAATGCTGCCTGGAAAGAAAAGATTTCACTGATGCCAATCGCCTCAAATGATAAAAACTGGACTTAACCACAGCTCTAATTTGGCTGTCCAATTTAAAATCACTGTCCACCTTAAAACCAAGGTCTGTAATAACAGGTTTAAAATACACCTCCAAGGGTCCCAGGTCAACAGAGGAGGACTCACAGGAGCCACTGGGTCCAAACACCATCACCTCTGTTTTCTTTTCGTTAAAATTTAAAAAGTTCAAGGCCAACCAAGCTTTAATATCACCTAGACATGCCAGGAGATGTTTGATGGACTGGACATCTTTCTGCTTCAGGGGCAAATAAATCTGGCAATCGTCAGCATAACAGTGAAATGAAATCCCATGTTTCCTAAGGATAGAACCCAGAGGCAGTAAATAAAGACATAAAAGCAGTGGGCCCAGAATTGAGCCTTCTGGTAAACCATATGGCATTGAAGCAGTGGATGATTCAGAGTCTCTAATATTTACTGAAAATGTTCTATCCTCCAGGTAGGACCTGAACCAATTAAGAACAGTGTCAGCAATACCTACAATGTGCTGTAATCGCGATATTGAAATGTCGTGGTCGACTGTATCAAAGGCAGCAGTGAGGTCAAGTAAAATCAGAACATGATTCCCAGAATCACATGCCAGAAGGATGTCATTAAAAACTCTTATTAAAGCAGATTCTGTGCTATGAAGAGTTTTAAAACCTGATTGAAAAACCTCCAGAATACCATTCTCATCTAAAAACTGTTTCAGCTGATGGTATACAATTTTTTCTAAAACCTTGGAAAGAAAAGGCAGCTTCGAAATAGGCCGATAATTTGCCAGAACATTAGGATCAATGCCAGGTTTTTTAAGCAACGGCTGCACTACTGCATGTTTAAAACTAGCAGGGACCACACCTGAGGACAGATTGCTATTTATAATTTATGCATGTTCAATTTTTTTTAATAAATAAAAAAAAATTGAACATGCATAAATTATAATTACTAAGTGAAAAAAGTACAGATATTGACATAATGGAGAATTAACTCAACACAAACCTGGTCTGACCTGTCAGCTTTTAGTGATGCATATTTCCAATGGCATTCTTAAGCATTCAAACCGCTTTGACCCAGCTGATCAGGGTTTGCTTCTTTGGTCCAGATCAGAGTTCAAACACACATTCACATTCTACAAATGAACCAAACTTTCAGACAAATGAATTTACAGTTTGATTAAAGTGGATTAAACAGGGCAGATGTGAATGTGCTTTAAGAAAATCGTCCCAACAGAGTGTGGCAGGCAAATTCTGCTGTTTTGCAACTTCTACATGCTTTCATGCACACAGCACAAAGCCATGATGAGTACGCCCATTACTCCACCACATCCTAGTTTCCCCACTGGAAAGGCTTTCTGGGGCAGAGTCACAGTGCAGAAGACTGACTCTACCACCATCAGTATCACTTCTATTCTGTTGTCTGAATGTCCATTTTCTTATTGCACCCCAGCAGACCTTACCTGGACCACAGAAACACGTTTGATGACCTTGATGTGTTGTCAATGGGAACCAACACCCTGTCAGCTCATTGAACTTTTCTATTTTTACATCGCAAGGTAAAAGAAAGAAAACAAACAAAAAAAAGAAAAGTTCAATCAGCTGACTTATGCTGCCAGGGTTATTGTCCAGTTTGTGATTTCTTTGGTAAATTTATAAAGCATTTTAGATACTTTAAGATTGTGCAAAAAAAATAAATAAATAAAAATAAAAAAGAAAAAAGCATGATCTCACTGTTTCTTTTCTGAAGCCTGAATTTGTAGAGCACCTGTTTCAGAATGAACAATCTGGAATCCATTACTACAAGAGAGAACTGGGCCTGCATGGGAGTGTGTTATTTTATTTTCATGTCTGTTCCAAAGAGTCATCCCATTTTCTCCAGACCGGATTAGGCTGTACAATATCTAAAATGGGATAAAAAGGAAAAAAAAAAAAAAAAAAAAAAAAGAAAATGGGATCCTTTTTACCGTCTTTTGTCATGAGTAAAAGCAAGCAGATAAAAGACTCCATTTCCTTTGAGGTCACATATGGCTCAGACTGTCCTTGAAAATGAAACTAAGATATAACCTGTCATTTAGAGGTTTTATGGGATTTCTCACTTCTTGTAGCATTTTTAGCTCTGACAGAGTTAAAGCATTATGACTACCGATCGAAATGACACAATTTGTTTTAGTCTCTCCCATATCAGCAAAACTTTTTTTTACTGCACGTCCCTAGGAGAAGGCTGGAACAAGTATGTGGTGATATATACAGTAGGCCTTTGTTGCCATGTCCCTTTGGTTTAAGTCAAACGATGGAGTCATTTAGTAAAGATCCATAGGTTAATTAGGCCGGCATATTAATCTGAGTCTTCAGTGGGCTGTGATTCACAGTGGCAGCTGCACTGCAGCTCACCTGACTTGACTTGTTTGTGTGTTCACGGCCCAACCCCCATCTGAGACCAACATGGACTACTTCTGTTCATTTACGCACAACATACTGCGCTCGCCTCCACACACACCTTAAGGAAGACGAGGTCTGCAGGGTTCAGGCTAATAACACATAATAATGATTTATGTCAGCGTTTCTCAATTATTTTCTGTCAAACCTCCCTTAGGGATCACACATCTCAAACTGTTGAGAGTGTGATATTTATTAAATTATCTGTACAACCCACTGGCACCAGTGTTCTATGACCTGATTATTGAAACAGATTAATTGAAATGAGCTGCAACAACTTAAATCTAAAGTTGCTGTGGTTGTAAATTCATCAGAACTCTACACCAGGCTGCCTTCAAATGAGGAACACGGAGCATCTTGAGAAGAAATAATTGGTATGGGCTTTTCAAGTAGGAAAATACTTTAGCTTTTAGCAGACAGCATCAAATTATTACCAGCAGCAGGAGTTTGGAAGGTTTAAATAATAAGTCTTTATTTCAAGACAAAAGTCCATATATCCATCCATCCATTTTCTAACACCCTTGTCCCTAATGGTGTCAGGAGAGGTGCTGCTGCCTATCACCAGCTGACGTTCCAGGCGAGAGGCGGGGAACACCCTGAACAGGTCGCCAGTCTGTCCAGACTCTGTGTTGCCCTGTATTGTCCTGTCTGTATGTCACAGGGCAACACAGAGACAGACGGGACAAACAACCATGCACACACACACTCACACTAGGGAGAATTTAGAGACACCAGTTAAGCTAACAGTCATGTTTTTGGACTGTGGGAGGAAGCTGGAGTACCCAGAGAGAAGCAGCGCATGCACAGGGAGAATATGCAAACTCTGCAGAAAGACCCCGGGCCGGGAATCAAACCCACGAGCTTCTTGCTGCAAGGCAACAGTGCTACCACTGTGCAACCTGTAGTCCATGTATTTTCAGAAAAATAAAAATTAAATAAATCTTCAAGTAAAAAAGACAAGAAAACCATCATAAAGCAGTTATCCCAATATTATTGTTTAAACGACTTTCAAAGAACGAACCGCAGACTTAATGAGCTGGTCACCTCAGATCTGAATAAAGTGTTTTTTTTTCTCATCAAGACAACTGTTTTTTATCATAAGCCACAATATTTCTCTAAGAATATTGTGGCTTTCTTACACTAAGAATTATTGTGGATAAAGAAAAATGCAAGACTTTCTTCTTGTATTTTTGAAGATATTTGTCATACTTGCTTTCATAACTTCTGTTTTTCTATTTACTGTCACAAACTTCTCCATCTCTCTTTCATGGAGGTAAATCTGTTTAAACATCCACGTTTCTGTCCTCTGTCTCTAGTTTTCATGGTTTACTTATGTGATATTTGTTTGTATATATATATTTTTTTTTAATATATCAAAAGGTCTGTCATGTTGTTGTCCTCTCTCTGCTGTGCCTGTCAGTCCACTTCCTGCTGATGGGCTGTTGATGGTCTCTCCAGTAAAGCTTGTTTTACTTCCATAACTTCAGTTCTAAAAGTTGAACTCACCCTTTTAAACATTACAGACCAAGGTCTTTGAGAAATGTTTCAGATTTTCTATTCACTCAGTCTTTTGAATTATTTTCATTTTCTTCTTTTTATTTAATTGGTTGAAAGAGACTTTTATGTATTCTTCAATGAATCGATGAAGTGTTTTTTTTTTCATATTTGAATTCAGTGCATCCAGTCATTACAGATTATTTGAGGCCACTAATGATAAAAGTCCTACAAGGGTTCAGCGACTGCACAGGAATATAAATGTTGAAGGAGCAAGGCCTCTTGTGTTATAAATCAAGTGCTGACCCCAACCTGTTCCAAGGAAAAACTAGTTATGCAGATGAGAGTGCGCTCCCTGATTCAGCTTAGATGATGTAGGGAGGAGGAAAACTGGCTTCTGAGCCACAGAGGAGCAGTTTTTCTTTCTTCTTTTTACTTGCTGTAATTTTAAAGTATTTAGTCTCCCTTCATGTAGATGACCTTAATCTTTCTTTTTATTCTGAGATCAGCTTTCCAGTTTAACCAAAGTGACCTTCAACATAACAAGATTTGTGTCAGTGATCCTAAAAGCATTTGGATCTTTCCTGGATTTGTGGTTTTTACAACAGAACCAGTTTTATGACATCTAGAGACAGTTCCTTTGAGTTCACTGCTTGGTTTCTGCTCTAGCGTGCACAGTCAACTCTGAGATCTTTTGCAAAGTGTTTCTCCTTTAGTCAGTTGAATGGTGTACTTATCAAGTTCCATCCTTCTTTGGTCAAACTTTCATGAAAGTCTAGTTCTTTTTCGTTTCCATAGAAGGTCCAGTCTGCTTGTGGAGGTGCAAATGCATCATCGAGCTCTGATCAGGACCAAAAAAATCAAACCTCAGTCTATGTTTGGGTCAAGTGAACTTTGTTGTGCTTTGAATGCATACATG
Source organism: Poeciliopsis gracilis (assembly GCA_911649635.1). Lineage (NCBI taxonomy): Eukaryota > Metazoa > Chordata > Actinopteri > Cyprinodontiformes > Poeciliidae > Poeciliopsis > Poeciliopsis gracilis. Next base: position 496,251 of record CAJVRI010000530.1, read on the forward strand.
AACACCAAGCAGACTGGAGACTGCTCCCAAAGCATGAAGCGGACTACAACGCCGGGGATTCTGGGTAAATACAACCAAAACAAGTGCGTAAGTGTCATTTTTTTTATTTTTTTATTTTTTTTACCGAAAGAGAAATCCTACAACCTCTAAAATGTGATACTCATCGTGCAGAAGGAAGTATCACTGTATGTTTTCTTCAATGGTTCTTCATGGAGAAAACTTTAAAAAAATAAAAATTAACTCAGAAATTTTTGAATTCATTTCAGATATTTTTAAGAAAAAATATTGAATATTCCCCTCATGTTCAGAAGTTGTAAATACTTAAAAAAAAACATATTTTGTGATCATAGAGATACATTTACAATAAAAGAACTCCCACATTCCCTAATGTCATAAGGTTAGAAATCTGCAAAATTTACTTTATATTCAATTAGTTTTCTTTTATCTGCCACTAACACTGTTGTACTCTATAGGTACAATCTATAGGTGAAGATTTAACTTGAACTTTAACTCAAACCACAAAATTATCTGACACATTTCTGTATATTTATCATGCCTTTAGAAAATTTCAAATATGCACTGCAAAAATAATAATAATAAAAAAAGTCTGAATTTGCAATAGGTGAATCACAAAACCTTAACCACCAAATACACTGAGGTCTCACACTTCTACAGTTTAAAAAAAATAAAAATATTTATGTTTTTATACAATAACATCCCAAATGTAGCAAAGAAAATGAAACATGTCATCGTGGCTGCCGATGTTTCTTATCCGACACGACCAGGGACTTTGCTGAAGAAGCTCTTGTCGTTAGTTTTAGCTCCGTTTGTAGTGATAGATATTCCAAGATGGATTTAAATATAAAGGCTAAAGCCCTTCACTGCTTCTACTGTAAAAAGAAGGCTTACTTACCAGAACCACTTTAGATAAATGGGAAGCTAGCAGTGGTTGAGTCATCAAGACGTGCCTAATTCAGTCCACACTTCATTAAGACCAAATCCCACCATATGCTCCCCCTCAGCATCCAACAGCCCACATCACAGATGTGGAGTTTGTGGCTCCTTAAGGCGCTGTCATCAGCATTTAGCTATATTAGATACAATGTCAAGGTCAATGATGCTCACCTGGTCCGAATGTAATCAAATTCTCATAGATTCTGACTCCGTTGGATTAGACATGATATTGACAGGATGTGGTTTTGTGCTTTCACAGCAAAAAAAAAAAACAAACAAAAAAAAAAAAACGATTATGTTGAATGTCCCCTATCAGCCTGGGCTACTTTTTTGTAGCTTTTATGTTCAACATTAAAGGGATGTGCATTTGAAGAATTTAGAGTCAAATTTAAGTTGCTTAAGCGTGTCACCAAAAATGAGAGACATTCCAGAACCTTAAACTCGAGAAATGTTTCATATGACAGATAAATAAAGCAGATAAAAGCTTTATTTGCTTTACCAGATAAATCTTTTATCTGTCATGGCTTCAGTCTTCAGTTATCTATATTGTAGTGCTTTGACTTTCTCTTGTAACCAAGTTGTTATTGTTGACAAAATGGTCAATATTCCATTAATGTTGAAAAAAACACAATTTTACAATTACAGCATTTCTATTAAATTAGAAATGCAATATAATCACACATGAATGAGTTGGTTCATGCTTTAAATCATTAAAAGGTATGTTGCTCCATCATCCTCTAACTAATTCCTGTCTTTTTCTTCATAGTTTGTGCCAGTGGCAGCATGCGGTTGTTGATCAGGTAACTTGTGTGATGTGAAAATTGTGTTTCCATGATTTGCAAAATCAACCAGTTTCGATATTTCCTCGTGTTTGGAAGCTGAATGTTTTTTTTTTTACCAAATGTCAGAATATTGATTCTGAACATTCAGTCAAAATGGGGGGAAAAAAGTTTTTTTTTTCATAACTTCAATCTTTACAGCAGTTGCTATATTTTATAGTTTCGTATTACCGTTCCAGTGTTTGCTGCACTCTCTCAAACCCAGAGTCAGGGACAGCAAATGGGCAGTCATGCTAGAATACGGTGGAGTTTTTTTTTTTTTTTCCCCCTATTTAAAGCTGTCATGTTATTTCTCTCCACTGTCACCACATGTTTGCTTCTGATTGCTGATGTTGATACAATGAAGTCAGCTTGGGTACAAGAAATGGAAAACGATTTAGCCACAGATTTTGCACTCTGCATTTGACTGTCTCATATTAAAAAAGATTTGCTGATCTTACTCCAGCTAAATTGAATGGAATTAACAGAGACATGTATTTATTTATTGATTTTAATTCTGCAAACGTTGCAAAATTGCAGACCTGTCCATGGCTCTAACGCCATCATCAAGTTTGCTGATGACATCACGGTGATCGGCTTCATCAGAGACAACGATGAGGCCGCCTACAGGGAGGAGGTGGACCGTCTGGCTGAGTGGTGCGACAAGAACTACCTGCAGCTGAACACCGAGAAGACCAAGGAGCTCATCGTGGACTTCAGGAGGAACGCTGACCTACACCCACCCATCCACATCAAGGGAATAGCAGTGGAGCGTGTGAACAGCTATAAGTTCCTGGGAGTCCACATCTCCGAGGACCTGATCTGGACGACCAACTGCTCCAAACTCATCAAGAAGGCGCACCAGCGCCTCTTCTTCATGAGGACCTTGAGGAAGAACCACCTGTCCTCAGAGATCCTCACCAACTTTTACCTCTGTACCATTGAGAGCATCCTCACCAACTGCATCACAGTTTGGTACGGGAACTGCTCTGTGTCCGACCGGAAAGCGATGCAAAGGGTGGTGAAAACTGCCCAGCACATCGCTGGGGCATCGCTCCCTGCCATCAATGACATCTACAGGAAGCGGTGTCTGAAAAGGGCCGGCAAAATCACCAAGGACTTGACTCACCCTGCACACACACTCTTCTCTCTCCTGCCCTCTGGGAGGCGTTACAGAAGCCTACGGACCAGAACCACCAGGTACCGGAACACACACACACACACACACACACACACACACATAAAATTCCCTTCTCACCCACCGCGGGTGGTTGTTATCCTCTGAGCTCGGGTCCTCTACCAGAGGCCTGGGAGCTTGAGGGTCCTGCGCAGTATCTTGGCTGTGCCAAGGACTGCACATTTCTGGACTGAGATGTCTGATGTTGTTCCTGGGATCTGTTGTAGCCACTGCTCCAGTTTGGGGGTGACTGCCCCGAGGGCCCCGATGACCACAGGCACCACTGTGGTCTTCACCTTCCAGGCCTTCTCCAGTTCCTCCCTAAGGCCCTGGTATTTCTCCAGTTTCTCATGCTCCTTTTTCCTGATGTTGCAATCACTTGGTATTGCTACATCTACCACAACGGCTTTCCTCTGTTGTTTATCCACTACGACAATGTCTGGTTGGTTTGCCATTACCATTCTGTCTGTCTGGATCTGGAAGTCCCACAGGATCTTAGCTCTGGCATTCTCCACCACCTTTGGGGGGTGTTTCCCACTTTGATCTCGGGGTTTCCAGTCCATATTCTGCACAGATGTTTCTGTACACTATGCCTGCCACTTGGTTATGTCGTTCCATGTACGCTTTTCCTGCCAGTATCTTGCACCCTGCTGTTATGTGCTGGACTGTCTCAGGGGCCTCCTTGCACAACCTACACCTTGGGTCTTGTCTGGTGTGGTAGATCTGGGCCTCTATTGCTCTGGTGTTTAGGGCCTGTTCCTGGGCAGCCAGGATGAGGGCCTCTGTGCTGTCCTTGAGTCCAGCTTTTTTCCAGCCATTGGTAGGATTTCCTGATATCAGCCACTTGGGTTATTTGCTGGTGGTACATCCCATGTAGGGGCTTGTCCTCCCATGATGGTATCTCTGGCACCTCAACCTCCGTTCCCTGTTGTCTGAGACATTCACTGAGCACATTGTCTGTTGAGGCTTTGTCCCTGATGTATTTATGGATCTTAGTTGTTTCTGTCCTGGACAGTGGTGCTCACACTCACTAGTCCTCTGCCTCCTTCCTTGCGGCTCGTGTACAGTCTCAGGGTGCTGGATTTGGGATGGAACCCTCCATGCATTGTTAGTAGCTTTCTAGTCTTAATATCTGTGGCTTTTATCTCCTCCTTTGGCCAGCTAATTATTCCAGCAGGGTATCTGATTACTGGCAGGGCGTAGCTGTTTATCGCACGGATTTTGTTCTTGCCATTGAGCTGGCTTCTCAGGACTTGCCTTATTCGCTGGAGGTATTTAGCTGTGGCTCCTTTCCTTGTGACCTCATCGAGGTTGCCATTTGCTTGTGGTATACCTAGGTACTTGTAACTGTCCTCTATGTCTGCTATTGTTCCTTCTGGGAGTGAGACCCCTTCTGTGCGGATCACCTTCCCCCTCTTTGTTATCAGCCGACCACACTTCTCTAGTCCGAATGACATCCCAATGTCCGTGCTGTAGATCCTGGTGGTATGGATCAGTGAGTCGATGTCTCGCTCACTCTTGGCGTACAGCTTGATGTCATCCATGTAGAGAAGGTGACTGATGTTGGCCCCATTTTTTGAGTCGGTATCCGTAGCCAGTCTTGTTGATAATTTGGCTGAGGGGGGTTCAGGCCTATGCAGAACAGTAGCGGGGACAGAGCATCTCCTTGGTATATGCCACATTTGATGGACACTTCTGCAAGTGGTTTGCAGTTGGCTTCAAGGGTGGTTTTCCATAGCCTCATCGAATTTGCAATGAAGGCTCTCAGAGTCCTGTTGATGTTATACATCTCTAAGCATTCAATGATCCAAGTATGCGGCATTGAGTCATAGGCTTTCTTGTAATCAATCCAAGCCATGCACAGGTTGGTGTGTCGGGTTTTGCAGTCTCGGGCAACTGTGCGGTCTATGAGGAGTTGGTGTTTGGCTCCTCTGCTATTTACACCGATACCTTTCTGTGCCATGCTCATGTGTTTATCCATGTGTTTGCTTATCTTGGCCGCTATGATGCCTGACATGAGCTTCCAGGTTGTGGAGAGGCAGGTTATTGGTCGGTAGTTGGGTGGGACTGGACCCTTTGATGGATCCTTCTGGATTAGGATGGTCCGCCCTTCAGTTAACCATTCAGGGTGAGTCCCACTTCTGGATTCATTCTCCCTTGTGTATCTCTTTAGGCGGCTGGCCAAGGCTTGGAGCCTCTGTTTGGCAGTTTCGAGTGCTTCAGGTATGGGCATCTGTCTTTCTGATGGTACTTCACTCAGCCGTTGTAATTGGCGCCTGGGAGGCCTGGTTGTCATTCGGGTCATGATTCTCTCTCTCAGGTCAGCAGCTGTCTCGTTCAGCTCTGATTCGCTCACTGGGGCCGTGTATCCCCTCACTGGGTGGGGACTTGTAGTTAAGTCCCCACAGTTCTGACATCCGGGTTCCTCCCATTTGCCGTAGCATTTGTGTTGTATCTCGTCAATCTCAAGTTGTGATAGCAGTTGCCGTTTGCGGATGTTGGAACACTGAGCTACTAGTTGTTTGGCGCTTAGTGTTGACTGGGGATGTCGAAGTAACCATTCCTTCCCCAGTCTTTGCATGTAACCTCTCTGACTAGGGTTACTTGAGTAGTAGCATTCCAACAGATCCACATTTTCATCTCTCGCCCATTTCCGTCTTGTTCCAGTAGCCCATTTGTCATCAAGGTGCTCTGGTTCCCCAACACCTGACGCAGACCTTGTTTGGCCGGGCGACGTCTGAGCCGGCATGTTACGCAACTTAGTATCTCTCATGGTATGAGGTAGGCAGTAGCTTGAAGGGTCTTGCCTAAGGACCCAGACTGGATTCGAACCCCGCCCTCTTGGGTGATATACTGACGCCTTATCAATTGAGCTATCAATTGAGCTAGCTGACAGCTATATATATATATATATATATATATATATATATATATATATATATATATATATATATATAGTATGATATATAATAGTTGTTTTATAATACAGGATAAATAATGGGAAATTAGGTTTACATATTATGTAAAGATTGTATATAGATCATGTATGTGTGTGAGGGGTACAGTCCTTATAGTTTGTGTCAGGAGGCGTTCAGGAGCGTTACAGCTGTGGGGAAGAAGCTGTTCCGGTGGTTCTGGTTCTGGTCCGTAGGCTTCTGTAACGCCTCCTGACACAAACTATATATATATAGTTTGTGTCATATATATATATATATATATATATATATATATATATATATATATATACAAAACATTTTATTTATAGCACGTCAATATTATTCTCTGTTTATATCTTCATACACCTGTTCATAAATATTTATATCATGTATAGCACTTCTGGATAGATGCAAACTACATTTCGTTGCTTGTACATGTAACAGTGCAATGACAATAAAGTTGAATTCTATTCTATTCTATTAATTTACATATATGTTTGAAAAAGTTAAAAATAAAAAAAATTATAAAAAGGAAATAATTCTTGTGAGGACAAAAATATAATATAAAATACACTGCAGATAATTATTTTTACCCAGACTGTCTTCTGTGGCATTATGGAAAAGTCCATTCACTTAGGAATTTAATTTGTTTGACATAACAAAACAAAAAAAAAAAAAAAAAAGAGAAATCTTTCTGGGAGCAAATACTTCTTCTCACAGTCCTATTAATCATGGCTTATGTGAAAATGAACAATATTGTACTGATGCTTGGCACCTATCAAACCTTGGGAGTTACTTCACCACCTGCATTAGTAGACTTGAATGGCAACCCCAAAGCTGTCATCAATAACACGATAGTTTAGCCTCAGATAAAAATGATGGATGCACTGGCTTTCTTTCAGACCCTGGTTCAGCCAACCATTTATTTTAATATTTCAGTGACTACCGGGCAATATCGTTAATCACTGTTAGAGGGTAGATAGGCAGACAGAAGGAGAGCGGTGGGGCCAGGGCTGGGGCCGGGGCCGGGGTTGGGGCCGGGACAGGACAGGACGGGCTGACAGACGAGGATAGAGGAGGAGGAATGCGTTCGGGGAATGCCACTTCTCATCGGGTAGGCCGTTGCTCATCTGTCGCCGGCTCATCGGGGCATGGCTAAAGGCTCCCGTTCAGTCAAAGCGCTCTCCTGTACGCATGACATTTCAATTACACAGCAAACTCTCATACCTCTCTACGCAGATAGATAAGCACAAATGCCACACACTGCACACACACAGAAACACACATATTAAAATACAGTACTGATGGGGTGAGACAGTTGGGTGTACTCTATGAAAACATTTCAGCTGCAAAAACAGATATTTCAATATTGAGACATGTAACCTTTAGTCTGATAGCAGTTTCAGTTTGGGTGACGAACAATAAGATTTAAAACAGGTGCATGTGTGTGCGTGTGCATGTGTGTGTGTTCTCGGCTTGAAAATTGATGTTCCTAGATGTTCTCTATCAGATCTGAATGAACATGAGAAAAAGAAAAAAATAGTCCTTAGATGTGCAAAGCTGGTGGAGACAGACAGTAATTGGGAAAGAACCTTGTGCTGGTGTTTTAATAAAGTGCAAGTGGTGAATCATCAGAGCCTTCATTCTCCTTGAGGAAGGCTTTGACTGGACCCTCAAATTGAAAACATAAAATGCTTTCATTTTATTTTATCTTCTTGAAGCAAGTCATGTTAAGTGTGAGTTATATGCTTGTAATAAAACAGGTTTGCTTTCCTAACAGAGGGCAGATTAGACTGCTAATGTATTTTGTTGTCCGGTCCACAGAACTGACAGCAATATGGAGGCTGTGCAGAGCTGATGGGAAGATAGGAAGTAACTCAGACTGGTGACTGAGACGAGTAGCCAATCAGAAAGGTCGTGGGAAGAAGGAGAATTCAACATAAAGAAAACCAAACATCTGCCATGATGCACCAGAACATTTGGGGGGATGATAGAGATGTCTTTGTCGGTCGATGTTTTCCCTTAGTTGAACACAGTCCACAAACTGTTAGCATGTTCCAGTCGGCCATGTTTGCTTACTCTGAACTCACGTTTGATCTCGAGAGTTTTGGCCATATTTCCCATCTGAAATCTTAACGTTGGTGAATGAAATTGGTTCATGTGTGGTGTGTGTTGCTTTTGTACACTGCACAACCAAACCTGTTAGAACTCAGATGTTCTTATCGACGTGTGAGGTTTCTGAAGTTCTGAAAATTGGCCAGTATTTTTAAAATCTTGCCGTGTGAACCAAGCATTAGGTATGAAATCAGACATTGTGACATGTGAAGAAAATATTTCCCTTTGCATAAGCAACACCAATCTACTTTTTCACCCGCATTTAAAAGCTTTTGAATCAATTTCATAGATCAAGTTAACTTGGAAGTTCAACTCAGAGTTAAATCTAATCATGCTGTGTTGTCCCAATGAAAGGAAGGTCAACATTTAGCATGCATTCATGGAACTGATGGCTCTGACAGGATTCCGAATATCCTGAGGCAAATCCGCTGCTGGATTGTGGGATACACAGAGTTGCTTTGTAGTGCAATCATGTCTCTGGAAGCGCTCCATCTTTTCCTTCCAGGATAAATCGTCTTGACAAAAACAACACAAGACAAACAAGACAAGAGAAAGACAAACCTGCTGCTGCTGCTTCTTCAGGATGAGGAGTGCTTGCCATGATTGTGCAGCACAGACCGGATGTGACTGCACAAATATTTCTTTCTCACAATTTCATTCAGCTTGTGCTTAGCAGGCCAGTTTGGTTGAAAAACACATTGGAATGAGAAAGGCAGTGGTAAGAAAAAGCAGGTTCTCAGATGAGTTTGTATGTTGCTGGTAAATGTGATCATCTGATAATATAAAATTGTTAAATGTCAATCTGCTTTAATTTTAAAAGGATTTACTCTTTTATTATGATGTCTGGAACAGCTGGGTTTTCACCAGAACTGTCCACACACACACATGCCCACGCACGCGCATGCACACGCACACGTACATTTACAGGGAGAAAACAGGAAGCTCTATATAACAAAACCAGAGGTTCAATGAAAGCATAGCTGGTTTTCTGTGTAAATGCAAATAGAGTAATTATTAAAGACGAGTGGTGTCATTCTGGCCAGTCAGGATGTTAATTGAAGATATCTGAGATAATAAGGCATCTAATTAAAGATATGCTGAGGAATTTTATGTAGAAATGTATGAATATTGGAAGTATCACCCTAATAATACTAATAAAACTTCTATTGTTTCAAAAATAATGGAGTAATTGTTAATCTGCTTTATGATGGACAGATCTTGTGTTCTAGCTCCTAGAAATACAGCATTGCATGCTGGGAAAGTGTTGGTGACAATGCTGCTGCAGGTGGTGAGTCTGACAGAAAGAAAACTCTTCTTCAGATCTTCATCTCTGTCTGTCATTCCTGATCTCTCTTTGCGCCGAGTCTTGAAGTTATAGTTGAGATTTGATGCTAAGAGCCCTGTTTGTACATGGGGCCCTCAGCTCCAGTGGCCCTCAGCTCTAGTGACCGTCTCCTTGAGGAATGAGCTCAGATTTTGTCTGACACATCAATTCCAGGTGAGAAGGTTCTCCCAGTTGTGAGAGATCCTGTTGGTCACAGCATTCTTGTTTAAGTATCAGTAAAAAAAAAAAACAGCAGAGTGCTGATGTTCCTAAAGGGAGAATGTTTAGTGCCTGAGTTTATTAGTGGGGGACGGTAAGTGGAGAAGCGGCAAGTGTCCATCCAGGTTATTATTTCACTCCCTTCTCCCCACAGTTCATCTCTAATGAAGTGGAGGAGAAATTTCCGCTGGTTTCCGGAAGCTTATTGTAGGTTTTAAATCTGTGGACTTTGGGGTGTAGAAGTGAAACACTAACACAATCAGTTCAGTCTCTGAGGCAGGGACAGGAAGCAGCAGAAACGAAGTACCGCCTGCTAACGAGCACTGTTGGAAAGCCGGAGTCCTTGTTGGAAAGTTTTCTCTGAATCGAAATGTTGCTGAGATGGAAACAGATCAGACGGACGCTTTCAGCCCGACTGCTGCTGAGGGAACCGGAACGCAAGCAGCTGGAGCTGCACAGGTAGAGGAGAGGGAATATGACTCAAACCTTCAAGCATGAGTCCTGTCAGTGTTTTCTTTGATGAAACTTTGACCAATTAATACGACACTGTGTCAGAGCCATTTAAAAAAAAAAAAAAAAAAAAAAGTACAGTTGTATTTTCTGACTGTAGTTGACATTGTTTTGTTGTTATTCTCCTTTGAAACTGAACTTTGTCAGCTGAATTATTTTTTTTGTGTGTGTGATTTTATTTGATTTCTTTTTCATTCTTCTATAAGATTCGAACTGCAAAATGTAATTTGTGGGGGAAGTATCCAGAGATATAAAAAAACAGATGAATATTTTATTGATAATTTCTCTTTGTCTGATGTATTTACAGGATGAGTTTCCAGTGAGCAATAATCCATCAGAAGGCCCTCTTAATATTATACAAGTCAGAGTTTTACATTAAAAATCAGTTTTACAGCTGCTGCCTTGAGCTCCCACTGGCTGCTGTTAAAAAGACAGTCAGGCTGGGAATCGGGGCTGAGCTAGAACATTTTAATACGGTTGACTCTTCTCTCTTTGTAATGTCTAAAGAGTGCGCTCACTGCAGAGGGATTTTAAATACTATGCTGTATTTAAAATACAGCAGTATGTTGCTTCCCTTTTACAATAGGAAAGCAACAGACACTTTTTTTTATTTAAAATAGTGCTAACACTCACATTATATGTGCACTGGCGTTCAAGAACACACACAGAAAGACTTGTGGTCAGATGTGACTGAAATTGCACCATATGAGTGGACAGAACCGCTGCACAACGTAACTTTTACAAAAATTTATATTTTTTATGTATTTGTTAAAACTATCACTGACAGCATAACATGAGACAAGCAATCTGTGAAAAAAATTGTGCTGCTCTGTCTTCACCCAGTGATCCTACTGCCATCTGCAGAAATAAACCACTTGGTCAGAAGCAACCAATCAGAGCCAGGAGGAGGCAATCACCTTCGGGTACATGTTGCCGAATGTGCTGTGACAGAGGAGCCGTCACGATCTGATTAGAGTCCGTGCTAGCAAGCTGCACATATGCGCAATCATTAACTTACGTTTTTTTGCAGCTTAAACAGAAGCGGATCATCGTGGGTGCACACGCGGTGTTTTTGTTTCAGTTGGCATTCATTCTAATTTGTTATCAGTAAAACATTTTCCCGGTTTTCTTTTTGAGTGGAGTTGTTTCCGGTGTGTGGCGCACCGGGAGCGAATTATGTAATATGTTGCTGTCATTATAAAGTGCTGGCTGTTTTCTATTTGAGTGTATTTTGATTACAAATTTATTTATTTATTTTCCTTATTTTGTATATTTTGAGAGTCTGTTTGAGTTAAAAGTAATTGTTTAGTTTTTTGTTTTGCGTGATTGGACTTTCTGTGGGCGGGGCCTGTGGCTTCAAAAGCAGGGCTCTGCTCCACAGGGAGGCAGTCTGCGCCTAGCCTCTAGAGGTGCCACACTGGAGGTGACGCACTCGGATTTGAAGGTACTGCTGTGATTTTTAACCTGCCTTGGCCATTTTTGTAAATATTCTGCCTCTGCAATTTTTTGATTCACTGCACTGATTGAAAATAAATTGCACTAAAGTGATCTCTGGCCTTGGCCCGTCATTTTTTGTGTGTGGTGGCCCAAGTCATAAGAGAACCCCGTCACAGTGCTAATACTAGAAAAACAACTCATTGTTTGAGCGAAACTGTTTACCTGTTGTTATACGTGACTATGCTAACTAGCCTAGCACTCACACAGGCTCCATTGAAGGAGCTGTAGCATAGCTGAAAGCAACATGGAGGGTATGAGTAGTGCATACACGAGTTTGACTGACAACACTAACACTGACATTGGTTCTAGATGGTTGTTTCTGTTGTGTTTCTGCAGTTAGTACTGGGAGCACTGGGAGAAGGCAGTTTATCTGTCTCATCTCTTTGAAGATGCTTCTTTTTTCTTCACACTTCATGTTTATCCTCTACATAAAAAAACAAATCCCATTAAAATACATACAGAATTACATTACATTAGAATGTAACAAATGTGAAAAAGTTAGCGTATGAATACTTTTGCTCTGCACAGTTAGCTGATGTTATACCAGTTTTATCTTGGAAGACACTATCTGATGTTAACTTTCTTCACTCTTCTATGCATGTCCAATCTTTTACCTGGTACTTTGTGCTTCGTGCTGCTATATTTTTATGCTGTGATTTATATTTCATGTTCTTCTGCATTTTGCATGGCCTTGTTCTTTCATTTAGCTGTTGGAATGTGCTGGGGACCTTTCCATTCTGCTAATTAGTCTTCCTTCTGTCCTGGCCCCTCTCGGCCCCCTGGTCACCCAGAAACTAATTGGGGTCTCGCCTTTACTGAGGACGATCCAGTAATTGAAATGCCGCAGGAGGAGAACGGCAGTAAGAGCACGAAGCGTGCAGCTACATCTTCACTCCAAGAATCCCAGCCTGGGAGGTTGTGGGTTTTATTATTTTTTTTAATTCTGACTTCTTGAGAAAACTGTCCAGTCACAGTTCTCTACGGCTGCAGTGTCTCTGTTATCATTATTAGTTATCTAATTCCAGCTCTACGTAAGATTTAGTAAATAAGATGTGGGAATTGCTCTGCCTGTGATCTTTACCCGACTAATTAACCTCCTTGTTATTTTATCAAAACACATTAAATCACATATAGAGTTGCAGGGTATGAAGAATGTGGCTGGGAATATCAGAAAAAAATACATTTCAAAGCAGGGTATTAAATATGCTGTTACACTTGAGGCTATGGACCTTTTCTAGACAATACAGGAGCATGCTTCACTTAACTCTGCTCTTCTAATCTTTCTAGTAGTTTTGTTGTTTTATTGTGCTGTAGATAGCAAGAAATAGTGTCTAGTCCAGATATTTACAGCACATGAGCGCATATTATGGTCCAAAGCTGTTAGAATATACAATTAAATGATGAAAAACGCAGAGCACAATGCAGCGCATCCAAAACAACTTCAGCATGAAATCACGGAGAGACGTTAGCAGCAGTGAAGAACTAGAAGAAATTTAGACAAAGGGGATTTTTTTTTTTTTTATATTTTGATAGGAAAAACATTTACTATTTGATTTTGTTTTCTACTTTATTGACTTGTAACCTGAAGAGAGTACAAGTGCAGCAACCACTGTGAGGGTAAAGTGGTAACAACTACATCACAAACTTAGCTTAGGGGAAAAAAGAATAATCATGTTTCCATCAATATTTTTTATGAGAATTTAGCAGCAAAGGTTGATGGATATGACAAAATTTGAAAAACATTCTTGTTACCCTGCAACCTTGGTTGGCAGGGTAATGTATAATAAAAGTTCCTCCTCCAACATGTGGTGCTGTGACATAAGAAAGAGGAGACTCACACGTTGAGTTCTCATAAACATCCAACTGAAGATTTATTCCCTTTTTTTTGTTTAAACATATTCCATATTCAATACTATCTATCTTTTGTCATTAAAAAAAAAAAATCAAAACAAAAGTACATGTGTTTGTTTTTAACAACTCCAACAACTTTCCCTCTACACAGACAAGATATTCTTTACTATTTAAACTTCCCATAAGTACTGGAGCTAAGAAAAACGAAAGACGTTAAAAGATAGCAATATTTTATCCGTTACTAAAAGGAAACATAACTGAAAAAATCGTAACGCTCCTTTAATGGCGTGTCTCGCTACTAACTGACACATGAACGGTCCCCAGTTACGTCGTCGCCGTCTCTCAACAAGAAAACACAATTTTACCGAACAAGAAATGAAAATAGTGTAACTTATTTGAAAATGGTTTCGATTTATACAAAATTTAACAATCCAACGGAAACTCAACAGTCCTTTAAACGTTTATCCATGCAATACTCCTCACAAAACGGACAAGATGACACACTAGACGACTCCCCATTCAATAATATACTAAATTCTCAAAAGTCATCTATTTCCATGAATCAATATACATTTTACTAACCTGTGACATAAGAAAGAGGAGACACACACGTTGAGTTCTCATAAACATCCAACTAAAGATTAATTCTTTTTTGTGAGCTCGCTCTTTTCTATGCCACCAATGTAATGAGCCCCTAGTGGTCATGTGGAAAATTGCGTGGACAAACTGAAACAACGCTGAATAATTTGTTACAGCAAGAAATTAAAAGATACAAAATGAAAAATTCTGTTTGGGGTGTCTATTTTCTGATAACTTGTTTATCACCCCTCTACATTCTCAGTTTGGCAAAAAATAAAAAATAAATAAAATAAGTTGGCTGGAGGTAGTTATGGCTTTGAGTAAAAAGTTAATGTGCCAAAGGAGAGATGGAAATACATTTGCAGAATAAGTTCAGAAGTAGGAAACATTTTCCTTACATGACTGATTTACTGGCTGTTTCTCCTGTCAGTGTGAATAAGTTAGATATCCGTAACTACACAGTAATAATATAAATGTATGTACTTTATATCTAACATGTGTCAGAGTATTTTTTTCACTTTGTATTTATCATAAATACTTGATAAATTCTAGAGACTTTTTTGCATCAATAATTAGTGCACCTTCTTTGAATAGATGTGTGTTTTAGACATGGTTTCTGTTGATATATGTCAGGTTAGTAATAGTTTTTCATTACAAAATGGAATATCTTCTTTTAAAGAGTCAACTGTTTTGGTTTTTTCAGGGTATTGATGGGTGTTGATGCCACAGCTTTACGTTGAGCTCACTAGCTTTTCTTATTTCCACGCAGCTTATTGGTTGTTATCAACCTTTGGTTTAAAAGGTATCGTTTATCTGTGTCATTTTCTTTTTAAGTTAGCATATTCATTCCAAATGAGCCCCAGCCTCCTCACACCTATTATGAAGACGTAGAAATGTCACCAGAATCCCTCACTTAGGAACAACATGTTAGGATCACAACAAACATCTGGTGACATGGTGAAAAGTCTTTGTTGCTTGTTTCAACGGGTCATTTTTGTTTCCTGAAAAAATACCACCAAACTGTAACCACAGTGAGTGAAGTGAGGATTTATTTGCTGTCGGATGTATTTCCCTTAGAGCATTGAGCCAAATGTCAAGAGAAATTTTCCCATCATCACTATTCCTATTGTGTTTGCGTTAATCCTCTCTGTCTTGAGTGTCCTCTATTCCGTGTCACTGAGGCCTTCCAGCTCCGTCCACCAGCATCAGAGGGTCCACATTTCAGCAACTATCTGCTGAAATGTGAGCATGTAGTTGTGGGAATCGTATCTCGCCATTGGCAAGACTCTGGGGACATTTTGGCTTCAGGGTCACGCTATAGATGAAACTAGCCAAAGGCATCAAATCTCCTTGGGACTTTAAATGTAACATGCTTGCTGTTTATAGAAGAGAATACAAGAAGAGAAAGCTTCTGTCCTTGACCTGCAAATAATGTCTATGCAAGACAACTTCACTTAACGAGGTAATATCTTCACAAATTGTGACTAATGAAACTGGGCCAAAGGGACAGATGGGTCATTTCTCAAAATAGCTCTGTCAATAATATATATTATTTGGTGTACCTCGTCTATATCGACAGATCTACATTTCAGTACAATTAATTTTATTTTAACAGAAGCATTTCTCAAGAAAATCACAACTTACGTTTATATCCACTACAATACAATTTCATCAAAAATTAAAGAAAATGTTTCCACTGTGTTGAAATTATTTGTCATTGTATCGAAATCAAGTTTCAGAATTTTGCATCATGATGACCCTATTTCCAGCATATAGAAGTTTTTCTTGTATGTAGTGCTGCAGGTAAAACAGTCCCCAGTAATGGGGACATTCCTGGAACCTCATTCACATCCAAAATTAAGGTCCAAGCCAAGAGAACGTTTAGGAAAGCCACTGCCGTTTGGTAATCCTCTATTTTGTTTACACAATACTTACTTTAATGGTTTACTCTGCCAGTTACTTACTCATAATTTTTCATAACAGAGTCTGACCAGGTACCTGACCTAGAGATGTTGCTGCTGTCCAGCTTTAATTGTGGACGCTGTAAATACAATAAGTCGGACCATTAGGTTGTCGTTTTGATTATGCGTGTCTGAAACTCATTAAGCCAACCATGCTTTATTTGTGTCAGTAATGTAAGTAGTACATAATTTAGTACAAAATCAGTTTATTAGACTGTATTCAGTAGTGTAGCCAGGGCCTGAGACCCAACGGTCGACCACAGCTTATTTTGTTGCTTTTGGGAATTATTGAAGAAACCCGAAACTTATCTTCACCAAACCCCGACATCCATGAAAAAATCCAAAGCAACTTGAGTAGACCAATGTGCTAAGGTGTGTGGAGAAGAAGAAAGTTGTTGATCTACTTGTTTAAGTCTTAACCTTAGAGATTGAAAGAAACCCAGTTTGCTCATTTTAAGGTCTGCGGTTAATTATTTTGTAGATCAATACGACTTTCTGTCAGTCTTTTATGTTTGTTGTAGATACACTAACTGGTAAATTAAAAACAGGATCTGTGGTTCCAGTCTTCTATTGTTTGAAGACTGTCAAACAATAGAAGTCTTCTTTTCTTTTTATTACAGCATTTTTATCTATTTTCTTTAAGTAGTGAAGTGAGGAGGCTAATCTTATTGTTGTTACTTTACCTTTATCCACTCCAAAAGCCTACATTCCTGTTTCACTGATTGATAATGCATTTGTGTCCACAATAAATTTTCAGCATGTGTCACACATCTGTCAGCAGATGACATCTATGTTTACAACTCCATATATCAAGTCCGTCGCTTTTTACTTACTTCAGTCAAAAATGCTGCATATTCATCAGTCCTGTTTCTGCTTCCTTTTTTCCCCCCATACCTTTCACTTGATTTATAAGCAGGAATAAAAAATCCGGTACAGTATCTCTGCTTGATTTAGCTCGTGTTAGTTGCCAGGAGGTAAATAGCTACACAGTGCTGATAGAGGTCACCTCTGGGGCATAAATTACATATGGACTGTTTGGACGTGCTCATGACCCCCCTCAGCCTCTGCGATGAGGCTATGAGCAGAGCATAAAACTAATTGTGCCATGCTCCTTCCTGTCAGCTGATGAATTAATTTTTCCCAGCTCAGCTGCTGCTAAACACTTCAGCACCTCATTATGTTGCTACGTGAATCACCCTGGGGACAAGATCATTTTGCATCCTGTCAAAATAAAGCAAGCGTGCTAAAACAAAATTGAACTATGGCTAAAGACAAAGCAACTGGGGGATTTCCTGCCACATTAATAAACATTCACCCTCAGCGCTCAGGGAATCAACAAAGACACAAAAGCACAATGAAACTGCGGGGCCTTTGCACAAGGCTCACATTAGAGGAAAGGTCAAGAGGTTAATGGAAACATTTCAGCTGATCGTCCCGAGGGCGGCCGCAAGGTTCACTAAGCCTTGCAGCAAACTGACTGGTGAGACATGACTGGCTGTTTGAGATTCTCTGAAAGTTGAAGACATTATATATTCTACGACAATTTGTTCATCACTTTGGAAAGTCAACCAGTTTTTATGGGGATTCATAGATATTTGTGCAAGTTTGCAGCAAGAAATTGTAAACAAATCTATCCATCCATATTAGGTTGGGTCAGTCACAGTGCATGTGAACTTCCATGTAAACCAATGCACAATTAAATCCTGAACAGCGTTAAGTATTGTACATACAGCAGTTTCCCTAACATCAGTCTGTTGAGTTGCCAGTCTCTGTTTAAATGAAGAATCAAGTCTTTTCACCCCTCGTAGGTTTTGTCATGTTACAACCACACCCTCCTCTGTACTTTATTAGGATTAAATGTGAGACATAAATTGGTGACTTGCATCTCTTTTTATCCCCCTGAGTCATTACTTTGGAGAACATCTATCATTGCAAGTGTTTTGGTTCTGTCTCTACCCTCTACTTCTACAGATTGATTCATTTTTTCGTGTGTCATTTTGTTTTCTTTCAGTACACTTGAAGCTGAGTCAGATTTTATTAAAAGCATCTGTAAACTGCTGCCTCAAAATCATGCCAGAATTTCTCAATGAGATTTATGTCTAGAGTTTGATTTTAACTCAAAGGAATATGTGAGCTCTATTTCCTTCCATTGCAGAATAGACTTCCTGTATGAACACTCATAGATGCTTAGTTTTATAATTCAAACACCAAATATACTTTAGCTAATATTTCTTAGCTGAACAGCAGAAACTAACATTTACAGTAAAAATAAATTAGTTGCCACGACTATGCAGATGTTATGGTGTAATCTACTATAACATATGGTAGATTAGCACCACTATACATTAAAATCTGCTGTGGTTGTATCAACCTTCCAGACCTCTCAGGTCTTCTTGTTCTGGTTCTGCTCTGCATCAGAACCACTTGGAGAAACATGGAGAAGCAGCGTTCAGCTTCTATGCACCACAAATCTGGAGAAAACTTCCAGAAAACTGCGAAACAGCTGAACCACTGAGTGCTTTTAAATCAAGACAAAAACCAGCTGTTTGGAATTGCTTTTGATTAATAATAACTGGAACGTTGATTAATTCCAGTCTTTATTCCAATATTTTTGTAGGAATTTTGATGATTTTGATATTTGAGAAAATGATATGTTCATATGATATAAACATGTGTCTAGGTTGGAAGTGGTATGAAATAACACTTGCCTTGCTATGACGGTTTTAACAATGGATATGTGAAGGTCGATTCTGTGATAACAGTCCCAAACCGCAGCCAGCCCTGGAAAGTAATAATTCTCTATCTTCTTCAAATCAGTGTGGATTTACTAACAGTCATCTCTGTGTATTATTTGTTTTGTCTCACTAGCCCCATGTGAAGCTCACAGCAGGCATTTATTCTGTCCAGAGGAGCAGAATATCTATCAGTGGAATAAAACCAAACCTTTGATCAAAGGATTTGGGATTATCAAGAACTTGCAATTTAGAGTTAAAAGGAGGCAGCTGATAGGTTGAACTGCTAAAACCGTTTCGCCTGACAAAGTCTATAAGGCTCAGGAGGAGTCCAGGGATGCAACACGTAACACCAGCAATGTGCGTGTGTGTGTGTATGTGTGCGTGTGTGTGTGTGCGTGTGTGTGTGTGTGTGTGGAAGGCCGAAGGCTTTGAGCAATTTCTTCAATAAATCACACTTTCTCTGCCGTTTCTCATTAAACATCCAGTGTCTTCAGGCAAATTGAAAAAAAATGTGATTTCCATAAAGATTTGCTCTGAGTGTAATTGGTAAAAGTAAAAAATCTTATTAAGATCAATCTGATGGCATCTTTCGCAATGCTCTTTGCTCAGATTCAGGCAGCTTCCATCAATATTTACAGGGATTAAAAAGCTGCTGCTAGACATGCATTATGTTTTTGTTTCACATTCAGCAGTGATAAATGGAGGATTCTGCTTTTATAAGGGAGGTGAAAGCAAACAGTTATCACGTTTATTACATAGTTTAAATTCAATGTAAATGTGTGAAGCCTCACTTAGCGATTAGATGTACTCCTGAGACTTTGCTGAGGGTTGAATTTCCCAAAACTCAGTGCTAGCTCCGTTTCCATTTTAAGAATTGACCATTTTTTGAAACTTGGAACATATAGAAACTAGCGTTCACTAATGTGCCACTAATGTGCCGCACATTAGTGCATTAATGGTACTGATGTGTTAGTATGCTACTGCATTAATGGTGTACTTAATTATTGTTCCCATTCAGTGAGAAATGCAGTTAAAATAATTTCTTGCTGAATTGAGTGAGTTTGTTCACATCATAAGTTATTAAAAACTTATTATCCTAAGGCGACTTCCTGTGTCCTCCTTCATGGTTCTTCATCAGTGGCAACATACCGTTGTTGATCATGTGACTTTTGTGAGGCAAATAAAGTGTTTCCATCTGAGTTTTGTGAAATAAACCAAATATCGGTAAGAAGCCACATTCATATATTTCTATATGGCTAAATAAACCATTTTATCCAAAACTTTAAATAAAAAATTTGCTTTTTTAAATTGGCATGTTTCTGTATACAGCATTATTTCATTATATTATTTCATTATTTTATAGTGTTGGCTATAGTGTTGCCTCTGACAGAGAGGTGTAGAGAAATTGTCTTTACTCCTGCTTTACCATGAGTCATAGAAATTAAACATGTTCAGACATTTAAACCAAACACAAACAGGAAGTAAATCTTCACAAAAGAAAATCTCAGTCATGTTGTTACTGAAAATGCTCCGTATCGATAAACTCTGAGCAGGCTCAGAGATCTTCTCCAAAGCTTAGTTTTGAAACCCGATTGCTGATAATATGGATTAACTGTCTTTGCCCAGGGTTCTCCTTCTTCCTGTCTTTCCAGCATTGACAGACATACACCTCTGTGTCTGCCTGCTTTCTTCCCCGCACATGCTGCCCTCTGGCTCAGCTCGCCAATGTGGATTATAGCTCTCTCATGGCTATCATGATCTTACACAAACAACATTTGTCAGCTCATTTATCACTGCTCCCCCCGGCTGTCCACCCTCGTCTATTCATCTATGCTCTGTTTCTGCATCCCTGCCTCTAGGGTTAAAATGCATGCTACCCTCACCATGGAAAAAAATAAACAACAAAAAAAAATAAACAACAAAAAAAAAAAAAAGAAAAAACTCACCAACCCTCCAAAGTCCTTTTTGATATTTGCACAAATCTGCAAATGTCAGCGTCGATATATGAAGCTTGTCTGACTCGCCGAAGTCCGCTTTGCGTCCTGATGCGATCAGATGCGAGCACCTTGTAGAAAACCTGAACTTTCATTAAATGCTATTTGCAATGTCACCTTAAGAAATCATTATCCACCTTTGATCAAATCAGCTCAGTTTCAGCTATAGTGGTGGGATGTGTAGTGGTCAGAAGCTAACTGGGTTAAAAAGGTGAACATGAGCTCTGTAAGCACTTTGATACAAATCAGTGTTCATAATGGGATAAAGCCGGTGACGTTAATGTAGTTATTAAGAGGACTTAAGCTCAAGGGATCAGGCTTCCATCTGAAAGCCTGATGCCAGCGTTGGGGAGATGCCAGCAAGATGGAAGTCCAACCCGGAGAAGTGAACGTCCTCTACGGTCGTCAGGAGGACGGGGAGGTGATATTCATCTGGAGCGAAGCCTGGACTGACCCAGGTTCAGCTGTCAGAACCGGCATGAGAACAAAGGGTTGAGCAGATGGGCTTCACAAAGAATGTCAGAATCAAAGAACCAAAAGTAACAGAGAGGTTTGTAGAAGGACAGGATAGATCTATGACTTCAAGACTTTCCTGTGGCAATAAATACTGCATGTACAGTGGATGTAAAGTCTACACACCTCAGTCAAAATGTCAACGTGCCTGATGGAAAATGATGAGAAAAAACAATGTCATTCCTATTCTGTGTGTAATCTATATTGGTCAATGGAAAAAACAAACAATTCTGCCATGGCACCATGTGTGAGTATCTTTTATCTAATGCATTGTTAAGGAACTGCTGGACACACATATACAGTCAAATTCAATAAATCCAATAATCATCCTAGTCCACATGTGGCCAGATATCTCTCACAACAATTATATTTGTATTCACTTTGGTCTTTCACCTACACAAACTCAGTTTAGTATCAATAAAAATGATTATTTATTTTAAAAAATCTCCAACTAAATTGGAGATTTGAGAAAACTCCATAATGCGTTTGCATGGGAAACACAGATTTAGAATCTGATGCATTACTCATTGTGGATGATCTGAAGCCATTCCAGAAAGACATAAAGTCTATTATGCAATTTCTTGGACTGATCCAAGGTGTCCTCTTCCACTAGACATGTATTCAAGACATCCAAAGAGAGGAGGACAGGAAACATTCTGACCCATACAACCTCAGTGGACTCCATTTTTTGTGGAAAAGCTGTTTCCGATGACATAAGTGAGTGTTGGACTGAAGCTGGACCAGAGTCACTGCTTTACTCTGCTCTTGTTTCCTCATGATGAACTGGAGGAGCAGATGAGGCTAAAATCAACGTACCTAATTCCCACTTTGCACAAAGTACTGCTCTTGAGCCAGACTCTCGTTAGTTACCAACTCTGCTGGAGGTGCAGAGTGACTCCAGACCTTTAGACTTACAACATCGACCAGCAGCTCACACACTGTGACACCTGTAGGTCCCACATGTTTTGTATCAGTGTAGTTCAACACAAACATACGACCTCTCATAAACTGTATTTTAAATGTACTGTATTTCTACAGGGGCTGCACAATGGCGCAGTGGGTAGCGCTGTTGCCTTGCAGCAAGAAGGCCCTGGGTTCGAATCCCAGCCCGGGGTCTTTCTGCACGGAGTTTGCATGTTCTCCCTGTGCATGCGTGGGTTCTCTCCGGGTTCTCCGGCTTCCTCCCACAGTCCAAAAACATGACTGTCGGGTTGATTGGGCTTCCCAAATTCTCCCTAGGTGTGAGTGTGTGTGTGTGTGGTTGTTTGTCTTTGTGTTGCCCTGCGACAGACTGGCGGCCTGTCCAGGGTGTACCCCGCCTCTCGCCCGGAACGCAGCTGGAGATAGGCACCAGCACCTCCCGACCCCGTTAGGGAGAAGGGTGATGGAAAATGGATGGATGTATTTCTACAGAGCTTAATTTATACCAGTGGACCCAAAGCTCTTCACACTGCATTCACCTGTTCACACACACATTCACACAATGAGTTACTGGATTGCAGCCAAGGCTGCTCTGGGACAGTCTGGCAGAGGCGAGCCTGTCATGCACTGGCGCCACCTTTTGTGCCCTCTGACCCCAATAGGCGAGGCTGGTCAAGGACACAATGACAGAGGTGGAGGATGCAGAGATCAAACCCAGCGACTGCTGGACAAACTCCTACCATCGTCCCACTTTTCCTTCTAGTAGTGATGTCCAGTGAGTCTACGAACATCTGTAACATCTAATGAGCTTCTCCTGCTGTGCAAATTTACAAACATAATGTTCAGCTTCTTGGAACGCCTTTCTCTTTGGGTTGGATCTTTTGCGTATCCATCACTTGTCTCCATGTTTCCCACATTAAGTCTGATCGCAATTATTCCTTCTGTGTGCCTAATTAATTTTAGAGCAAGTATAGATAATGTTGGCTCGATTGCCACAATAACACTTCTGTGTATCAAGTCGATGGGGAGAGGAGGAGGAGAAGAAGAAAAAGCTGTTCTGGATGCAAAGCTTATGTAAGCAGTGACATATGTTCTGGCCACAGTGAAGGAGGATACAACGAGCTAATTAACTGCTATGGATCTGTCAAACATCAGCAATGGGAGAGAAAAAAGTCTATGATGGAGGTGCGTTTCAACAAGCCGAATTGATCCAACAGAGATTACAGTTCTTGTCTGAGAATTTTCTGTCCTCTGTGAGACAGCTGCTATGATGACTGGAACCTCTTCATACATCGATAAGAGAAATGAAGCTTTATTGATCCCCATGGGGAAATGGGATCAGTGCAGCAGTGAAAAAAAGAGCCAGGTATAAGGTGCAGCATGGGAATAAAGAAAAGTGGCCTGCAACCACACAGAGGGAATCTCCAGAAAAGGAATTAGGAGGGAGGGAACAAGATATTTCATGTATTGAAGCAGATGTATTGACTGAAACTACAGAAGGCGAAGGATATCAGATCCAGATAGTGGAAATGAGAACTTTAAACCTTAAAAAAAGGAGCTTAAATCTGATCCACCTCTGTTCTGTGAGGCCTTCATAGCCGCTGGTGTTTTTCAGTTTTAAACTTTTGCAGCAGTCTGTGGAATATCAGAGGATTATTCTAGGCAGCAGATACCGTATGCATCCTAATGATCGGCCAAGCCTGCTGGCAAGACTGCTGAAGTTTTTGAAGCTCCCCACTACATTAAGGAGTCATAGATGGAATAATTAAATTTGCAATGCCTGCTCCAAGTTGGGAAGCAAGAACGTTACTTAGTGGGATATGTATTATGTGAGGCCAATCCATTTCACACCGCTACAGTAATGTGGAGCTTAAAGCAACATAAAGGCAACAGACTGGGTGGTCTGTTGCTTTCATTTCAGAGAGATGAAAAGAGCATTTCTTAACTTTTGGATTCATTTTTTCAGACTAGAATTGAACCTAATGCCTTTGATTGTAGAAGCAGGAAACTGCAGCCTCTTCATATGGCAACTTTTTAATGAACTGAAGTGTCAGCTGCGCCTGATCTAAGCACAATGAAGGAAAAATTACAGGACTTAGCTTTAAAAACTGTTAATGGTTCATTGAGTCATTTTCAAACAACTTATTTTTATTGTTTAATGAACCAATAAAACCTGGTTCCCAACCAGGAAATGTCCTGAAAGGTTGCCTTGCTTTTCACAGTTTTACTATTTCACTGGAGGGTTAAACGGAGCAATGGCCAAGCATGAATTTGAGAAGTCAGTTTGCATGTTACTTGTTACTTTTTTTGTTGTACACAAAACGTAAAAAACTACGGTGGCCCAGAAGGTTTATGAAAATCCAAAGTTCACAACAGAAAAGGCCACACTGGAAGTTATGCCAAAATGAATGATATGATAAAGATTTTAGCATAAGTTCCACTTTAGCCTTTTGTGTTTGCATTGTGACTTTTCTGAGCCAATGTAAAATTAGTAAAGACACACTTGAATGAAACAAAAGACTTGTCAACTCAACTAAAGGTTGACAAAAATATGACAATCACCATGCATTAGGATAAATCTCTTTTCATTCCATTTCTTTTTCTTTTGGTGGAGTTTTGGGTTAGTACCATCTCATTGTTGTACTTATTGGTTCTGGTTTGGGTAACCCATGGAAACCCCATAATATGACAATGGATGCCTCAAATCCTTCCAGCTATACTGTGAAATTCCTAAATAAAACCAAGCAAAGCACTTTATAAGTCAAAGAGAATAATGTCCATCTATCCACAGAGTGCCGCTTCAGTCCAATGTCTGAAAATACTCTGGAACAGATGTGCTGTTTCTACTGATGAGCCAAAAGTCCAAAAAAAACAAAAAAAAACAAAGAAAAAACACTCTTTGGTCACAGTAAGATGTTAAGCTAATAATCCAGCTAAGCCATCGATCATATTTAATTAATGCTGACTTGAAATTATGGCTCAGAAAGCACGCCTCTTTTCATTACTTCAACTCATCTGTCTTTATAATTCTTCACCACCTATCAGCTCTCAGGAGACGATGGAGAAAAATATCTGAACAAAAGAGGAGAATTGGGGAAACTTGGGATGCATTAATGCAGAAGTGGAAAGATTTGAGTTGAAAGTTGAGACAATTTGAGTTGAACAACAACATGAAGAATAAGGAGGACTCAAAAAACACAGATATGATGACAGCTGCCGGTCCAGATGAATTAAAAATTGCAATTTTGGTCCCAGATTGAACTGAGTCTATCAGAAGTTAGAAGTCAAAGTGAATCATCCCCACCTGTCTGAAAACACTGGGTAAATACAACCAAAACTAAGGTGTGATATGATTTTGACATAGCCTATCACAACTGATATGTCAAAATTATATCAGGTGTGTAAACACACTGTGATTGACACAAAAAGTGTGGAAATAGCTGAAGGACGTTTGACCCAATATCAATAAGAAGCCACATTCATGTATTTGAGCCTGTATGTAAAATTCTGACCCTTTGTGAGAGAATCCATATTAAATGTAAAAGTCTGCAATTATTATTTTTCACACTATGCAGTAGAACATCTCAGTATCATTCCACCCAGGAAAAGGTGCATTCAACCAAATTATTAATAACAAAATATAAAAACTTTCATGGCCATAAGTGATTACAAACCTGGCTAAAACTGTGGCTGCTGCTGTAATTTAAACATTGCGCTTTCAAATTTTAGAATGCCACAAATTCTCATATAAATAATTTATTGCAAAGTATCATAAAAAGAACACTGGACACAGATATTCTTCATTTTTAACTCATCTCAACTTCAGCTCAGAAAGCCTGGGCTCAGGTTTTATTTCTTTCTCCTAAGAGTAAAGTGAGAGAGGCTGACATATGGCGTGCATGCAGAGCCAACCACATAGAGAGAATTTTATAATTTATAGATTCTATGTGTAACCTAGTTTAAAAACAACATAAAAGACCTCTTGAAGAGCTTAAATAGAGGATCCTGTAGTTACTTGCTTTCCGCCTTTAAAGACCTGACTGCTTAGAATTGGGGAATGTTTTGGAGGGGGGAAGACAGGGGGCAAAGTGCACAAGCAGAAAAACTTTCCTCATCTCTTTAATTATGAAGCAAACTTAGTTTCCAATAAACAAATACTTAAAACAGGGCAACTTTCAATAACATTCCAACATTTTATCATCAATACATTTTGAAAAGCTGCAGTTGCAATTTAAACTTCATTAATTTTTCAAGGTTGCAGTCTGCAAGATGTGTACAGCACAATGGGATCGTTTTTTTTAATTAATTTATTTTTTTAACCACCACATTAACAGAGAAAACGGGTAACAGCTGCAGTGGCAGATATTTTTAACCGAAGGAATATTTGGAACTTTTTTATTGACTTCCCCTCTCAAGGCCCCAACATACTTGGGCCTACTGTCTGCGGACGGTTGGGTCTTCATACTCCAGCGTAATGATTACCTAAAATTCTCTTGTGAGAAATTCCTTTATATAACACAATCCTAATGAGAACTAACAAGTTTGATGAACTATTTCGGCGCCTAGCTCTGTTTCTTCTCCATCTGGGAAGCCTTAACTCATAGCGGGACAAAAAAATGGCATTCACATATTGGTTCATCTGGCAAAGACAGTGGACCGCTCCTCACAGTAGCAGAGCAGCAGGAAGCTGCGCTGGCTTTAGCTGTAATCAGAGATCCATTCAATAAGCTTTGTTCATTATGTTCTGAAAGCACAATTGTGATCGGTGTAATAATTTGTGCAGTAATCGAACCCAAACCCAATCATCCTTTCCTTGCCGTTGTTTGAGGAAAAAAAAATACAAAGTCAGACTCAACTTATTGGACCGCATCGCTGCTCCGCTGCTAATAAAGAAGTCCGTGATGATGTCTTGTTTATTATTCTTATAATTCTGTATAATTCACCATGTCAATATTTGTGTGAATATATAAAGTCTTTTGCTGTTAAGCATTTTCTGTGTCTATCACGTCCTGTGACATCTTTATGTTGACTGTTATGTTGATGTCAACTTTGAAACAATAGTTGACATCAACAGTTATTATTGTTGTTGTTACGCCCCTAAAAGGTCTAGGGGTTCAGGGCGATAACATAAAAATGTCCAGAGAAAATAAGGGATAATAAAAAGGTGATTTATTACAAAATAAACCAAAGTTTTCACAAAACCAAGACACAATACAATTTAACCCATTTAAAACAAAAGAAAAGGGCAGGCAGCTTTAAGAAAGCTTAAGTGCAAAGTAAATTACAAAATGCCCAAACGAGTCAGTCTAAAGTAACTCAAATAAACCAAAAGAGAAATGAGAAAAAAAACAAACACACAAACGGGGCAGAAAACCTCCCAAACACCAGCTTCTAGCTTATAAAGACAACCGAATCACATCAACCGGCTTTTTAGCAGAACAAACAACAAAGAGTCCAAGATTGCCAAAAACAATCAAACAAAAGGTGGGGAACAGCAGAGCAAAACCTCCTCTTACAAGCTGTCCCCCTGAAGGAATGTCTCAGGAGCCTTTTATAGGAACAGGTGAGTCTCATTATCATCTGATAGGCTTGCAGTTCTCAGCTGGTCCAATGGGGTGTAGCTCCTACAGCTTCCAGGCAGCCAATCAGGAGGTGACGCATCATCACAGCTGAACCTGCATAACAAAACCCTGCACAGACCCAAGAGGCCAGGGGCTGTAACACTCCCCCCCTTAAATTACAAAACCAAATTTTGTAACTACCAAGTATCACACAAAAAACAAATCCATACTCACATCCTGGACAGGCCATCTGCGAGAACATTGTCTGTTCCTTTCTTATGATGGATGTTCAGGTTGAATTCTTGTAGAAAGCAATGCCCACCGCATAAGACGCTGATTGTGGTTGTACATACGTGAAAGAAAAAACTAACGGATTATGATCAGTGAACACATCGATCGGCAAACTACTGGAACCAAGGTAAACATGGAAGTGCTGAAGAGCCAACAACAGAGCCAAAGTTTCTTTTTCAATGGTGGAGTAGTTTAGTTGATGCTTGTTAAATTTGCGGGAAAAAATAGCAAATAGGATGATCTAAGCCCTGCAAATCTTCTTGAATCAGTACTGCACCAGCCCCAACAGCACTAGCATCCACCTCTAACTTGAAAGGTCGGGTCAGATCAGGTGCAGCTAATACTGGTGTATGGCAAAGGAGAAACTTAGCACTTTCAAAAGCGTTTTGGCATTCCTGTGACCAAACAAAGTCAGTGTTTGGGCTAAGTAGATTGGTTAGTGGTTGAACTACTGAGGAGAAGTTTCTGCAAAAGTTCGGTAATAGCCAACCATGCCCAGAAATCTACGCAGCTCACGTCGTGTTTTGGGTGTGGGATAATCAGTAATTGCCACAATTTTAGCGTTGAGGGGACGGACTTGGCCTTGTCCCACCTCTCTGCCTAAGTATGTTATAGTGGCCTTGCCGAATTCACACTTTGCGAGGTTAAGGGTCAGGGATGCTTGGGCCAAACTGTGAAATACTTGATACAGTGTTTGCAAATGTTCCTGCCAGGTTTTAGTATACACCACCAGATCATCTAAATACGCACTGCAGTTGGAGATGCCGCGCAGTACTGTATTTATTAGCCTCTGAAAAGTAGCAGGAGCATTACACATACCAAACGCCATAACAGTGTATTGTAAAAAAGTCATCTGGGGTCACAAAAGCTGAAATGTTGGAAGCCCTTTCAGTCAAAGGGACTTGCCAATAACCCTTAAGAAGGTCTAACTTTGTGACATATTTTGCAGCTCAATATTGTCCACACAGTCCTCAATTCTGGGGAGAGGATAGGCATCAGGCACAGTGACAGAATTTACTTTACGAAAGTCAGTGATAAAGCGGGGTGAACCATCTGACTTGGTTTCTAACAAACAAGGTGAGCTCCAGGGACTTTGACTTGGTTTGGCTAAACCATGTTCCAGCAGGTATTCAGTTTCCTGTTTCATTAGGGAACGTTTTGTGGGATTAGCACGATAAGGATGCTGTTTGATTGGTTTTGCATCCTGTACATCTATGTCATGCTTTAGGACTGTTGTAACTGTGGGTACGTCATTGAATAAACATGTGTACTCATCAATTAAAACCGTTATATCCTTTTTGTTGTTCAGGGGACAAATGTTCAAGCTGACTCTGCAGAGATTTTAACATCTCTGAGTTTGTAAGGCGGGGACTAGAACAGATGGGATAATTCACTCTAAGCCATCAGCATTGATTAGCTCATCTACTTCTAGCTGTGTTGTGACCGCAACTGGAGCATACACCTCAATAGGTTCTGGTGCAGGTCGAGAATGGTATAATTTAAGCATGTTTACATGGCAAAACACGGGTTTTTCGCCGCCGATTAGGGGTGCCAATGACATAATCATTCTCCCCTACTTTTTCTAAAATGTCATAAGGGCCATCAAATTTGGCGGACAAGGCTGAACCAGGAACAGGTAGAAGGACAACAACCTGATCTCCTACTTGGAAACCTCTTTTAACAGATGTTTTATCATAGTGATGCTTCATTTTTCTTTGAGCATCAACTAAATGCTTCTTAGCTAGAGCATTAGCTTGACCCAGGCGCTCACGAAAGTCTTGCACATACTTAGTTACCCTTTTCTTAGTACCTTCTGCAGGAACTAAGAAAGTTTCTTTTAAAGCTCTTAAAGGGCCACGGGGTGTGTGTCCAAATACTAGTTCTGCTGGACTGAACCCAAGGGATTCCTGAACAGCCTCTCTAGCAGCAAACAATACAAACGGAACTCCCTCATCCCAACTTTTGTCAGTTCCCAAGCAGTACTTGCGTAGCATTGATTTCAAGGTCTGATGCCAGCGTTCTAAAGCACCTTGGGACTCTGGATGGTAGGCAGATGAAACAACATGCTTAATGTTTAAGCTTTTAGCCACCTGTTTGAACAGCTTTGACTGAAAATTTGTTCCTTGATCTGTTTGTAGAGTCTTAGGTAAACCAAACACAGAAAAGAACTTTGTCAGAGCCTTAACAACTGATTTGGCTGTAATCTTATTCAATGGAATGGCTTCTGGGAATCGCGTTGCGGCACACATAATTGTGAGCAAATATTGATTTCCACACTTTGTTCTGGGTAAGGGTCCGACACAGTCTACTATGACATGGTCGAATGGTTGGTCTATCACTGGAATTGGGCATAATGGAGCAGGTGGTATTACCTGATTTGGTTTGCCAGCAATTTGGCACACATGACAGCTACGACAGAACTTGGAAACGTCACGTTTCATACCAGGCCAGAAAAAGTGCTTTAACAAAAGCTGGTATGTTTTGGTCACACCTAAGTGACCAGACCACTGGCTTTCATGAGCCAGAGATAGAACTTTCTGTCTATACGGGGGTGGGCATAACGATCTGTTTAACTTTACTCCAGTCTGAACCTCCTGCACCTGATGAAGACCACTGACGCATTAAGACACCCTGTTCCACCATGTAAGCTTGTTTCTCTTTATTGGCTTGCTCAGCACTTACCACATTCTTGAAACATCTTTGTAATGTTTCATCAGCTTGTTGAGCAGATGACAAATGTTGTCTGGCCATTGGGATAGGCACTTTCTCCCCGAGTGGACTAGGCTCCTCCAGCTCCATCGAATCTGGAAGCAACGTCATGCTCTTACTTTTGGCTTGTGCATCACCCTCACTGGAAAATGGAGACATCAAAATGGAGTCAGAAACAGAAATCTCAGGGTCCTTACGTGCCTGTGCACGGGTGACCACACAGGCTGGGTACAGCGCAGAATCTGAAGAGTCTGGGGTTGTCCGACTTAAGGGATTGTCTAAAACCTCCAGACTGGGAAGTACTAAACCTCCAGCAATGTCGTTCCCCATTAACATGGCCACCCCACCTATGGGCAAATCTGGGCAGACAGCCACTGGGTAAAATCCTGTGACCAGCTTTGATTTTATATACACTCGGTGGACTGGTCTAGGAGCGTAGCCCATCTCTATCCCCCCTCAGAACAGTGTTGTAACCACAAGCACTCTCAGATGAGAAAGGTAAAACATTTGAGAGGATGATTGACTGGGCACCTCCAGTGTCTCTCAGGATGTTTACTGGCTTTAAGTCAGAGGGATCAGCAGTCAGAGAGATCAAACCTTCAAAAAATGAATGGGGCAAAACATGGATCCAGTAGTTTGTCACCACAACCAGCATTCTTATCACGGGGTTCTTTTTTCACAAAACCAACACCTTTAGTTGGTTGTTTTGGCTGGGTTTTGCGTTTTAGAGCTAAACAATCAGCGATGACATGTCCAGGTTTATGACAGTAAAAACATTCGCGGCTTTCTTTTGGAATGGTGTTTTTGACCATCTGGGACGGCGGCACAGACTTAGCGTGTGACTTTTCATTACCAACAAAGGATGGCTTATGGGTAAGCACATACTCATCGGCAAGAACAGCAGCAGATGCTATAGTGTTCACCTTCTGCTCATTCAAATACAACACCACCCGATCAGGAATGCACATTTTAAAGTCTTCTAACAGTATTAGCTCACGCAAGGTGTCATAATTGTTGACCTTAGATGCAGCACACCATTTATCAAAGAGAATGCCTTTCTCTCTGGCAAACTCAACATGCGTTTGTCCGGCAATTTTCTTTTGCTGTCGAAACTTCTGTCGATAAGCCTCTGGAACCAACTCATAGGCTTGTAGGACAGCAGCTTTGACCCGATCATAATCTAAGCTATCTTGTAAAGGAAGTGCTGCTAACACCTCTTGAGCTTTTCCAGAAAATTTACATTGCAACAGAAGAGGCCAAGTTTCCCTAGGCCACTGCAAAGCACCAGCAATGCGTTCAAATGCTGCAAAGTATGAGTCAACTTCAGATTCTCTAAAAGCAGGTACTAAAGAAATATACTTACTGATGTCGAATGAAATAGCAGACATGGAGGTGGAACCTGGTGGGTCAGGGACAGAGGGCACTCGAGTCTGGGCCTCCAGCTCAAGTTTGCGCAGCTTTATAGCTTTGTCAGCCTCTATTTCCAGCCTTCTGATCTCAAGCTCCAGCTGAGCTTTTCTGTCCTGGGCTTTTTCCTCAGCCTCCATCTGGAGACGTGCCAACCGCACCTTCAAACGAGCTCCATCTCGTCCTTCTGAACTCACAGAAGACAGTGGGTCATAGCGAGGGAGTGTACGAGGTGTCTTCCCCCGGTCACTCACTGCTTCCTCCACTGTAGGACCATCTTTGCGATCCTCCACAGACAAGGCCTCCCGGCTTGGCACTGTAGCAGCCTCAGGCAGATCAGGCTTGTTAATCACCCCAATTTCCACCAACTGGTCCACTATTAAAAGCTGTAGGTCACCTTTAAGGACCTGTTTTGGGACCTGCAACTGAAAATGATCCACAATTTGCAGCAATTCACTCTTGCGGCAGCTATCAATAAACTCAAGAGAGGGGTCAGCTAAAAAGTGCTCCAGACTGAATGTGGTTGACATGATTGCTGGATACAGACAACCCAAAATCTTCCTCTTAACTCTGGACAAAAGGATCCTCCTAACGAGTAGGACATCCCGGACGAGCCCCCACTTATGTTACGCCCCTAAAAGGTCTAGGGGTTCAGGGCGATAACATAAAAATGTCCAGAGAAAATAAGGGATAATAAAAAGGTGATTTATTACAAAATAAACCAAAGTTTTCACAAAACCAAGACACAATACAATTTAACCCATTTAAAACAAAAGAAAAGGGCAGGCAGCTTTAAGAAAGCTTAAGTGCAAAGTAAATTACAAAATGCCCAAACGAGTCAGTCTAAAGTAACTCAAATAAACCAAAAGAGAAATGAGAAAAAAAACAAACACACAAACGGGGCAGAAAACCTCCCAAACACCAGCTTCTAGCTTATAAAGACAACCGAATCACATCAACCGGCTTTTTAGCAGAACAAACAACAAAGAGTCCAAGATTGCCAAAAACAATCAAACAAAAGGTGGGGAACAGCAGAGCAAAACCTCCTCTTACAAGCTGTCCCCCTGAAGGAATGTCTCAGGAGCCTTTTATAGGAACAGGTGAGTCTCATTATCATCTGATAGGCTTGCAGTTCTCAGCTGGTCCAATGGGGTGTAGCTCCTACAGCTTCCAGGCAGCCAATCAGGAGGTGACGCATCATCACAGCTGAACCTGCATAACAAAACCCTGCACAGACCCAAGAGGCCAGGGGCTGTAACAGTTGTCATGCTTCTCTCTATCACACGTAAGCATTACAGACGCTTACGTGTCTATCACGTCCCCTGACAAATTTACTTCGACTGTTATCATGTTGAAGTCAACTTTGAAACAATATCAACTCATATAACCATTATTCTCAACCTCCTCAGCCCGGTGTCACATGAAAACCAGTTCAATGTGAACACTGTTTCCACCGGGTAGTTTACGGTGTGACACTGCGTACGGGGTCATAAAAATCTATTTTTGCACCAAAATGTCCGGCGGACGTCCACTTCAGTCCGTGTTGGCCTCAGCGGACTGAAGAGGGCCTGAGTATGTTGGGGCCTTTAGAATGCAGTAGATCAGGTGTGTCAAACTCATTTTCGTTTTGGGCCAAATCAAGATCATGAAGGCTCCTAAAGGGCCGGTTGTGCCAGAATGTGTTGATAAAACCTGTTCACAAACTGTTAATATGTCAATGAATTGTTAAAATTACATAAATTTATTGAACATCTTTTCAGTCCCTTCAGGAACTAATAATAAATGTGACTGTTTATTTACTTGCTGTATAAATCATGGACTATAATCATACATCAACTAAATTCTCAAGAAACTGGAGGGATTGATTGATATAAAGTGGCAGTAAACAGATAAAAACTGCATTGATATGATTGATAATATAATATTTAATCACACTTAGTGTTTAGTCTAGTCTGTGGAGGGCCACATAAAAAGCTACGGCGGGCCTTGAGTTTGACACATGTGCAGTAGATACTAAACTGACAGCACAGCCACGCAGCCCAGCTATTAACATTTCTAAACTGCTACCTCGCAACTCAATTACATCCAGACAGACCAATTAAAGTGTGTTATTGAAACAAACATCACATCAACACACTTTCCATTTTCCAGAGCAAACAGGGTAAGTTTGAACTAACAAGTTGTAAGTTTAAGTTTCACAAGAAATTGAATGTAAGCTTTGAACATACGCAAGACGGGAATATGAATGTGGGACCAACCCAGTGCAATTAAAATGAGCACATCATTGTGGCAAAAGAGTCAGAAATTATAGCAGAAAAATAATGAATCCATCTAATTTTTTTACCCACAAGACATGTTGGAGTGTAGATTAAAAAGCCCTCAGGAGGAATTGTGATGCTGTTCAAGACAGATGTCAAAATCATGTCTGTGTCCAACAGTAGCAGCGTTTCCATTGACAATATACTTCTGCAATGTGGCATTTTGAAAAAGAAAACATCTTGATTTAGAAAGAATATTACATTTTTCAATAAGTTTTGGCACCAGGATGAAATTGTTTTATTTTATTTTTTATTTTTTTGTCCGTTTCAAAAGTGGCAAAAATGGAATGAAAACAGTTTCTTCTCATCACACGGGTTCAGGATCAAAAACCGGATGTCGCCACTGGCACAAACCAGGAAGAAGACTGCAGAAATATCTAGATAATGATAGTGCCACATGTTTTTATAATTTATCACGTGAAAAAAAAAAAAAAAAAAAAATTCACAATTTTAGTTGTGTTTCTTCTTTGCAATTGCAAAAGTGTGTTCTCTCGACATTAGCAGAGTCGGCATAAAGTTTTGTGCACATTTGTAATGGTAATGCACCAATTTTGTCTGATTAAAATCATCAGAAGAGAGTTTCTATTAAACAGAATTTCTAAGACGAAAAATTCTTTCAGCCATATTTGGTATCTAAAAAAATAATTAAATTAAACTGACTAATCTGCAAGCCTGCAACATCTGGAGAAACATTTAGCTCTGGAAATGAACACTGTCAATTAAGAACTGGAGTGTCTGTTCTGAATGAAAACAGGCCACATCAGCAGACTGAGAAGCATAAAGGACTAAAGGTCCATCTTTCTGTTAGCACACTATTGTAATAAAGCTGGAACTAATTGGTGCTGGCTGTGTTTTCCGTGTTCTGCTTTTTTGTT
Organism: Poeciliopsis gracilis; assembly: GCA_911649635.1. NCBI lineage: Eukaryota > Metazoa > Chordata > Actinopteri > Cyprinodontiformes > Poeciliidae > Poeciliopsis > Poeciliopsis gracilis. The sequence goes on from CAJVRI010000530.1 coordinate 531,516, forward strand.
TATGACAAGCAAAAGCTACGCCACAGAAACTAATGAGAGCATTGCAACAAAGAATTCAGCAGTTCTAAATTAAAGCCAATTAAATCCTGGTCCGGTTATGTCTCTTCTACTAATCCAGGCACATGAAAGTCTCCTCGGATGGAGCTGCAGTGGGGCTGAGCTGGGGCTGCCGGGTACAAGTGGAGGAGTGTTACTAATAATTGTATCCATCTATCAGACACTAGGTCAGTGTCACCATTTGGAATGACAACATCCTATGGTGCAGCTGCTGACTAGAGCACTGTCAGCAGTGCTATCACGCGGTGCTGTTTGACCACTGTGCTGGAAATTGGCAAAGAGAGGAAGAGGCCAGCAGCGGAGGTGTGCAGTGTGACCCGCTGCTATAACTAAAGACTGCAATAGAGCAACCATGAGGTTAAAGATAAGGCAATCTAAACTGTAACTGGTTGTGTCAGAGAAAAAATAACACCAGCTAAAAACTACAGCAACAGGGCAATGAAAAAAGGAAATGTGAAAAAAGGCGAACATATGTTTTTGTGTCGACCACAGTGACCTTTGGATAAATAGGATAAATTGCATAAGAACTATGGTAGCCATGAAGCTTTGTGTTTCATGAATGTACCCACATTCTCTTTAGAATATGAATTACGCCCTCCAGTGTCTCTACAGTCTCACATAGAAAAACTGAACTATTTTAAACATTTTATTTTGTAGAAAATGGTCAGAAATGTGCAATACAAGGTCAAGGCACAGTATTTCCTACCACTGTCTGGTTTGGTTTTGAAGTAATCTTACAGCTTAAGAAGCACATTTCCTCTTAGGAGTAGACATAGTCAATAAAAGGATCTGATTAGGGTGATGGTGAGGAGGCCTTCAGTCTCCAGCAGAGGCTTTCCTGAAAACTCAAAGTGGGTGTTCCTGCAGAACAAACACTGATTGGAAAGAGAATCTGATTTCCATGACACTGCAATACACTTCTTAGCTATACACGAGGCAACTGCCATAAATTCTATTGGTGACTTTTATAGAGATGCTATCGAGTAGATAAAGTTCTGGATCCAGCAGAAATTTCAATTTTCTAACCTCTGTTAAGATGGAACAAATATGGAAATGAATCTTTGAAGAAGAGAATTGAAGTTAGCTGTTCTGGAGTTGAAGGGAAGAGTTGTAGGGGAAATGTGAATCCTGATAGTGGGATCTGGAGGAAAATGGAGACATTTTGTGTCCTGGGAGGAATTCTACCAACAGCAGAGAAAGATAACTAAAATCTGGATGGTATGTGCTGAGTGCTTTGGAGAGCAGGCAGACAGCCGACGGCCGGAAGAAACGGAGCTACAGAGGGAGAGTTTCCTGGACATATCTGTCATAGAGAGGATTACTGCACAGATCCAGGGTTGAGAAAACCCAGGGAAGCCTGACTCTCCCTCAAAGGCCAACCATTAGGTAAAGATGTTCTCCTTCAGCACTGAAAACACCCAGAAGTAAGGTGAAGTAATTGGGGCCAGATGTGCAGTTAGCAGCAGGCAAGCCACACCCTCCAGCACCAGGATCAGTTCATTCCCATCACTTCATCTCAGAGCTTATGTTCTATTACACTGCATTAATATAAACTTAATGCTATAAAGTATATTCATTTTGGATTTTATGTTTTAGAAACAATAAGTAACAATTAGCTTCTGCACATAGATTGTTGGCAGAACGTTTTAAGAGAGGTCAGTTGTAACAATGGATATTTTGAAACTCATTCTTAGAGAAGTTGTTCAGAATATGTGGCTGGAGTAAAGACGACAAAGTAAAAATGGCAAATGCTCTCCAAAAAGGAGAAACTAATGGACAGGAACAGGAGGCAATGTTTTAGTAAAGTGTTAGAGACGAAAATTGGATTTCCTACAAAAAATCTTCATTAACAGCTAAATGGAAGATAATCCTTTTTTAATGCATTATCATTAACTGACAGCATAGATTTGGAGCTGGTTACATCATTTATCTGCATCTTTCACCTTTACACACCATCTAATTATAACCAACAACAGATGATGCTCAATATTATCCCAAAAGATCTCCACTAATGTCCGACAAGGACAGCTGTAGCCGAACATGCTAAAAGCTTTCCAAACTGGACGTAACGTCATAAACAAAGAGACCAGAGACAGGTAAATGATCAAGTCTGCAATGAATTAGCAGACTCTAGATTGGGTTCAACATATGAGTGTTTGGAGGCCCACATTTCACCTGATTGCTTCAGTAGCTGACATTAGCAGAGTGTGATGATTGCAATTACCCTGTGGGTTGGTACGTTACGATGAGCAAACATGGCGTCTCCTCTATGTCTTTGTCTGCAGACAGGGCAAAGTTTTGGAAACACGTTTTGACACAAACTTGTGTTTTGTATGGATAAAACGTGTGCAATACCACACACTCACATTATGTTCCCATCATGCTGACGGTTGCGGAGGCTGTGTGATGGATGAGCTACACCCTCGACAGCTCTCCAGGCCACCACAGGGTGTGCCCGTCTATCAGGCATCTGCAGCGTGTGGGTGAGGGGATCTGTCCGTGGTAAACACTGGCGGAGGCAGAAGGAGAGCTTTTGCCCTTTGCCTACCACTTTTCCATTTTTCATTTTCCATAAAACTAATCATAAGTCATGAAATACATATATATTCTCGGAGCTTAACTGTCCAATTAATATATTTATGAAAGAGGAAGCCCAATGTATTATTTCACATAAGTTATGACTTTGTTTCCAAAGACTAATGATAACAAATCTGTGTTAAAACTAATCATGGGCGCATATTCATGACCTCAGTTCGCAGAATGACAAATAATGTTTTCAAACCTTCTGCAAATGCAATCTGTATTGCTGAAATGAGATTTGCTCGCAGGGTTCTTTAATAAGCAGGGGCCCAAACACATCCGCACTCCAATGCTGTTGCATATTTGTGCAGGCACCTCAATATTTTCAAAGCTTAAGCATATTCAGTCTATTCAATCATAGGGCTGTGATTAGACCTAACTTTTTCCCATGTTTATTCATGTCGGTTTGTTTCCAGCCTCCGACCGTCGTCGCCCAGGTTTTGAGGTTGTTCGACAAAAATAGCCTGTCCAACCATGATTCTTTGAGTCGAAATAAAATAAACAACCCTTCACAGCTGAACCATGCTTAATCCTAAACTGAAGTCAGTAATTGAATAAATTACATATTTGCTGGTTTTGTTGTTCTTTGACAAACTTTCTGTGTTGGTTTGTTGTTTCCGCTCTGCACATTTGTTAGGAACATGAGAGCAGGTGGTCCAGGTTAAAAAAAAAAAGACCAATTCCAGCCTGGAAAAGGTAATGTCCTATCATTTAGATCTTAGTTATATACCTTAGATTGATATCAAACGAGATAAACATAGTGTTAGTTTCATAGTTATTTAACTCCCTAAACAGATAAATCACTGATACTTAACATTATCCATGGGATGATCTAATTGGTGGGTTTCCTAAATGGATACTCTGTTGATGCACTTCATTATTAACACATATTGTTGGGCCTTTGTTCAGAACAATATGCACAGAAGGTTTTCCAATTTAGGTTTCAGTTCAATTTCATTTAGATTTTGACATCTTTGCCTGTCACTTTGGGTTCCACAGGCTCGTGTTAACCTCATGATAACATAAGCTGATCTCTGGCCATCAGTGTGTTTTCCAAATGCGCAATTAGTTGCAAAGTGGTTTAACAACAGTAAAATGTGTGGTTGCTACAGGAGATTAAAGCATTTATCAAACATGCATAAAAGAATCATAACAGGTCTCCAGGGATTTTTTTAGATGAGGGAACAACATTATACATTTTAAAGAAGCTGACCTTACATAACACTGCTCCTTTAAAGTGGTCATCACAAAGCTCTGATCTCAGTCCCAGAAAAATTTGATAGACAGACTGAATGTGAATTGCACCAGTTCTGAATGAAGGAATGGCGCAAGATCCTATGAAACTGATCATCAGACTAATACGATGAAAATACTAATGTGCTAATACTAATTTTCTCTAATTATCTCAATATTCATTTTGTCAATCCTAACTGACCTAAAAAAGGAAACGTTGGATTTGACGTCAGCCTACTAGACTGTCAGAATGTTTTGAGCCTGGTTTCCTTTCTTGGCTAAAAGCCCAAAATCAATTGTGAGAATATGGAAACTTTGGACAGGTACTGCATCTCTTTTTTAATGCGTCTTTATTGATTTCCCTCACTTCACATTCTTCACCTTTGCTTGCTGGAAGCCTAAAGAAGAGCAGGTCAGGAATAAATTGCTCATTCGATCAAAGAGCAATTTGGCTAGCAGTTCTTTTCTTAAGCTGGACTTTAAATGTAGACTGTGTTTCGTCGATTGTTCTTACTGTGAAGGAGTGAACTCTGTGGCTTTTTCCTTCAGTTTTGTCTTTCAGTTTAGGATCTCTAGTGTCTCTACACCGATAGTGAGCCTTTAAAAGTCCCAAATACAGTATTTGTACATATTAAACCTAAACTGGGCGTGTGAAACTGAATTGTAGTAATACCAAAAATCTTTTTTTGCATAAGAGGCTTACAGATCTTTCTCATAAGCTTTCCAACCCCAATTCAATGTTTTTATTTTAAAATAAATAAAGAAGGGCAGCACACTGTAAGGTGTCTGGAGTGCATATTGAAATTTTATGGCACATGTCAGAATGACAACCAACCATTTTAGATGAAATCTGTCAGTTTGGCCAAAGGAGATGTAGAAATATCCATCCAAAATTCCATAGGATTGTTGCTCTTGGCTACAAGAAATAATAGGGGAATGAAGTCCAACTTGCTAAGGGACACTGAACTAAATATTAGTGAGCGTATGAGTCTGCATGTACATTAGAACATTGATCCTGCATGGGCTAGAAACACTTAAACCTTCAAACTCAGTTCTTGTATTGAAAAAATTTAGCAGTGTCATTCCGCATTAAACAAATATTTGCTGAAATAATAAGCAGAGAGGTAATACAGTAAATGTGAGTGTACAGTGTGTGGAGTTTCAGCTGACCAATTATGTTGCAGAAACAAAAGCACAGCTGCTAATGGTGTTACTGCTAGTCCACTGTGTGATGGGAAGTGTTTGTTCACATAAAGAAACATTGTAATGAGTTTTGAACACAGGAACCCAGTTAACTAAATAATGTGGAGTGTTGGGTATAAACCTGTCCACTTGTTATTGAACCCATTAGGTTACATGTTAGCGCTGATAATGCTAATGCCAGATCTGAATAGGACCAGACTGTGTAAATCTTTTGAGTTGGGGATTTGTCATATATCAACACTAACATCACTGTCAGTCATTTTTTTTATTATATCGGTGTTGGTCCGACAAATGAAACTGATATTAACAATCAATATTTATTTCCAACTTATTGCTGTATGTTTCTAGAGGATATTGGCCATATGGTATTGGTTTGGTCATGTGACATTGTTGAAGACAGTGATCCGGCAAAGGATTATGGGTAGTTTAGCTAAAGCAGTGAAGCAATGATGAAGTAATGAGAATATTAATATCTGCCCTAATTTTCATATCAGTGCATCACTTTGAGTCTTTTAGAATCTGAGCAAAAATCTATTGTGCTATATTATATTCAACTGATGTTTTTCTGTTTTTATTATTTTTAATAAAAACATAAACTTTTGCCTCGCTAGAATCATCTTTTTTCTTACTTTCCACTAAAGAGTGGGAATTGTGAATTTGTTACGACCTACTTTCTCAAAGACCGGCTTCTAAAACATTTTTAGTTTTCTGAGGTCAAAGCACTTCTGTGGCTGCGCGTTGCATCAGCCGCTTATTTCTTTCTTCTTTTTTTTGAAGATAGTTAAATAGTTTAAAGTCCAAAGCTGCCTTCCAGTGGAACAGTGAGAGAGACTCAGAGCAGCATGAAGAGTAACCCTCAGCACCAAGACTCTTGAACTAATCCTGGGTATGAAGCATTTTGCATTATCAGGGGACAGTTGCATGTCTTGAATCCTACAAAGTGTCTGTGTGTTTTTTTTTTTTCGTTGTTTGTTTGTTTTTTATGTTTAAAAAAATTGCATATTTGGGGAAAATAAGCGGACCCCCCGAGCAGAATCAACCAGCCACCTTAACCGGAGATTAACAACAGAGCATAATTGATGATGATTAATGCATAAATGAATGACACATTTTTGTCTGGACGGGACAGCTCCGCTGTGTTAAGAGGATTACATTATAACATTTGCTTCATAACTAATTTGGTTAACATAGGCAATCTGTGTGCAAACAGGTTTATGATTAGGCAGCGAGAGTGAGCCAGGTCCTGGCAGTGTCCCTCTCTCTGTGTTCGCTAAGGAGAGGAAGAGAGGAGAAGAGGGGAGAAGAGAGGAGAAGTGAGGAGAAGAGAGAAGAAGAGAGGGGAAGAGAGGAGAAGAGAGGAGAAGAGAGGAGAAGAGAGGAGAAGAGAGGAGAAGAGAAGAGACATTTTCTGGAAAAAATGCCAACTGTGTCTTGGCATTCTTAAAACTGTTCGTAATAGGAATCAACCAGTTTACAGTGGGGTAAATAAGTATTTGATACAACTTTCCCAAGAATAGAGATTTGCCTTTTACTGAAAGAAAAATTCAATCATCCACCAATCAGCAAGAATCCCGCTTCTCACTGGCTGCAGATACAAATGTGCACAAATCTTTATTTCCTGCTGCTGCTGAAAAATCAGAATTTCACAATTTGTGTTCCCATTAAATAAGAAATAAATTAAAGTCACATGTGAATAAGTTTCTTCACACGATAAATAAATAATTCATGGCAGTGACGGAAGACAACAGCTACATGAGATACATTTAATTTAAAATCCTGCAGTGACTGCAAGGACCCCCTCCTCAAGCCAGCGCTTGTCCAGGCCCGTCTGATGTTTGCCAACGACCGTTTGGATGATCCTGTGGAGGAAAGAGCAATGGTCATGTGGCCGGATTAGACAAAAGTAGAGCTTTTTGCTCTAAACTCAACTCACTGTAGTTGGAAGGAGAAGAATGAGGACAACTCCAACAACCCCTTCCCAACCATCATGATGTAAGAGTTTCAGGACAGCTCCATTGTATTGAGGAGGAGATGGACTGGCCCATGTAGCATCAGATTTTGGACAACAACCCTGAATAAGAGGATTGAAGATATGTAGTGGGTGGTCTTCCAGCATGACAGTGACCTAAAACACCCAGCCAGCACAAGTAAGGATCAATTCCATGAGAATCAGATAAGGGTTCTGGAGTGACCTGGCCAGACTCCAGACCAAAACCCAGCAGAAGAGCTTTTGGGCAATGTGAAGCCGGAACTCCGCATTGCCAAGCAACCTAAAAATGACGTTTTTCAGAATTTTTGTTAGAGACCGTCTCTGAGTTGAAGTGTACCTACTAAGAAAATGACACACCACTTTGGAAGTGGAGAAACTCTGAGGTTGTCAAATACTTAATTTCCCCCACTCTAAGGCTTTTGTGTTTTTGACCAAGAAGAACACCGTCGCCGTGTTAACAGCCTGAGACCAAAACATACTTTGAAAATGATGCTGCAAGGAAAATGTTTTCCCCATTGTGTTTGTGGGGTCACGTTTAGATACTGACATGACTACAGCTGTGACCTTATGGAAAAAAGGAACACACATTGCTCACTTAGTTAAACTCGATGTCAGTGTTTCATTCAGCAGGTCTGTACTGCTATTTGTTTTTTTGAATCCAAAGGTAGGTAGGAAAACTTCTGACCTAGCTTTACAATTCAAACATGGCTCTGGAATTATGAACATGATCAGAAGGTTCTCAAAACACAGAGTTGAGTACACACCAACTCGGTTAAATAAGGTAAAAAAAAAAAAAAAAAAAGGCTCTAGGCAGTATAGGGTGGGGGATGGGGGAAACGATGGGGGCTGCTGCACTGGTAATTGACGGGAGTGATGAGACTAATAAGCTCCCCTGTGAACTCATCAAAGAACAAGTGGGAGATAATGAGACTGTTTTTCCTTTTTTGAGCTCATAATCAGTTTGCCTTTTTTCTGTCTTATCCTCTGGTGCCCTAACCTTTCAGCCTCTCCTCTCCTCTCACTCATGGACCATGGACATGCTAACAGACAAGTGTTTACTGAATAATTATGTTTAACTTCAATATTATTAGAGGCTCCTTTCACAGTGTTTTATACCTGTGATCCTTTTGGGGCTTTAAGTCCACTGAGCAAGTTAATAAAAAATGTCAGGACAGTCAGCTCTGTTTCTTCTTTCAAAACTAGTTTACTTAGTTTTCCTCTGACGTCAAACACTAACTGACTGGCTTTGTTTTCATCCTCTGATCTGACTCACTGAAAGGTCTCTAGGATAAATGTGAAAGAATAAAACCTAAATAAAATAGAAATGCTCCTTATATCTTGAAATAAAAGAAAAATCTGATAGGTTTTGAAATGAGGTCGAGAAGTTTCATGCAATGAAGGTCAAGACAAAACCAATGTAATCTTATATATGTTTTATATATATATATAATATAATCATTGATCATTGATCACCCATCTCAATTTTCATACGCCTGGTTTTCTTGCAGTTGTTGTCAGATCAGTCCAATGATCTTCCCGATTCTCCCTCTGTGATTCCTGCTGGTTTTGGTTCCTTTTTTCAGTGAATATCTTCTTGCTGGGCCAGGTGATGGTCAAAGTTCGTACAGGAATCTGTCTGGAGGGAAACTGAGGGAGCTCCACATAGAAATCTCTGGAGGGTCAGCCTGAAGGTCTCAGAGTCCAGTGTAGCTCTGCAGGGTGACTCAGCTTTTCAAATAAGCTCAATGTACTGAAATAAAACAGAAATACAATGGAGCCTCGCCTAGTCGTGGCCTTTTCCATAGAGCACATCTAAAATATTTGAAAGCAAGACATGGAAATAGCCCGGAGCACTGCTACTTGACATGCTGTTAACTAGCATTTCCTTGCTGGAGTGGAGATGAGAAGCACCAGGATGTTACCTTCTGTTGTAGTGCGAAGATGGTTTCCACTGTGCATGTTAAAGCTGCAGCTGTAACTTTTCCAAAAACATATATTTTCTTTACATTTTTGTTTAAATTGTCATCATGTTGTGACAATTTAATATGAGACAGATAATTTGTGAAAAGATCAATATTCCCCACCTCCTCCCTGAGCTGCTGTCTGAAGAAATGCACCGCTACCAAACAAACACAACCAATCACAGATCTGATTGGTACTATGCATATACTGCTAAATTCATTAATGGCTGAGAAAGAATTCACCGTTACATAAAACCCTTTATCCGCTGTCATTGCTGGTTGTGTTAACTAGCCTTAGCATTCCCAAAAGGCTGTGCTGAACGGAAGATGGTATGACATAACAGAGAGCAAGGGGTCCAAAAGGTGGGTGCCTGGGCATGATTGACAAGACTAAGACCCACCTCCTGGCTTTGATTGGTTGTTTCTACTGAGCACTGAGAGGACGAGGAGCTTGATCTTTTATTCAGTTTTTATGTCTCATACAATTTTGTCGCTTCATAGTGACAGCTTTAACAAATATATAAAGACATTTTTTTGCATTTTATGTATTTTTTTTTTAATAAAAGTTACATAAAGCAGCTTTAATGGATATTGAAGTATAACCAGTGGTTAAACTATTAAAACAGGCATAAGCATCGTTAGAGGCGTCTCAAGTATTTGTGAGAACACTGTGTGTAATGTGCTTCCAAATAAGAAAGACTCTTCAACACTGGCTGTTTGAAATCATGTTATAAAAAGTAACATTCATCTTCATGTGTTTAAAGTTTATAAAAATTTCAGACTGAAAGATCCAACTGGATATTTAACATTTGCTTTTCCTTCGCTTTGGCCCCTTTCCGTGCCTTAATCCGTTTCTCTGTGGAGTTAATCTGATGGGTTTAGTCCTTTTTCAGGCCGTTAAAAATTAAACCATTTCCGAAGAGGCACTCGGCTCTCTGGTGAACCACAAATTTGGAGTGATGGCGGAAACAGGAACACACGTTTCATGCTGCTGAAGACACAACTGCATTTGAATGTTGCTTTCACTTCGTTGTCTGTGAGAGTGATAAAGTGGGTGAAAAAAAAGTGTTGGATTTGTAGAGTCAAACTGTTTTCACTTAATGTGAAAAGTTTCCAGACAGTGATGAATATACATTAGGGGCACTCATGTTTTCATGTTTCAAACACTCTGCTTTTCTTAGTGTTTTGAAAAATTTTGCCATATGAACACACACACACATATTTATATATATATAAAAATTCCCTTCTCACCCACCGCGGGTGATTCTTATCCTCTGAGCTCGGGTCCTCTACCAGAGGCCTGGGAGCTTGAGGGTCCTGCGCAGTATCTTGGCTGTGCCAAGGATTGCACTTTTCTGGACTGAGATGTCTGATGTTGTTCCTGGGATCTGTTGTAGCCACTGCTCCAGTTTGGGGGTGACTTCCCCGAGGGCCCCGATGACCACAGGCACCACTGTGGTCTTCACCTTCCAGGCCCTCTCCAGTTCCTCCCTAAGGCCCTGGTATTTCTCCAGTTTCTCGTGCTCCTTTGTCCTGATGTTGCAATCGCTTGACATTGCTACACCTACCACAACGGCTTTCCTCTGTTGTTTATCCACTACGACAATGTCTGGTTGGTTCGCCATTACCATTCTGTCTGTCTGGATCTGGAAGTCCCACAGGATCTTACCTCTGGTATTCTCCACCACCTTTGGGGGTGTTTCCCACTTTGATCTCGGGGTTTCCAGTCCATATTCTGCACAGATGTTTCTGTACACTATGCCTGCCACTTGGTTATGTCGTTCCATGTACGCTTTTCCTGCCAGGATTTACTTAACTAATCAAATGGTCAAATGGTAACATTAGGACACTGAAAAAAAGCAAGCTGTCATCTGTACTGGTGGAATTGCAGGTTTTGATTTGGTACAGAAATTCAGCTCTCATCCATTATATTAGCATTATTGTCCAGTAATCAGGTCCAAATAATTTGCACTATGCTAATGACAGTGGCCATTTTCTGGATCTACTTCTCTATTTCTCCTGGTCTTCTGCGGTTCCAGTCTCAGTTGTTTCAGTTTTCCGGTCTAATTTTCAGACTTGCTTCCTTGCCAATTTGAAGATAGCCTTAATGGAATCTTATACCTTTTATACGCTGTCAATATCGTAATAATAGCAATAAATCAACTTTTTGGTCTCTTACCTTTTCATCCCTTCTTCTCCTTCATATATTACAAAGATTAAATGAAACTATAAAAAACCAGAAAGCAATTTACAGGCTGTGGACCTTCCTAATTTATTGAGCCATTTTGCTCTCTATTAAACCATCACTGAGAGTCATTGACCATTTTTGAAGGGGTGGCATAAAATTGGTATCCTTTTCATTAGATCACAAAAATATTCAAACCCTTTCAATTCTTTGACATTTTGACATGCCACAACAAACTTCGATGTATTTTATTCAGACTTTATATAATAGATAAACACACAGCAAGACAAAATATGAAAAACGAAAAGAGCTTTGTCTATTTCTCCCAGGCAGTGATTTTTTTTCTTCTTTATTTAGTGTTGGGGGTTGTTGTTCAGTCCCAGTGTGAAAAACCGTCCATTTTCTAACAGCATCTCAATAACAAACTTGCTTTAGGAATTGCTGGATTATCTCTGCAAATTGTTTTTGTGTGGCCAATAAAGCTTTCAGAAGTTTAAGTTTATTTCTATTAATCAGAACAGAAAAATGACCTCTTCGGACATCACATTGAATGAATAAATTCTCATGCAAGCTGTTCCACCGCTTTGATGTGCATCACTCTGGTGGATTTAAAGCAAATTGTTTCAGTATTTTTCATTCCCAGGCTGTAACTAAGTGTGACTGGGACCGTTTTAGTTTTTCTGAGATGCTGACAGTAATGGAACACCTCTAATTACAAACATCTTCAGTAAAATCCACAACTATCTCTGGTTGTCCAACAAACAGTCCCACTGGTGCTGGGAGCTACTGGCTGCATTTTAGATATAAAGTGAAGCAAACTCATCAGTATCTGCAAAGATGTTGATGCATGTCGATAAAAGTCAGATCTTCTCTGCTACTTTCCATGTTCTGAAGTAGTTTTCTATGCAGAAAGACTGAAAACGACAGGTTTGACCAACAAAACAAGCTGGTTAACTTGATTTGATTGGGGCCCAAAATTGCTATATCTGTAGTTGTCTTTCTCACAGACAACTACAGTCAACTATGTCAAGCAAAGCAAACTCTTTGAGATGGCGCTGCACCAAGAACCACTGATGGAAACAACATCAAAACCTCTGAAGAAGACACTAATCACAACGTCCTTCTTTACAAAACAGCACTAGACTGTCACGTTTGTTTTGGTTGTATTTACCCAGAATACCCTTTACTGTGTAGTGCACTTCCTGCTTGTGGAGCCATTTCCGATAATCTATCTACGCATTTGAACCGCACCAGAGTTCATTTCAAATGAACAGAGTTAAAGGCATATACATATAAACATTGATACTTGTGTATTGCTTAAAAAAATTTATATTTACTGGGGTTACAAATTTATTCATTGATTACTACATCTCATTGCCATTTTTATTGTGTCTTAATTTGAATTAATTAAATAAGTTATTTTTAAAAATTTGCATCTACCACTTTATTCTGGTTATTTGCAACCTAATTTGTGTTTTTACAGACAATAAATGGATTTAGTTTGATCCTCTCTGCTCTCTTTCGGAGCACATGAAAGTAAACTCCCTGACATCTAAGTTAAAAACAGGCCAATGCTTATGCCTCCAAGCTGCCTTGATTTGAAGCATTTGACCGTGGAGTAACTGAATGAATGCTCTTATATTGTCAGTTATGCCATTAAATATAGATTGGTTACAGACAAAAGCCTGTGTTTGCTCTGCCATCATGGACAGAACATGATGTCAGTACTTGGACTGCAAAGGTCATCTTGCAATATCCCATTAACAACAGTTTTTTCCTGTCTGTTGCTAAATTAAATACCTCAAAGCTAAAAGAGCATGAAAACTGAACATGTTCCTTCTGAACATTTAAGGTCACAGGTCACCCGGCAGAACAGAAACACATAGGACCAACAGCCGTACACACCCTCACACACACATTATTTAGTGTGATTTAGATAGACTTATTAAGAACTCATACATGTTTTTGGACTGTGATGAGCAGGAAGAGAGATAAGTCACCTCAATAATAAATAAAGTCTGTCAGGGTGTTGAATATTAGTGGATATTTTTGTGGAATGTGCCTAAAATATTTAAAAATTGCACAAAATTTCCCACTCAAGGATATTTTCGTAGGGCATATCTGAAACATTCAAAAGGAAATGCAAATACTTAAGTGCAAGGCTACTTGACAGACTATTAGCTGACATTTTGAAGGCAGCTAATCCAAGTGGCTGACTTATTTTCTTTATCACTGATTGTGTGTACCCCTCAAGGGTGGCAATAAGGAAGACTGAAGATGTCATCTTCTGGTGTAAGACAGATGATGAACACACGTCCCACAAGACTTGAAACTGTAATTGGAGCAAAATCTGATTCCACAAAGAATTTAGTGTGAGTAGTAAATGGTAACATGATAAAAACAGGAAATAGTTCACCTGGTATACTGGTTTTATAACGCCCATCAATCCTCCGGATATCTTTTCATAATGTAAAAGAGCCTACAAACTAGATTTGTGCGATTAAGAAAGTTTAGGTTGTGGTAGCTTAGTGTCTATTTTTTTCTTTTATTTTCCATCTCTAAGTATTAAAATATTTTCCGTCAGCTACACTCTAGTGCCTCAAACATATGTTAATATCTTTATCTATGCATCTGCACAGAAGCCAGGGAAGCTAAATCGGACTGATTAGAAGGTTTTCAGGCACATCAACTTCCTCCCTTGATGCAGACATGGCCTGCGATCACATGGTAAGATATTTTAATTACCCACATTGTGTATCCAGGTAAATAACAAAGGAAAGATCTTCACAGCAAAGATAAAATATTTGGGAACACTGTCTAAATGTACAGATAGTTCTTCTGTACAAGCCCAATGATTCCTTTACTGTGTTAGATAAACACTAATAAATCCAACCAACATGTTTTCCTTCATTGGAGCCCAAGGGTCGTTCAAAAGCATTTTAGCTAAAGTGAGTAGACAGGAAAATGTTTGGATAGACTGGTCAAGATAGGAATCCTTATCTACTGCCAGCGTCAAGCCCACAGCACAAAATGCTAAGGTTTCTGCAAAAGGTCAGGATGGAGAAGCAGACAGACATGAGAGTGCTTCAGAAATCCTCCTAGACACTTATTTGAATGCTCCTTTCTTTCTGTTTTGCTATCTGCATGTTAGCAGAGAAGATTCTTAAGTCTATTGGGACCCTGAGCCAAAATTCATCAGATACTTCTCCAACTAATGCAAAGAATAATTCAGCCAAACAAAATCTGAAAAAAATAGATCTTATTTTTTTTTTGTCAAATCAGGCTAATAGAGAAAAAAAAAATATGCGTAAAAAACATGTATGATTTTATCATTAACATTTATCAAGTTTAATTAGATTGTCTAATTTAATTACTTAATATAGTAATACATTGAGGTCTTTTGAATATACAAATACATTTATTTTTGTTTATATTTTTTAGTTCTTATTTAATTTGTAAACACATTTTCTACTAGCTACAGAAAGCCATGGTTGGGGGCCCATCTGAAATCATCTTGATTAAAACTGATCTTTACCCTGACCCTTGCCCTGAACCTACAGTTTAGCAAGACACATTACTATGAGTCCAACTCTAAATGTGTCCAGAAACCAATTTGCACCTTTAAGCTAAATCTACCCCAAAACAGCTTTGGGCCACATAAGGAAGAGACCCTAAATGGTTCTTACAATGCATCAAAAATTGTGTGGGCTTTCTCCGACTTTCCTTAATTTCTATAGCCGAACTCTGACCTTTTCCTTAAACCAGAGTATGCATCTAATCCTGAACTATGCTCAATTCACACTTCAGTCCAAAACCTAACTCACAACCCCAAAATGATGTCCTCATCAAGGTAAGATGTCCTCATATCCACACAAGCCATTTGTGGATCACATGGACCACAAATGTCCATGTGGTGTTGATTGCTTGTCAACAGTAAGCCCTCACAGTAATGACTAAACAAGTACACATACAGACATGCACACACGCACACATTCAGTCACCACAGTTCAATTTTTTTGTGATGTAATTCCATTAATAATTTCACTGTCCTCATGGACTCTCTATTATCTATGAGGTTTCCTTTCTGGTCTCCAACACTCCTCTTCTATTTCTGTTTGTTTATTTAGCATCTAACTATTTTCTAAGCCTGTGTAAGACTCAGTTTTTCTCATGTATTAAAGTTAATTATGCAAAAAGGCAGTAGCTCAGAATTTATTTTCTGCAGAGTAAAACTATCTTAACACAAGTTGATAACTACCTTCTCCACATGGTGTGTCTGAAATGCACAGCAAGGAAAAAAACAAAACAGTACGGATGTGTAATAATTGGTGGTCGATTAATTGGTCACCCAACTGTTCAGAAGGATCACAAATATCATAGATTATTTAATTAATTGAAAAAGATTTTCTTTTTGATCCCAATGGGAAATTAAATGAAAACACCAATAAAACCCATGTTGAGCTACACAATGACATATTGTGAAAGGTGACAGGATGGTGAAATCACTTTGCTAGACTAATTGACATTGGCGCTAATTGCTTTATAAAGGCTATTGATAGAGTTGAACATCACATTTTACATAAATAAATCAAAGCTAAAATTAGTGAGCCTATGATATTCATATTTATAGGGGTAGACCTAAAATTCATAAGTATTTAAGATCTCCCAAAAAGCTTACAACTGCCTATTATAGTTTTTTAGTAATTTACCAAATGTACCTTAATATACATTAACATGTTCAGATAAAACTGTCTTTGAGGCCAATTTCTACAGTCTCCCTGAGTAGAGGGGATTAAAGAAGACCAACGGTGTGTCAAGTAGAGCTGCACTGGGATAATTAAACTTTTATTTAGAATATTTTAAATATGCTTTAGGTGGGTTTTGCATCAATATTTAGGACCTATATTCAACCTAAAAATCTGTGAGTACCAAATCACAAATAGAGAGCAGTTCACTGTAACTTAAAATTATAGCCAAAAACTAATACAAAATATTGATATTAGCTACTTGTATGAATCATTTTGGACATCATTTATTTTATCAGTTTAAATTATCAGAAATTTTGCAGCAGTTGAAAAATAATTGAGATCTCTGTGCAACTCCAATATCTAGGGTTCATTGCTCTAACCAACTTTTCCCTGGATAACTGACACAAAAAAAAAAAAAGTTTGATTTTGGGGATTTTTCTGTGTACTCCATTGAAAGTACACATAATTACATACACACACACACACCTATATATATATATATATATATATATATATATATATATATATATATATATATATATATATATATATATATATATAATTTTTATATATGTTTGTGTATGTATTAAAATTGCATTAGATTGAGTTCAGAGGGCTACTACGCAACATCACTCCTAATTTAGCATTTGTGACAAAATTTTGGAATGTTCTTTTTGATGACACAATGGTTGGTGTTGGAACCCAACATTCTGTTTGAGCTCACTCTGTCAGAGATTTCTGACAGAGTGAGACAAAATTAAAAAAGTTGAAACTGCCATTGCCTGAAGGCGAAAGGATCCACACTAAAATCTCCAAAAAAAAAAAAAAAACACAAAAAAAAAACATGGGACGTAAAAGGAAGAGTAAAACACCAGCCCACATGAAACAAGGTAAGTTACTTCATGACTTTCAGAAAAAAATTACTAAAAATGGTTTGTGTTTACATTTGTAGAGAGAGAAATATTAATGCGGATTTTACAGTTTGTTCATTTTAGACACTGATAAGTGAAAGTCAGCTTATAGGTATGTTTTAATAGTCAAGAGCAGTTGCGTGTCTAGGTTATTTTTCTTAGAGGTACAAGCTGAAGATGGACATACTAAGATTTCAATTTCATCTAAATACAATGAAGACTGAGATTAAAGTGAACAGAGGGTCAAAACCTAAATATCAAAACTAATTATTTAACCAAACTATACAGACCCCTAGGAAAAAAGCTCACTTTTTGAGTCACATGATTAGCCTGTTTAGCTTAGCAAAGCGTAACTGTAACAAATACCAAATACACACACCCATACAGTAAATACAGTATACTGTATACATATATACAGTACTGTATATACATATATATAAGTAATTCAAATGATGAAGTCTCTCATTTTAGAGGGCAACAGCAGCATTATGTCACCAAGAACAGAGTCTGATGAGTACAGCAGACCAAGGAAAAGGAAAAAAGCTGCAGATGAGACCCCCAGAAGACAGATCATGGTCTCTCAGATGGCTGGAGCCTCCACAAGCTGTCAGAACATGAGCAGAAACCAAGGGGAGACTGAGAAGTGACGCCACAAAGTCGGCAGAGGAATCTTCACCACCAGCCAAGAAGAAGAAGAAGGGGAAGTGGGTTCAACCCAAAGAACGTCTGTCCTCCTGGGACATCAGCTCAGGTTGGCTTGTGTTGGGACTCACACATTTTGTGCTATGATGACTGAATGTTAATATGTCACATTGTTCTTTTTTCCTCTCATTGTTAGAGTCAAGCAGCTTCAGTCCGGCACTTTGCAGCATAGGAGTTGGCGATTTAAGGAAGAGGAATCTGAGGAGGCAGAAGACGGAAATGATGGAGATGGACGAAGAAAGCGAGGATTCCCAAGGAGATCAAAGTCGTGATAGATTTGTAACATAAGAATTCATGAGACAAAGCTACCAAAATTAGCTTTGAGATATCATTAGTGTTTTGTTTTGATGCTTTGATATTTGAATGTGTTGGTATGTTTAGGTGACTTCTTTGAAAAATATATCGAGCTGGATCAACTGGGAGAAGGAGGCTTTGGATTTGTATTTTCTGGATATCGGGTAGAGGACAAATTACCTGTAAGGGTTATGCTCCCCCCGACCATCCACCCCACACACACATGCACAAATTCACTTAAGTCACTTTATTTGTTTTTTTCGTAATTGATAAGGGTCAGGGAACTACCACTGATACCAACTTTACAGAATCTAACAGTAGAAAGTACAAAATACTGTATCTCTTAAAGGATATTGCATTGCTAACATGCTAACCAAAGTCTTGTTTCGATCTTATAGGTGGCTATCAAGCGTATCCCTAAAGAAAACGTGGTCATCAAACATAAGGTAAGTGAGCAATAGCATCTAACAGTTTTTCTTCTTCTAAGTGGATTCCAGATGCATTGTGGGTTTCTCCTGTTTGTCTCGATGTTTCAGGGTGAGAACGGCAGGGAGCTGGCCATGGAGGTGGCTGTCATGCTAGAAATGAGGAGCCTAAGCAGTTCACTGGGGGAGTCAGCCTTCGTGCCCCTGCTGGACTGGTACGATGTGGAAGAATACCTGATCAGTGATGGAGAGGCCCATGCCTTCTGACAACCTGTCAGACTACCTTATGGAGCATAATGGTTGCCTTAAGGACAAGGAGGCTAAGGTAAGCTGCTAGACGAGTTTTGGAGATATGGAGATGTTTTCAGGTTAGAGTGACAAACTTAGATACATTTTATTTGTATTTTATATAATACTCCAACATAAAACACAATATGCCATATTTATGAAATGAAATGACAAGAATTTTGTCTTTTTTTTTTTAACAAAAACATTTTCTAAAACCTGTCCAACATTATCCTGGCCATTGCCTTCCTGCACCATTCCACTCAAAAAATGTTGCACGTAGTACAAAAAAGTTTAAAACCAGGGTTGGGGGATGAAATAATAAAGTTTGGAAAGCTCTCAAAGACAATTTTTGTCCATCACACGAAAATGCAAAGGTATACCTGCAAACCTTGTAAGATATTAAGGTCCACCTACACTGACAAGCCTAACAAGGTCAGTTAGGTCTGTCAGTTTTGTGTTCTTCTTTTGTCCTGACCTTAAACACACAGCCAGAGTTACAATCCACACACCAAATAGATAGGAAGGCTAAAAACTTTTGTAGAAAGACACTCTTCATCTTATGGCTCGTCTTAAGATTTTTCAAAGAAGATTGACAAGAGCTTTTAGTCGCTTTGCATGCAAAGTATTGACTTACTTCTCTGCTGTAACTGAATAAATGCCGTAGCTCCCAATATCATACATTGAAGTTTGTGTTTGTGATGTAGCTGAATGTGAAAAACATAAAACAGACATGGAGACTTTTGCCAGGCTGTACCATTCTCAAAAACACCTGCATCTCTGCTGTTCTTGACCATGTGATGTTTTTCCTTTAGATCATACTGAAACAGCTTGTAGAAGCAGCACTCTACCTTCAGAATGCAAACATCTTCCACAGGGACATTAAGGTGGAAAATATCCTGATTAAAACCACTGCAGAAGGCCTTCAAGTCTATCTGATAGACTTTGGTTTAAGCTGCTTTGATGACAGACGAGAACATGAACTTTTCTGTGGTATGATTGGACCGTTGAACCTGGTCCTTTATCACTCAGTAATGCAATTTGGGGAAAAGCGTCTTTTTCTTTGTCATTTGTCATTTTACTGGTAGTCTTATCCCTACACATATTTAAGGTACTCCTGATCACTTCCCACTGGACTGGTACATTAACACTAACTACAGGGCTGGACCTACAACTGTATGGCAGCTGGGCGTGGTGCTGTATGAAATAGTCCACAGGCATCAGTTCCAGACTTCAAACTTCCTCTCGAAAAAGCTGAAGATCAGCAAGAGGCTCTCCAAGAGTGAGACAAACTTATCAGAATAGCTCACAGCACCAAAAAAATCTGTTCTGTGTTGTTCTGTCTTGTTCCTCTGGCTCGGTTCATTGTTGCTGTTTGACCTCTGACCCTCCAGACTGCCAGGATGTTCTGACAAAGTGTCTGATGGTTGACCCTGTGGATCGTCCCACCCTGGAACAGCTGCTGTCCCACCCGTGGTTTTCGTAGACAACACACACAAATGCACACACACGTACACACACATATATACACCCACCCACTGCACTTATACATTTTTACTTTTTCTAGCAACTTTAGTCTTTTCTCTGGGAGTTCTGGCTTTCTTCGGTTCACTCCTCTACTTGAAACAACTCCCATTGAGATTTATGAGTTTGTTCTGGGTTTTTCTGTTTCCTTCAGTTTTCTCCTCAATTCTCAAAATTATATATATTTTTTTCTTTTTTTGGCATTATTGACATTTAGAAGCTTATCTTCATATTTTTTGACTTTCCCAGGTTTTCCTGTTTCCTTCTTTACTTTCCTCTCATCCATAAATTATCTTTTTTTATTGTAATTGGTTATTTTGTTTTTTTTTCTCCGGGTGCTCCGGTTTGATTATCTAATCAAACCCTCCAATCAGAACAATATCAATAAGGTTAATTCGAGATTTGTTGCTTTTCTCTGTTGGGTTTGTTTTTGTCCTTTGGCTAGAATCTCAAACCCAATTTATGGGTTTGAGATTTGGCGTTCTTTGATTTCCTTTAGTTCTCTCATCAAGAAATTATATATTTTTAGAAAAAATAAATTTGATTTTTATTGTGATTTTTGTTTACTTTCCCAGTTCAAAAAAATCTATGTTGAGCTACTTGAAGAATATATGACATGCTTAGTTGTGACTTGGTTCCCACAGCTTGATTTTGTCTCATGTTGTCTGTTGCTGTTCTGTGGGCCAGGCTGCGTTGCTTGTGGGGAAATTCTATTGGTCTCAAATTTGCGTTCACCATTATTGGTGGGATTTATCTTTTCAATTTTACTCATCTTTTTTGGTTTCTGGCTTTATCTCTATTTATTATCTTCTCACATATTTATATATTATTGCTTAATAGAAATATGCAAATGTCTAAGTAAATGCTTGTCCGAAAGAACGTTTTTCTATAGATGTATTTGAAACTGAGATTTTACCTGGTCTGCTGTACAGACACACATTTACAAATATTTTTCTAATACAGTTCTTGTGTATGTACATTTATGTAGGGAGATTTTAAAGGCTGGATATATGTTTACGTGTATGTTTTTGCAGATCTTTCTACCCAGTGTTCCTGTGTTTGTCTCTCTTTCCTGTCTCTCTTTCCTGTCCTCTCCAACCCCAGCCAGTCAAGGCAGACGGCTGCCCGTCCTAAGCCTGGTTCTGCCAGAGCTCTGTCCTGGTAAAAAGGGCTTTTCTCTCCACTGTCGCCCCGTGCTTGCTCAGGATGGGGGATTGCATTAAAGTGAAGCTTTGATGCAATCTGCTGGTTTCCTCCCCTCCGTAGAATCGCCACCTTAACGTGGTGGAGGGGTTTGAGTTACCCTCATGATCCTGAGCTCTGAGTTGTCTGGGACTTTGACCTTTGGTGTGGTCACCCATGGCATCGTGCCTCTAGATTGGGGGGGGGGTCACACCAAGAGCGATTCGAATACTTGAATGGAGTAAAGCTGTAGAAGAGAACAACACCAACATCTGGACTCAGCCTTACAGCATCAAGGCTGAGCTTTGAGGAAATAGCTGGCGTTTGTGTGAGCAGGCGTTAAGCCACATCTGAATGGCTGCTATTGAACAACATGACAAATTCAAAGCAACGTTCCAGGTATGGTTCTGATGAGGGAATATAATATAACATAAGGATATGTAACCTGATGTAAAACTCAAAAATGCTGATTTTTGTTTGTACCCCTGTTTAAACACCTTGGCAGGCGATTGTCATTTCAAGTCACAACCAATATTCACACAAGCACACAAACTGGAATCCTAATAAATTGTCTGAATCTTAACGGAGCAGTATTATGTGTTTCCCAGCCTCAGTGTGCCATTTTTTAGCTCGGAAGCTTGGAAACTGCAGCTCAGAGGAGGCGATGCTCGTCCACCAAGGTGTTTCGCG
Source organism: Poeciliopsis gracilis (assembly GCA_911649635.1). Taxonomy (NCBI): domain Eukaryota; kingdom Metazoa; phylum Chordata; class Actinopteri; order Cyprinodontiformes; family Poeciliidae; genus Poeciliopsis; species Poeciliopsis gracilis. The sequence goes on from CAJVRI010000530.1 coordinate 553,486, forward strand.
CAACTGAATGGTTGCCATGGAGATGAAAAGATTTTCCAAGCATGCATGAAAGAATTAACACAACACTACAGGTATGTTTTTTGATGACAGAATATCAATATAACATGGCACATTTCACTCTTAGTTTAAACATGAGTCAAAACTGATTGTTTTTATTTGTCTTATAGAAAAAAAAGAATCTGTACAATGACATAGAATTTTAAAAAAGTTATTTACATAGAGAGTTTGACTTAGTTCCAAAAAAGCTACAGCAAAAATAGTTGGAACAAGGTCAGAATTTAATCCTGCAAAGGTCTTAAAACCGCAACACTCAGCAGCTTCAGTAAAATAATATTGCACCTTAAATTCATGAGAACCTAATAGTTTAATATTCACAAATGTACCCTTGGAATCCAAAAATATATTATTTTGCTCATTCTAGGACGTCCCTTTCCAGCTTCCCATTGCTTCCTGAGGCCTGGTGACAGATATTATGGTCTAACTTCCCCACTTCTGGCTTTAAACGGGGCAACGCTTCGGTTTATTTACTACTACTGTGTGCACGGTGCAGCAGATTTGCAGCTGTTCATGGCCACTCCTGCAGTAATTTAAGTGAGATTGTGCGTTATAATCACACTGTAATCACAAAGGAAGATAATTCATTACGGCCTCTGGAGTGAGCAGTGGTTACTTCAGAATCCAATTAACTAAAGCAAACAAACTGCATCAGTTAGCAGGCGCACACTGCCTGTGCTCGCCCCACACTGGGAGGAATAACATGCGCTCCACATGGAGGGGGCTGAAAGGAGAAGTGTATGATGAACACTTCACAACCAATCACATGACTGACTTTGCTTTTGATGTTTGTGCTTCTTGTGAGCAAAGCCTCCATGCAGAGAGAAAGAGAGAGCGATGGAGGAGGGGGGATAAGGATGAGTTTATTTGGCAATCATTCCCATAAACAGAAACTGTTTATGGCTCTTCTGAGAGGATTCTCACGTGGCTGTGGCTCACTGCAAATGTATCTGAAATACCATTTGCTTTGAGAAGTGGCTGCCCAGCTTGCATGAAGACGGCATTTGTAAAGGTTATGATGCAGAGTTTTAATAAGTGGCTCTGGAATTGACTGTAGAAACGGCAGCGATCGGTTCCTTGAAGTTCCCTTTAGTTTCAGAGTTCTTAGGTCAGAGATAAGCCATTTAATAATAAAGTAAACAAAAAGAGCTCAATATGATAAATGGAGGATTTAACTTATTGTTGTGTTGTTTTTTTTTTAGTTTCTATCTAAGATGTAAAACAGGTTTCAATTCTATGGTGTTCTGTGTAAACATGCAAATGATTTTGATTTAGTTCTGATTTGTGCTGATTTTAACTGATAACTTTGATTCTTTAGCTGGATTTTTTGACTTAACATAGGTTATAACTGGACCAACCCATAGTCTGTCACTCTTCTCATTTGGTCACTGTTTCTAAGTGTAACTCGAGGATGAATACATCCTTTAATTGGATTTTTATACAATTTGTTTTTTCTTTCAGTTCTTCAGATGAATATGATCCTCCTTTTCAAGACAATTCCCTGTAAACGTAACTCTCCTTTGTTTTATCCCAGTTCGACGCCATCTAGAGGAAACTGAAAACATGCTGAGCTCTTTATAAGGGTTCTCCTGAATTCACAGCATCAATAAAATTGTGGTTGCTTCTTTATACTTTGGAAGATTTCCTAGTGCTCTCAAACGTGCTGTGGTAGTGTTATTGGATTGTAATTATCAAGACATTTTGGCTGAAATGTGTAATAATTGTAACAATTTCTATTTTGCCATTTCTAGGCAAAACGCTTTATCAGATCAACTGCAGTTCACTTATGTCAAAGTTAATTATGCAGGAATTTTCAAATATTAACCCCTGACATCATATCAAAAACCTAAGTTTGACTTTAAGTTGTGGTTTTGCTTTTCAGAAACACATACCTATTATTTTACAACTGCATCTGTAGAAATGCATCTAAAGTCAGATCTTTCCTGACAACCTAATGTGGAATAAAAACTGCTCCGCATCTTCATTTCTGACTGTAACAGTTTTTGCCAGAATTAAACAAGTCCCTTACTAAACTTTAGCAGATATGACTCACTGTAGCAAGACTTTTAATCAAAACATTCAAGCATATTACACTCATCTTAAATCTCTAAACTCCACAAAGAACTGACTTTAAAATATTACCTGTTGTATTGAAGCTTTCAAACTACCTGGCACCAAGGGTTTTAGTCCAAACCCCCTCTGCCTGCAACCCTAATATCTCAATGAACAAGAAAAGGTGAACTAATGTCTATGAAAGGAAATCAGAACTGATGTAAGTGAGCGGCTCCACCATGCTGCCACCATGAGCAGAAAACTGCATTCTGTAAACATGTAGGTCAAATAAAAAAAATCCAGAACATATTGCAGAACAACTTTTGCACTTTTTTTCCATCTATCAAACATGTGAATATGATGTTCTGTCTTGACCAGGCTTGTTGAAGATGATAGAACAGTCAGCCTTGGCTCTCTGTCCTGCCTGCTATCTTTTGGACTCTGGCTCCAGGATTTATTGGAACACCTCACACTTTGTTACACACAGTCCAGATGACTCTGATTTTCCATGGAGGTGCAGTGTGGCAGCGGTGGGCAGGAGGAATCTGCCTTCCCACCGCTGTACCTTTATCAAACACTGAAAAAGCAAGCACTGCCGTTTGTTATTCTTTATGAGCATCATTACATTCATTGGCAATTTATTTTTTCTTCTCTTCATATAATAGAGTTGTATTAATCCCTTACAGCTTGAATTTATTTATGTATATAAGTCTAAAAGATATTCACACCCCCAACAGTTTTAGATTTAAATTTATTTTAATTCATCTGAGAAGTTTGTTTAATAAAAAAGGAGGCAGGCATACTATAGGGAGTAAGGAAAAGAGTATGTTTTTATTTATATTGTATTAAGCATGACTTGTAAAAGTATTTCTCCTCAATACATTTGAGGCCATTTTGCACGTTTTCATTGATATTTTAACGATGCTCAAAGTTTCTGAGATGGAATGGCCTCCTGTAGGGCTGCAGACACTGTGTGTCTTACTAGGGCAAAAATACTTTAGCCAAACTGGTAACCCAGCATTTTACCAACAGCACCGGAAGTGGAGCTACAGTCAGTACTTTTCAAGTTTTAAAGTCTTGAAGAGTTGACCTTCAGGGTGGGTGATGTAGACTTAGAAATTTATCACAATATTTAGTCATACAATAGTGACAATAAAAATAATGATTAAAATCTACTACCTATGTAATTTTTAGGTAACTTTGTTTGTAACTGAAAGGCACAGTGTTCATAGCGTCACTAAATAAAAACAACATTCCAATTTCAAATGAGCTTCTTCTTCAAAACACCACTGACACACATAGAAATAACATGTTTAAATTTACTGACAGTTACTGATGTGATCGTGGAACAAACAGAGAAAATAGTAAAATAGCATTTATGATGATACTGTCAGTTTTTATTTATCAAGAGAAAAATAAATCAAAATTCTTATTGTGAAAATACATTTTACACAATAAATGTTACAACAAATGTCAACCCCTAGAGGGCCTGCAATAGAAAAAAAACACTCAAATTATCACTAGTGCCTAAGTAACATATTCAGTGATTTGTCACTGCATAGCATCGTTATCCAAAGAACTGCAAGCAATTGTTTGCCAACTCAAACAGAAGCTTGCGAGTCTTGACATTCATAATCTGCCTTTCTATGGTGATTTGTAGCACCTAATTACAATATTTTGATTGAAAGTGTGAAGAAAAAACAATGACAAGAGGCTCGTATTGAGTTTGTCCATCTAGACATGCATATCTCCCTTGTATTCACTGTGCTGCTCTTCTTTCCACCCTGAAAGAACCAAACAGACAGCTTAGAGTTCACTTTAATTAGATTTAACATGTGTTCTAACAGAACACAATGCTTATTTTGGCATTTGCATGACAATGCCCTCTAATTGTGCTTTGCTTAATTTGTTTTTAATAGCCAAAGCAGCAGTGCCTGATTATATCCAAAATGGATCACTGTCAGTGAGCATCCTCCTGTCTCCTCTCCCCGCCTCTGTGGTACTCCCTTCTTCTCACTGAGAATTCGGCTCAAACGGCCCACGTGCAGAGTTATTCGCAAGTATCATTAACCCTCCTGACTCTTCATTGTGTTGTTTTCCCTCTGGGAAATGGAATCCACACTCATTTTGATGAAGAACTGCAGTGGATCCTTTGTTTGGGCACCAGATGGAAAGAGACCGATACTTGATTGTGTGAATGTGGCTGTGCCCCAAACGCTGCAGTAAATAGGACTGCATAATGGTCACTTCTCTTCAGCTCTCTGAAGCCCTTTTCTCTCTGCCACTAAACCTAAATAAGGTGCAACAATTTTCCCAGGAGCGAGGGACTTGACACGGACCTGCTGCTTATGGCTGAAGGACTGATCTCAAAACTCTGAGCCAATTCAATTGCATGCTTACTCTGGACACAGACATCACTACACACACTATAATCAGGGACGCTGAAACTGAATTGAACTCAGTATTGACCAAAGAGGGGGAAAAAACCCTCTTTTGTCTTGAGCTGAAAATAGCAAAGAATTGTTGCAGTTCAGTTCTCTCAACAACAACAAAAAAAACCCACTGAAGACTGCATTTTATCTTAAAAAAAAAAAACATCGGGCCTTTTTATATTTCTCCAGTTGTAAAAATGTTGCATATACAAAATATGGCTTAAAAGAAATATTACTTCATATTTTAATGCCTAGACAGTACCTCTGTCTCATTATAAACTAGAAACTCTGCCTTCAGGAAGTCATCTCAACATGTCTTCTCTGGTAAACCTTTAACAATGTTTCTGCCAGCGTTGCTCTGAGCAGCATCTCCTATGATGAGCTCAGCAGGTACGCAGCTCCACCAGGTATTTGCTCATTGTTGCTGGCTAGTCTGAAGGAGCTGAGTGGGGGTTTCTCTGTGAGCCCAAAGCTTGCAAACTGCAACTCCAGGGAGGAGCTGGGCCTTGAAGGCAGGGATAGGTCCACCCAGGTGTTTTGTACAGCTGAACGGGGAGATTAAAGGATTCATGCATGAAAGAATCAAAGTGATACTACAGGTATGTTTTTTTAAGTGAGGGGATAATATTATTGCATAATGTAAAACTGAAAAAGGTTCATTTTACAGATGTTTGGGTAAAGTAACTATTGTAATATACTGGTGGCAGAAGTCCAAACTAACCTATTAGAGGAAACCTAATAATCAATTTGCTGTCCGTGGTAGAAACAACTGTCATCAGTTACCAGATTGTCTTGCTAGTCCATTCTGTCCATTCATGTTATCTTCTGTTAATTCTAATAGATCAGAAGGTTTTGTTCTTAAACCAGAATCTGTGTGCAGTCCCTGTTGTGTCATCCTACTGTGGAGGCATCATTTCTGTTCATTATCATGATCCATCACCATAGATAGATGTTGGATGATAGACATATAAACCATCTGTTCTCTTTGCTTCAGCTGTTTCAACTCTGTGACTGACCAGAGCAGTGTGTACATTAATACATGCAACACCATAGCTTTTTTTTTTTATATCCATTTCCAATAAATGAGTTGTCTGGAGAGAAGCCAGACAATGCAATGCAGAACAGTATTTGTTTCAGTTGTTTATTGCTTGTATTTGTGTTTAATATTTTATACTAAACAAAATATAAATTTTCTTCAATATTTAAAAAATCAGATAATATTTGTGATTATTGTCTCCAAGCAACTCACAAGTGTTTTGCCACCTGCCTTCTTTAATGACTAGGATCGAGTTGGAAAGGATGTAACTGGCTTTAAATTCTGTACGATTGACTTCTTTTGAAAAGATATTGCTGTGAATTCCGATATTTGAAGAAAAACTTGAGAAAGTGTCTGCACCAGCAGGGAGAGAAAAAGAGGAAAAGAAAAGCCTCATAATTCAGATTGTATGTGGGTGTTGCTCTACTTTTCAGATTTAAAACGCATTAATAAAACACATGACACATGAGCAGGAAAAGGCATTTTGCTGTCTTCTTTTTTTTTTTTTTAATCCACAGCAACCATTGGTTTTTCTCTTTTTTTGTTGCTAAAAAAGTTGAAAACACTCAACTTCCATTTCCAGTCAGCAGCGGTTTCACTTAAATGTGAAAACAATAGTCAGTAAATCAATGTGTCAGCTCTGCTGAGTGGAGTTGGCAACAGCAACATTCCTGTCGTGAGCTCCACAATTATATCATTAATCATTGTGCACTGTTAAGTTTAAAATAAGGACTTTATGTCTGCACCTTGACAAACATTTAATTAAAGCTGGAGTGCAACATAAATAACATTCTGTTTGATGTTGATGATTCACTGAACTTTTCTGTGGGTTTGTTTTAGTCACTGGTTGATCAGGGGGTCATGGCGGTGTAACGCCACACAGCATGGCAGTAGAATGAAAGGTCACAGTTGACACCAGAAGTTCACATACACTGAATAAAAGGACACCTACAGATTTTTTTCTTTTCCTCACTGACATTAAATCAGACAATTACCCAAATTATTTCTATTTGCTAAATACCAGGAAACTTTGCAGGAACATTTTTGTTTTTCAATTATTATTTTTTTTTTAGAGATTTCTTGTAACATTCTTCAAATTCACAAAGTGCATTTTGTATGCCACCCAGACCCTGTTCTGGTTTGGGCCCACCATATTTATTTCTGTACCAACTAACTCTGCTTAAAAATGACCAGTGATGCCCGCTGCTGGATGACGGGTCCACGACAACACCAAGATAATAAATAAATAAATAAATAAATAAATAAATAAATAAATAAATAATCTCAGCTGACATTTTAAGTTAATTGATTGAAACTAATTTCATTCTGATAACTCATTAAATAATTGTTTGCATCACAATTCAGTACTGATTTTAGCCAACACCAGCAGTGGGCTAAAATCCGATCGAATGCCTCCAGCAGGCAATTGTTCTGTAACAGCCGCTGAAGAAAAGAATAGAATAAGGAGCAAGTTTAATTGTCACCACTGTGTCTGTGATAATTAGTTGAATCACAGTCTTACATTTTAAATGATGGATCCACAAAATGACAGGTGTTTTTTTTTTGTGTGTGAATTCTTGTAGTGATACCCTCCTCAGAGTCCACAGGATGACTTGCTAAAAAGCAAATAAGACTTGAGTCTCAGATCTAGAGTCCAAGTCAAGCCAGGGAACAAGTCTGAACAGAGTGAAGTCTGTTTATGTGGCTTAAGTGAAACTTTGATAAAAGTAACCTCTGGTACCATGGTGTCTTCACCAGTACCTCAGTCCACCAATGTACTGAAGAACCAAAAGTGGACCAGTCAAGTGATGCTGCTGGACTTTATATCCAAGCAATCAAAGTCAACAAAGTCTGAAATTTATAATTACCAAAACTACAGAACCAGTTTTTTTTCACCTTTAATTACAAGTAATTATCATGAATCACTGTTCAGCCTAGAGTTGTTAGTCTAGAATAGATTCACCAACTATGCATCTAAAAATAGGTCTTAGCTTTATGAGGTGTGAAGCTGTAGAACGCTTTAAAGATCAAGCAGAGGAACAATGGCTGTTAGTGCACTCGTCTCTGTCTCGCTCCCGACTCATTCCTCTCTAATCAGCCCTGTGAAGTTGCCGGGCACCGCAGCGTGATGCCGCCGGTGGTTTTCTGTTGCTGCAAATAAGTGTGTGACTAAATCACTGCTTCCTATTCTGCTCTAGCGCCGGAACGGCATTGTTTTCCCAGCCATGGTTAATGTCTTTGACAGTGAGGCAAATAATTAGAGCGTCTACCTGTTGCCTCGCAATTTCCAATCTTCTACCTCTGTGTGGAAGAGCGGTCGGGAGGAATGAAGGCAGATTATCTTCACTCCAGCAAATCCAAACTCACCCAGTAAACGCAGGCAGCCTCAGTCTGCCATTTTTACTCTCTGTTTTTCTCACTGTGTGACAGTCTGTGCTTTTAGTTGACAAAGATGAAAATGTATGCTGTGAAGCCTCGGAGTGGAGTACAGCAATGCCAAATGGGTTAAGTGCTTAATGAGTGAGCTGCAGAGAAAAGAAAGAAAATTATGAGAAGGCTGTGGCCATGCAACTCTTCAACAACAGAAACCCACTACAGACCTCACATCAGGCTCACATGCACATCCTCGCATCATTGTATTTATGAGGCTGGAAAAATTATTCCCGTTTTGTCCCAGTTTTATTTTTAAGAGCAACAATGCCGTCCAACTTAACATTTTTCTAAAACGTAGGCTCATTCTTGAAGGCAATCTTGTGTTCGAGGTAATATCAGGTTCAGTCAGGAAAACAGAACTTTATCAAAAGTTGCATTTCAGAAATCACACAGGTGCGCAAAATTTTGCCAATTTTCGTCTGTTCAGAAAATCCAATTTCATAGACGCTGTGTTGCTCAGGAACCTACACAGAAACAAGAAACAATTAGAATCAGACGTGAATACGTTTGTTTATGCAAAGTCATTAAAAAACTTCGTCATTCTCCTAGCACTTTCTGACATCTTCGTCTTTTCAACATGAAGTTGTTAATCATGAGACTCCTGGGATGGGAAAAAAAAAAAAAAAAACGTTTTTGTTGCAATTTTGAAAATTACATTAATTTAACCTTTATTCTACCAGGTAAATTAATCAACAATAGATTCTCATTTTCAAAAACAACCTGTTCTGGAAACATCAAAATGTCATAATATTAATATCAGTATTAATCCTGATATTAATATTATTTGGTCAATGTCATTCAGTCAATGTTTATGAATTATTGCACTCAATTTTTGAATAGTTATAAAAAGAAGTGTGTAGCAGCCCAACTAATCTGATGATCAATTTGTTTGTGCTACAATTTCAGAGATGGAACAATTAGAATAACTGAACTGAACCTGAGTATTTTGCTTAAGTTCCTGAGAACATACCCTAGGATTTTTTTTATTTTTTATTTTAATTTTTTAATTATTTGATTTTAAAAAGTAGCACATTTTATCAACCTCAAATTTCCCACAGTCCCAACAGGTTCCAAATGTGCCTCTTCCCCTTTCTCACATCAACCACAAGGGTTGGCCTGAGCCCACATGTGCTTTTATGAGGGACTTTTTTGTTCTGTGGTTTCTGGAACTGACTGTCTAATGCAGGGCTGGGCAATTCCAGGCCTCAAGGGCCAGAGTCCTGCAGCTCTTAGATGTCTCTCTGGTCCAACACAGCTGAATCAAATAGCAGAATCACTTCCTATGTGCAGTCAAGTTCTCCAGAGTCCTGCTAATGACCTCATTATTTGACTCAGGTCTGTTGAAGTAGAGATGCATCTAAAAGTTGCAGGAGACCGGCCCTCGAGGCCTGGAGTTGCCCACCCCTGGTCTAATGGGACACACCCATCGCTTCCCCCGTCATCCAACCGTGACATCTGCATCAATCTTCCTGAGCGTCTAGCTAGGACTCCCGGAATGTTACAGGACTTTTATTTGTAGGAATTAAAGATGAATGGCTTCTTATTGTAGTTCTTATGCCAGTAGAGTTTCATCATTCCTCTTTGTAGTATCAGCTGCAGACACTGCAGCATATTCACCTAAACTAATTTTGTATTAGCATTTTTTTCTAAAGTTGTTATTTTTTTTATTATTATTCTTGTTGCAAATGTGTATCACAGACCATAAATATGTTTTTTTTTTTCTGCTGCAGTATGCTGCAGGGGGGAATTTAGGCTTTCTTGAATTGCTTTTATTGCTCATTATTAGTGATTAGCTCACTGCTAAACTCAGCACTGACCATCTATAAACTTGCTAATTATAGGTAAGGTAAGGTTTTAAGTATTTTACAAAATTCATCTAGTAAAGTTATTTCTGATAAAATAAAATAAAAATAAAAAAAATCTATTGTGGACATATATGTGAGGATTTCTCTTAGAAACTCACCAGTACTCACCTTGCCAAGCCTTAGTCTCAGGATTTTGTTGTGAGTGACATTTCTCCCCACCTCCTTTTATCAGTCTACTTTTGAGAGCATTCTTAAGAGTATCTTCACGCCCCGGTATAGCAACCGAGTGGTGACTGACGTGGAGGCTCAGCAACGTGTCGAGAATGGCTGAAAAAGTCATCAGATTCCTTCTTCAGAGCCCATTTTCAAGGAGGGATGCAATAAGAAAACTCTCTGCATCGTTAGCGGTATTACTGCATCGACTCAAGAACACCCTGAATGTGTCGATAGCCTGAGATGCTAATAACGTCACTGCTAACTGGCTGCAGGATCTCTGCCAAGATGAGATCTTGTTATGTTGTTGAGATTTTCTGCAAAGCTGATTTTTGTTGAAATGATTTAAACTTTTCTCCTCTCCTGTTCCAATAATGTGGAGTGCTACTGGCAACTTTCTGTCAAAGACATGATTGCTTTGGGAGAGCATTGACTGATTCAATTTTTACCATCTGTTTAGCTGAGTTACCATGGCAGTGAGCAGCTTCAGGAACAGAGAAATGAGCATATGAAGCTCGTAAAAGTCGGAAAAACACAACTTGCGCACTTTGAACTAAGATTCTGGTCACTATAGCTGCTGCACTACTTTATGGATCTAAAGCTGCAATATGTAACCTTCACACAAACATAGGCTTTTTTCATATTTGTTAAAACTGTCGCCATGTTGTGACTGTGTGGATAAACACAAATAAACTGTGGAAAAAATCAAGGTCCTCCATCTCCATCCATCTGAAGGAACTAATCAGAGCCAGGGGTAGGGTTTAAGCGCTGTCAATCATATCATGTATGCACTGCTCAGCGTGCTACTGGCAGAAAGAAATAACCCACCCTTCCAGAAAAACCTTTTTATATTCCGTCACCAGTGGCTATGCTAACTAGCCTTAGCATTCCTTGCAGCTAGGGGGAGCGCCTTAGCATGAGAGTGGTTGAGTGGTGTTGAGCAAAGGAGCTTCCATCTGTTTAATATTGTACTGTCATGACATAATGCTAATTTTGACAAATATGTAAAATGAATGTAAGTTTTTTTTTATAAAACTTACATGCTTCAGAAAAGAAGTCTCATCAATTCAACCATAACCATAATCTTATACTTATAACCATAAGTATAACTTCAGTTGCTTAAATTTAAGACTCCTGCAACGTTAAAGTGATCATGAAGCTACAAGTGAGTCAGTGGGAGCTGATCTTGCATAAAAACAAAAGAATAAAACATTGATGTAGGACATAACAAAAGAGATGTTTTTTTTTTTTTTTTCAATCTTTTTTTTATGTCTTTTGTCTTCCTCCGTGTAAGCTTCATGGGTTTGTAGAAATGGCAAAACGAAAAAAACAAACAAAAAAAAGAAACCCAAAGAAAATAAATGCAGTAAGGATAAATGTCACAATAAATTAGCTGTTGTCTCCCAACAATGGATCACCACCAGCACCGCCGCTGCTGCTTTCAGAGTGCAGAACAGCGCTGTTTGTAACAGGGAGGGTGTGCTGGTACTGACACGATAAAAAATAAATAAAATGTGGGCTGCTTTATGTGTGCGAAAGCGTTGAACCATGTAATGAGCAGTGAAGTCTCTTGCTGGGAAAGCGCTTCCCTTACACTGTTATTTATTTATCTCCACCCCCTAATGTGGGGTTCTTTGGAGACCCCACAAAGCTCCGGTTAAAGCCGGAACACTGAGTGAGAGCAAGACTTTGTTTAAACCAAGATGCATTAAAAAAAAAACCCAGAACAGGCTCATTTTAATTGTATCCTGTAAATAACGAGATTTATGGCAAAGGGAGACGGCTTATCTTTCTCAAGACTGTTTAAAGGCTCAATTTGAGTGGGATTAGATATGGAAAGATGTTACATTTAATCAAACTGATACTGTAGATATAACAGCAGTAAAAGTATTCATGCTTTGGATTTTCTTAATGCCTTATATAGTGTTTACAAATCATTCAAGATTGACACAATTTGAATTTTTTCATAAAAAAAGTCTTTGTCAAAGTGAAAGCTGATTTCTAAAAAATAATTACACTTAAATAAAAAAAGAATTTAGCATAAAATAAGACATTGCATAAATATTCCCTCCCCTCCGGTCAGTGTTTCGCCCCTTAGGGAGTCAGTCTGTGTTGCTCTCAGTCAGGCTGACGTTTTCCTGCTCGACTTCCAGCTTAGAGCATCCCCACAGCATCATGCTTCCAACGCCATGCTTCACAGTGGGGATGGTTTGTGCACAGCGCCAGGTCTCATCAGACCAATCACAGTTCTTCCTCTTGCCCACAAAGTGTCTTCCCACGTGCCTTTTAGCAAACTCTTGTGTGTTCCACAGCACTGCCACACTCTCATAAAGATTTGACTTTCATGTTAAAAATGATTTATCATTTTGTCCGTAAAGCCACATTTTGTTGATCATGATTAAAAACACCAGAGGGGACCGACCTGAATACGTTTTATTTATGACTCATAATATGTAGTGGTTTTGGTTTCCTGTGTTTTACTTTTTTTCACAATAAGCATAATATTTTATTCAGAAAAAATTAGTACAAAATAATAAAAACATTAAATGTTAAAATCTTATTTCAAACAGGATTGAAATGGTTGCCAAAATATCTAAAGATTTTTTTCTTTCCTTTTACATTTCCTAAACTAAATCTATGTTGTCATTATCTTTAAAGGAGTTTTTTTATGGCTACATTAGAAGCATGTTTAGAATTTTTCTAATCCAGCTTGACTTAAAACTTTGTGTATGTGTAGAAACGCCACATATGGTGTATCATTTTTGTTATATTCACAGCCCTGGTTTCTCCTCAGAAGGAGACTGCTGACTCCAGGCCTCGGCCCACTGTGACCTCCAGAACAACGTTTGGCATCAACAAAAACACCAACGGAGAAAATGTTCACCTCATCCCTCCAACCCATCAGTCGTCCAACGACCTCCTCCGCATTTTAACACAAATTCTTCCAGGTGTCAGCACTCAGAAACCACAGTCAGAAAAGGAGGAAAGGTGCGCATAAATTACCACATTTATTTATTTATTTATTTATTTATTTATTTATTTATTTTTACTTAAGACCTCAGTTTCCCTCTGCTCCAGCTACTGTGGGACAGCCTAATCACGCTCCCTCTGCAGTGACCCGTTAGTGATGAAAGTTAAAACACTTGTCGTTTACCAGCAGGGCTTTTGAGTTGATGTTCCCCCCCTTCTTTTCATATTCTTGCTCTTAGAAACTCTTTGACATGAAATAAAATCATACAACTTCTAGAACTCACTTATCCATCATCTACAAACGGTTACTCAAATCTCACACTGAGCAGTCGGCGTCATCCTGTTAAAAGCCACGAGCAGCAACTCTCCTCCCCACCTCCACTCCACCCACCACCACACTTTCTGTTTCCTCCACGATTCACCCCCTGCGGACCAGCAAACACTGCCACAAATGTCTTAATGGCTCCCTTCCTTCATTTCTTCCTTCCACGGCGTTATGAATTTTAGATGGCTCCTGTTTAATTTACTGCAGCAGAATGTCAAGCGTTTTGCTGAAAACTGCTGAGGGCGAGCCGCCTGTCTCTGAGGTAGATGAGGTTTGGAGCATGCATTATCGCACGCCGCTTGCAAAAGTAAAAAAAGGGATTAAAAATCTCCCCTACTCAACAGGTAATCAGACTTACTATAAAAACCAGAGGCGAGTGGCAAAGTCTCCAAGGCAAAGTCACCTTGGGAACCCCGTCTGTCAGAGCATATGTTTTCTGTGCACCCGTCTGTATGGAAAACAGGCCAGAGTGCTCTGCCTCGGGTTTCCCTGCCTTTTCCTTCTGTTTTCTCCCATTCCCACTCCTGTAGCTGCTTGGTCCGTCCGTGGTTGCCATCCAGCTCAGTCTGCTCGATCAGAGGCAAACTGAGTTTAACTGGATGCATCAAATGGCACATCAAACTCCACAGAAGACAGTTACCACCACATTGTGTTTGTTTTCTATCAAAACAGTTTCAGTGCCTAACTCAACAAAAATGCATAGACCCTGATCCTGATGCATAGACAGTTGTCCAAAGACGTCGTGTCTCAATCAAAAAGTAAAGAAATGAACTGAAGCTTAGAAAAGAACAAATTTGAGCTTACATTAAAAATATAAGTTTCATGGAGGCAACATCCTGCCTCCATGAGCGGCGAAACTCTACAGGAGTTGAAAGTGTTGACATTTTTTTTTCTTTAGAAACATCTGTTGTACTGCCTCTCACTTTTTCTCGCTGGTTGTATTGATTGGTTGGGACATAAAGTACACATAAAATCCTGCAAGTCAGATTCATTGGTAAGATTCAAAATTGTTCAGTTATTAAAAAGGACTTTATTCTAATCTCTCCTCCCCTCTGAAGAAATTTTTCAATGGCTGGTGCTAAATATTCAGCCCTGTACATATTTTTCATAAGACTTGTAAATCAGATGGTTGCAACAGGAGTGTGTTACACACCACACCTCAGACACCAGGATTGTTAATGGTGACATTTAACTGTGTCTTATTCATGTGCCATATTCATGTTTCAATGAATATGGCTATGTGAAGAAAGTCCATTTTAAGTCAACCACCAGCACTTTTATGAGATTACAATCTGGTCAAGGACTTTCAATTTCTTCATTCTCTGCTATTCTTGGTGAAATCACTGATGTGTTTGATCTATGAGAACAGATGGATGGTTACACCTGTGTAGAAATATGTAAAACAACACAGGCTGTGATAAAGTAGCTTGGTTTTAACATGACATTAAATACATGGAATGATGTTCTACAGACTTCTCCTTCTACAGATATTGGTGAAAGAATTGACTTCATGAAGTGAAGTCAATGTTGAAAGTAAAGGAAAAAAGTGAACTCTTTCCACAATCATCTGTTAGTAAGTACAATGGCAGCAATTTGGAACATAAGCATCTCGGTCATGGAGGAGCCACAGACCAATCACTTCGCATGCTGAGGCAAATATAGTTTACATAAGCCACCAACTGTCTGCAGAGTGAGTAGCTCCAGACCTCCAAACTTCCTGTGCAGTTCAGATTAGCTCCTGAAACACAGAGAGAAGCCTCTGTGAAATGGCTTCCAATGGCCAAGCAGCCGTATCTAAACCGTACATCAAGAGACGCAATGCAAAGAGCTGGATGCAGTGGATGCAATTGGGACATATTTACTGGGTTAACAAATCGCTCTTCGTGCTCTGGCAAACTGACGGATGTGTCTTGGCTTGGTGGATGCCAGGTGAATGGTATTTGTTTGACTGCATTGTCAACTTTATAGTTTATTGGGGCTGTTGTGTGGGGCTTTTTTAGGATTGCCTGTAAAAGAAGGGCTTGCCACTAGATTTATGGAATACCCAAGTATACCTGACGTTGTGGTAGACACAATAAAACATTCTCCAGCCAACAGCAGAGACCAACAGTAATAAATAATGACCAAGAATTAATATTAAATACAATGAATTAACCCAGACATATCATAATGTTACTATATGCTCCACCACAGCAGGAAACATGGCTTCTTCACAGATATGATGTCAAGTCCTCAGCATTAATGAATTCCAGCAGTGATCATTGGACAGCATAAACAAGGTTCTGAGGGAAAAAACACTTTAGCTGAGCTAAAAAGTGTGATGTTGCTACTGCAGCATACAAAGACATTTTTAACAGTTTGGTGATGGCCCTGTCAGTTTCAACATGGCTGCACACCAGGGCAAGAAGCAAAGTCCATAAGGACATGGATGAGTGGGCTTGGTGAGGAGAAACTTGCCTGACCTGCACAGTGTCCAATATTCAGTGCCTGACCTCACAACTGCTGTCTTGGAAGAATGGTCAAATATTCCCTTAAAAACACAGAAGCTTTGCGAACAAAGTTGAAGCTGTTATAGCTGTAAGAAATGTGGACCCTTACTTTAACCCCAATTAAGAGCTATCCGTAAAGATTGAACTATTATTAGAATGCATGTGTGTAAAGCCAATAATCTCAGTGATTTTGCGCATCATAGTCATTTAACAGTTTCCTAAAGTAAATGTTTCAAAGGTTTTTCGATTTTGACTACATCTTTCATGAATGACATGAATATGTGAATTCCGCGGATATGTACATTTTCCAGTTTTGTAAAGATTACATAGTATTTATGTATGCAAGCAAAGCAGTAGAAATCATTGTGGTGTCTTATTTACAACTATTGGTAGAACGGAGCAGGATCTGAATGGATAAAAATCAAACTAGCTTCCTCAGGAAAGGTTCAGGTATGTGAATATAAAGCCTCCTCATTGCCATTCGTTTAGGGGTTTCCCTGGCAAAGCCCTGTGGGCAGCCTCAGAAGCCACTGGAGGGACTGTTTATACGGCATTATATCCTCTCTGCTCTGTGAATCCATCAGAATGATCTTGAGTGTCATGGGGGAGAGAGATATCTGAGTTTACAATGTTCTGAGATAGACAATGTTCATATTCTACATTAAAATAGGAGTTGATGAATATTTCGCTGTTCAAAGGTAGTGTAGCAGTATTTGCAATTTTCTTCACAAACTAATATTTACTGTTTTCAGGTTTCACTTCGCTGTACAAGGATCCGTAGTGCTTCACTTGTTTGTCTGGAACCAAAAACTGCTTATGTACCGGTGTGCTGGGAACCAGAGTCTGGCTGAAGCAACCATTTCAAAGGTATTTCCTATTCAGCATGCAGCAACAAGACCTGTTCAAATATTTTGATTCATTCAAACTACGACATTTGATAAACCCCAAACTTTGCTTCATTTTGTACTGTAGCTTCAAAACAATCTCTGTGGCCCCTCAACTGAAAAAGAAGATCCTCAGTTCTTTAAATTTTGCAACATTTTTTTCTTTAGATCATTAGTGAGCTTTTAGTAACAAGAGAGAGGGATTGTTGGAGATCTTTTTTTTCCCCACTGCCATTTTCTTACTTTTACAATACTCATATTTAAATGTAAACCTTTATAAATGGCTGGTGGATCTTTTCCACTTAAACCTACAACCCAGTTCGACTCTGTTTGGCTCAACTACACTGTTTGGGTGGTTGTCCATTACGTTTAGTTCCAGCTCTGTTATCAGTGTGGTTCTCTTGACAAGGTGGACACAAAGACCAAGAGGTAATGTGCCATGACCTGCATGCCACACAATCAACACCAAATTGGAAGAAATGCCAATCCTGCTGCTCAGTCGATGTCTTTGTGGCAGACTCCAAATAAAAGAAGAGAGCCAGAAAAGGCTTCATGTGGCACGGTGAAACACAAATACAAATACAGATAAGGGTAAGCTAATGCTACTTATTGGCTGACTTACGCAGAAGATGCTCAATGTCATCCATCATGTAATTCAGTAATGCAGAAACTAAGTTGAATCAACCCTGCCACTGCTCATTGGTCGGTGCCCATAAATGGCATCTATTATATTGAACCCAATTAAATCTTTTTACATTGCAGTCGTTGCGGTCCTTGATGGTCTGGTAAACTCTTTATAGTGTTTTAATCTTATGACATCCCTCTTCTGGTCGCTGGTCCCTGCCAACAACCATTAGTGTTTTGTAACGCAGTGACTCTTCAGCTAAGCCAGTCAGTGGCCAACAAGCTTTCTAGATTCTATTCCTGGTGGAAAATCAGAATTGCATAGAGCTGAGTTGAACTATGCTGAGTATGTGTTATTGGAAAAGGAACAAAAGTCTTGTTTTTCAGTCAAATAGTAGTTTTTTTGTTTTCTTTGTCTTTCCGGTTTTGGTTTCCATTTGAAAGCATTTAGTGAAGAAACTTACCATATTCTATATGTTTCAATGTGTTCTTCAAATCAGTAGAAGTGTGTTATTATTCTGAATCTGGTCTTGATATATGTATTTATTTCATATTCCCAGTGAGAAAAACACCATAACAAGCACGTGTAACATTTGTTGTTTGTTTTGTTTCCTGTTTGTTTTGTAAGGGTTTCCTGTTTGATATTTTGCATCATAAAAAACCTCACTAATTGAATTTCACACTGCCATTATTTCAGACATCCCATTTGCAATTAAATTTAATTCACGCAGCAGATTGCATGCTATACTGTTGAGGCTAATGGTTTTGTAATACTTGTTAATCTACTTGTTATGTAGAAATAGAATTTTAATTAATTGATCTGGTTAGTAATTTTGGTAGGCACTCATTTTTTGGTAGGCATTCATTTTGAACGTTACTGTCAGTCATATATGCTTTGAAAAGGCAACCAGCATGCTGTAGAGCAGACATTTTTTTTTGTTTTTTTTTTACCAATTTTATGAAATTTCATATCATTCCAAGAAAGAATGTTCAATCAGTACCGAAGTGTTACTCTTTATTCTGTTTCACATCATAAAAGCCACATTACCTGACCATGGAACTAAATGTGATGGAACAGTGTGTGTTAGGCCTGCAAAATGATGTCTGAGACAAACAAACTGGGTGTTCAACCAGCAAGGAACAGAGTGATAACGCCTCCCTGTTGTGTGGGGTGAAAACAGGGTGTTTCATCTGAGGCACCATTCATCACACCTAACAAAACAAATGCACATGGAATATATAAGAAGCCTTGACATTTTTTTTTCTTCTTTGGACATAGCCGCTGTTAAATCGCAGAAAGTAGAACCAACTAGAGCCAACAAAGTTGTGCTTTTACAAAATTTAAACAAAAATTTCGATGTGTTTATGTATGTTTGAGAGAATGGACACATTGTAAAATAGGATTGTAATGACTAAGGAAGAATGACGATCAAAATAGGGGGCAATTTTTGCTATTCTGTGAAATGATCAAAATATACACTTATTTTTAGAAAGACTGCATTAAAACATAAATCCTCTGAAGCTAAACAGATCTGGAAATTAAGGATGTGCGATGATGCAAAAGTTGGCTTGAATCCTACGCCAATTATATAAAAGGCCAGATTTGTCAACACAAATGCTTTTTACTTGACATGTACACATCACTGAATGATCTGGTAATTTTGCTCATTGTAAATTGATCAGTTTTCACAGTTTTCCACGATTCCTTACAGCATTTAAAACATGAACTGCAACTCACAGTTAACTAATTATTGGTGATGATCACAAGCCAACAGCAGCACAGCCAACAACAGCTAGAAATTACCCATCAGTCTAAGAGGTGTAGATGAGTGCTTCACGTCAAACACAAAAAATACACAACACTGATTATGATTTTATCAGCTTAAAGTTGGATTCTTAATCCAACTAATTAGCTAATCTATTGGGTGTAACAGACTTTTAAGATGAATATAATAATAATCAACATGACAATAGAAATGCAACCTACAATGTCAAATAATTTTAACAAAAGAAAACATATAAAATGAAAAGATCAGTGGTTTAAGTACTGAACCCTGGGGAACACTGCAGGTAGCTGGTTGTGAATGATTCCTGACAGATGAACATCATTCAAATCAGCAAAGTGTTCTTCCTCATAAGGGGTTATTATGCATTTCTCAGGCACATGAAGTATAACATCAACCATTCAGATGATGTTATACAACTGAATGGTTAACTGAATGGTCGCCATAAGGATTTCTCAAACATGCATAAATGAGTCAAAGCAACAATCTCAGAATGTGTTTGAGATTATAAAGTGATATAAAGTTCAAAAAGTTGAATTTCTATAGTCCCTCTGCTTTAAATTCAAATTTCTACTCAACATTAACCTTACAGCTTAAATAAGCATTTTAGCTTTTTTTTGATGTGTTCGCCTGGTTTGGAATGGAAAATGAATAATGAATACTGATTTATTATTCATTAATAATAAATGGATTATGTCGATGTTAGTCCACATGCTGGTGATATTAGAGATGCTGATCTCTACATTTTGGCTAACTTTGCTGTTTTCTGAAGTGCATGAAACAAATCATCTGATCTGAGTAATATTGCTGGTCTGACAAGACACTGATCAAGAACTATTTTGTCAAAATATTCCATTTTCCATTTTTGTTTTTGATATTTAACTAGAGCTGTAAACGACTTTCGTGCATTTCTATATTTTAGATTCTGTGAGCCTTGCCTGCAATCTGTCTTACTGGAGTCATGAAGTGAACCAAACTGTGAATGTTATGACCTCTTTCACTAAGAGTTCAATGGCAATCACGGAATTTAGTTTAAATTTATGATGGCCCAGGAGATGTTTTTCATACACAATATATTGGTAATATGTCATTATAAGGAGAGGCAATCATTATAATCTATTGGAATTGCTTGTTTTGAGAACTCAAACACTGTCCAGAGAAATGCAGACGTATGAAAAGCACAGATGTATGAAAAGTATAAATAACTATATGTCTGTTTGTCATTCTTATAGGTATTCTGTATGAGAGAATTGCCTGGGTTGCTGTGTTGATTAATTTAGTTGTGTTGAAACAATCTAAATGTAAATTGGACCTCTCTATCTGTGTCTCCCAGACTATAATGAGGAGAGAATTTAAATGACCTGGTTGCTTTTCATCCTTTCTGATGCAAAGCTGAAATTTACAGAAAGATGAATTCTGTGTAAACAAAAAGAAATTATGGATAGGGAAAGAAAAACACCTGACTGGCGTTACTGAATGCATATACGAGGTGAAGTTTTGGCAGCGTGGAGGACAGGCTTCATCAGCAGTAACTTGATCTCAGATGATTCTATGGACAGCTGTGGTTCTGCTCTGGTTTGAGCAGAACCACAGCTCATGAATGGATGTGTTCTCTCCAAGTGCTCCACTTTACCCCCCACAGCCTGAAACATGCACGTTATCAACCGTTTGAGTTTCATCTCATTGTCAACAGTGGAGCGAGATCTCATGGCCCAGGATCCCGCACGAAAAAAACAGCACAACATTTCTCTCCAAAAACGCTTTGCTTTTACATTTGACTTTGTTTGGCGAATGAACACATTTTTTGCTGTCATTATGAATAGCAGGCATGAAGGTGAGCATTTCAAATTCTGCATCCTGTAGCCATGGTGGAGACCAATGTTTTATTGTAAGAAATAGAGTAGCTGTTGGGTTGTGTCACAGAGTGAGAGTTTCAATTCATATTTGGTCGTTTGACACTTTGTTACATGTTTAAACTGTTTATGGGGGTTAAATTGAAAAAAAAAAGAAAGTGTGAATGACAAGATCCAAACAATCTGTAAGCACTTTGAGAATTATTCAAGTAGATAATAATTAACAGTTAACAAAACTAGAGTTAGCATTTGTGTTATTAAATTTTTGTTGCCAGAAGAGAATAGAGCTTTTCCCCTAATTATTATTTGTCCACGACATTATTATTCTACTATTAATCTGAGCTGCACATGATTATTTCCAATTTAAAATCTAAATCCCAAACACAGACTGAACCTGAAGTGGATCATTTTCTAGGTAATAACGATTTACAGCAGACATGATATTCACTGATCTGCTCTGCTTCCTCTCTGTACTGGACTGACAAACCAGCCAAAGTGTGACAAACAAAATGACGAAGAAATTCCAAAAAAATATTTTGCTGTACGTTCCACAGAGTTCACAACTGTGTATATGAGTTGGGGCTTTATTGTTTGTCCTCACAATCAAGGAGTTTGACTCCAAATTGTTGTTTCCCAGTAGAGTAGCTGAGTACAGCATGAAGTCTAGCCCTTTGTAAGCGGTGCTTACAGCAACCTTCAGCTATTTTAAACCAGATTCATCCTCTTGTCTTTTTTTTCTTTGCAAACACTGGAAACAGCTGGAAGCCAGGAGGTGTTCACGTGTCCAAATGAAATGGAGGGTGGCAGATATATGAGTGGACATGTATGTAGACAGGAGGGGAGTTGTCTCTGCCGGTCGGGTTCTGTGTGCACACATTAGCTCACCCGAGTACAGAAGCTCGCTCGCACACAGCTGCTAAGATCAGATAAAGGAGAGCAGCTTTGGGGGAAATGAATGAGTGAATCCTGAAGTTTTGCCTTGAATTGAATCATGTGCAGAAAAATGGCTGGACTTTCAGTGTGAAATTATGCAAGTAATGTTTTTACTAAATGGTAGTGTACCTGCTAAATAAATAAAGAAAAATTGGTGAGGACTTTTTTTCCCATGTACAATAACAATTGCCCACAAAACAACAACACAGATAATGCAGTTGGTATACAAATTCTTTTAGAGGACTTTATGTTGTCCCTGTATAAGGGAATGGTGAACATAGCCACGGACACAACGTTCCTCTATTACAACAGTGGAAGTGAAAGGAGTAACGTCGTGTCCGTGTCTGTGTTCACCATTCCCAAATTAAATGAGTATTATACACTGCAACATTTACTCACCACTTACTTTTTACTAGGTGAAAGTCAGAATGAGTTTGTTTTAGTCTGTGTGATCTGAAAATAGAACAAGGCACAGAAAAAGCCTTCACTATTATTAAAAGTTACTCATTAACAGCAATCTTTTCTGAAATGTGTGGGCAAAAACAAAAGAAACCTTGAAAATGATCAATTCAACTGCAGATCCTAAAAAAGCTCCTTTTCTGAGTCTTCAGAGTGCTGTTCAAACTCCTTTGTGTCCTGTGCTGAATTTAATGGATGATTAATGAAAAGTATTTATTGAAATTCAGATTTTAAAAAGAGATTTCTGGTAATTATGTCAAGTCGCTCAACAAGACCCCTTTGATTGAGAACCACTCACTTCTATTCTGCAGAGAGTCTTTAGTCTCTGAATTTCATCCTGGAAATAATTACAGCGTGTTTCTGCTCCTGTTTAGTTGTCACAAAGCAATTAACTTTCTAGTCGTGCTTATAGTCCGGGGAATCTGACCTGAACAGGAGAGCAGGCACTTAACTAGCTCCATAAATAGGAACACAAGGGGTGTTTTTGTGGTAATGGGCGGTGGAAGGGGTTCGTTAGTTCAGTTACCTCATGGCAAACAGATTGCAGATTTGGATCTTGGTTCATCCAGGCCTTTCTGTGTGGGACAGCAACCTCTGACCAGAACCTGCTTCTTGTATTTGCAAGGGTTTTGTGTGGATTTCCCCGCCCATAGTTCAGCTCTAGTCAACACATCAATTCTAAACTAACTTCTAGAAAGAGTATCATCCTTCAGTGATTGTCTTGTGCCCCAAAGAAAAGCTGATACATTTCTATTGACTGCTGGGAGAAGCTGCAGCCATCTTGCACTCGTATGATTTGGTTGCAGAATCTTTGTTAACTATTAAGCTTTTTTAAGGTCTTTATTGACCCTATGCAACTATGTCATCTTTTCTGTCCTTTATTCTTATTAGTCCTGACGTCTTTGTTAATTTAATCAAATCACCCACTTTACCTGAATTTACACCCACTGTGTCATAAACAGGGTTTCTTTAATGCCGCTCTCAAAGTGTTTTTCATCACTATTGTTGCTAAATACAACTGTGTCGTTTTCAATATCAACAGTTGAAAGGTGGCAAGTTATTTGCAGCATGATTCTGTGCAACACTGAACTGATGTTGAAAGACTATTGAACGGCATTTTCCCTGTTGCAGAGGCAACACTTTCCAGGCCAAAATTATTTAATAACTGATTTCAAAAATCCAGATGGCAATAATTAGGAATGTGCTTTAAATGGCCTCTAATGTGGACTTGTTAAGTGTTATGAGTCTCTGCTTTGTTTCACCGGCTATATTTTCTATCATCTGCTCATTTAACTAAAGAATAACTTGTTCATTTTGCTCCCCACCAACTGGGGCCTGCAAGCTAAAAATGTGTCTCTGTTTTAAATCCTTGGAGAAAACGAAACACTCCGGATCAAGCTGTTCATATAATCAGTTCTATTGATTAAAGGCCGAATATTAGGAATTGCAGCCTGAGGATTGTTAATCAGGCTTTTTCATTCCAGAGACATAGCACAACAGCAACTAGAGAGATTCCGCCAGACACAGCTGGTATTTCTGGTTAGCACTGTTAAGTACCCAATGGTGAATAAACCCTGAGACTCAGATTAGTCTGGTGTGTTGTCCAGCAGAGTGTGAGATGGTAGTGATTTTAATCAGTCTTATTGTTTAATTATTGCATCTGAAAAATAAAATTGCATCTTTGGTCTTGTCTATCTTTATCACGCAATAAAATGACTGATGAAGAAATATTCAGCAAATATTTAATGTCAGCCTTTTTTTGGTCATTTTTAAAACACTCTTTGATTAATTCTAGCTCTATTTTAGGTGAATTATTTGTGTTTGTACCGGTCAGTTTTGATCAGTATGTGAAGAAGAATGGAATTTTAGGTAACAAAACTATCGGGGTGATCTGGGTGGGGTCCAAAAGGTACATAAGTTTGTGTCAGTTTGGCTGAACAGAGCAGAGAGCCCAGATTCTTATTGTTTGGTTTTACTGTGAGTCTGTCACCTCAGACTTAGAGGTATGTGGTACACAACTCTAAAATAGTTTGGTAATCAGCTCATCTCATCAGTTCTTTCATACACCAGACGCCTGCAGTGCATGGAGCAGCAAAACCACACAGCCACACAGTGATAAGAGTTTTTATCAGAGCTATCACCTGTTGGGTTATTTCCACACTAAGCAGGAACTGAGATAGTTGCAAAAGAACACCGGAATGGTCAAATAAAAATGTTTAACAAAGAAACTCTGCTGCCTTCAAGGACCCAGATCCATAAAATGAATAAAATGAATATTAAGCATGGAAAGCCTTTTAGAAAGATTGTAGTTGTCGTTTTTTGTAAAAGGACAACTGCCATCTTTGGCAGGACCAGCTGCCATCAAGCTGTTGTTACAGTTGACAATGAATCTTTGACATCACTGTGGATGAAACCAGGCTCAGTCTTCTGAGCAGAATTACTCACATTTAGCCAGAAGTTGGTTGTTTCTGGCTAAACAAGACGTTTCATTTGAGTTCATGCACTGCATCTCTATCAGCATAGAAATGCTTTGACTACGTTGCTCTAAAACTTCATTTGTGTGTGAAGGGTTAGGGTCAGAGTTTGTATTATTTTCATTTTTATTTATTTGTTTTCCCCACATTGGCTAATAAAGTTATCGACTAACTATGCCTGTAAGTTCTGGTGTTCAAAATTTAGAGCCGCATTCAATGTAATATTTATATTTATGTTTTCATCAGTTTAGAGGAGTGGGAAAAAAAAAATTCTTTAACTTCCAGTGAAGTAAAAAGTTCATCTAAGGGACTCTACGTCTCTAAATCTTTAAACGAATCATAAAAAACCCAGAAGTGACGTCCCTTGTGTTTTTTGGAGCTCCGTTGGTTTGAGTTTGTGGTTTGAGCCGCCTGGATGTCAGTGCACCCAAACAGACCAATGAAATACAGCTTTGACTTAAACCGTCACCCCTTTTAATAGGAACAATTTATATTCTCCACCCGCTTGCAACATTTGATCGGATAAAGTACGTTAGTCTATTTTTCTGACTTCATTTGAAAACTCTGTAGACATGGACACAATCCACTGTTTTTAACAGCTGCTTTAGGTCGTACTCTCCATGGCTTTTTTTTTTTAAGCCATGCTCAATAAGCATGTTGCTTTTTGCCCAGAACTTTTTTTTCCATTCTTTTGTACTAAATGCTTATTTTTACCTTCATGATATATGGCCTGAACCTTTTCCATTGAGTCATTCTACCCAAAGCACTTATGCACTAGACCTGAGTTCAAATGTATTCATACAGCAATGTGCAGCTCATTGGCAACGTGGGTTTAAGTCCCTTCCAAAAAGTCCCATTGTCATATGACAGAAGGTTGTTGAAATTTAACCCATAATTTTATGACTGCGAGAAAAGCGAGCATTCTACGGCTTTTCCTCCCATTACCCCTCATTCAGAGTCTTTCCAACTGTCATGATGGGTGTAATATGTTAAGCCCACATGCAGAACACGACGCAGGAGACAATATGAAATAAGAAAGAAGTTTATTGGAAAGACTGTTAGCAGGTGTAGTTGGTTTGGGTCGGGTCCAGGGGAAGAGGCAGGGTCAGGAAACAAACCGTTCACTAGGGAGGCAGAGGGAATGATGAGTTCAGGTTGTGGGAAATATACGTTCAGTGTGTAGGAGTGGATCTTACTCGTGATCGGCAGGACTAAGACGTGGGAGGGAACTGCAGTATCCGGGGTCTGGGTTTTCAGAGACTCCAAGAGGTTGTTAGTCAGACGGCGAAGATCCAGGAGGCAACGGAGGTACGTCGGAGGGCGGACAGGTAGGCTCAGGAACAGCGAGGAAGAGGAGCAGTGCGACTGCCAGCCGTGGAAACTCCGGAGAAATTGGTTGTCACACGGGGAAGGTGAGTATGGGTACTCGGGCAACCTGTGGGTATATTCCACGGCGTCACGAGGAAGGACTGGTGAACAGAGGAGCCAGGAGGAAAAACCTAGAGGCAGAGGAAACAACAAAGAAACTTTCACTAGGAGGAAATAAGACATGGAACCAGAAGCAAGCTTCCAGGGGCTCAGAGGTACCGTGACTGGCTAACACTCAGGCGCCGAAGGACTGGCGGTCAGCTCCTTAAAACATCTCGCTGATGAGCCCAACTCGCATCAAGGTGTGGAGAGATGTAGTCCACGCCCTCCGACAAAAAGGACTAGGCGCCATCTGGTGGTGGAAAAGGCGAGAGCACGCACAAAACCCTCCACAAAGAACCCAATAACCCCGGAACATAACAGTACCCTCCCCCTAACGGTCGCCACCTGGCGGCCTAGAGGAACTGGAGGGAAGGGAGGAACGGTAATCAGAAATGAGAGATGGATCTAGAATAAAGGAACCCGGGACCCAGGAGCGTTCCTCCGGACCGTAGCCCTCCCAATCGACCAGGTACTGCCAGCCGCGACCTCGTCGACGGGAGTCTACGATCCGGCGGACAGAATAAGCGGGATGGCCATCCACATCACGGGGGGGAGGAGGGGGCTCGGCTGGAGGGCAGAGTGTGCTGGTCTGGACTGGCTTGATCTGGGACACGTGGAATGTGGGATGGATGCGGAGGGAGGAGGGTAAACGGAGACGGACAGCAGATGGGTTGATGATGGCTTCAATTGTGAAAGGACCAATATAGCGAGGAGAAAGTTTCTTGGACATAGATTTGAGGGGAATGTCTCGGGAGGATAACCATACCTGTTGACCGGGGGTGTAACTGGGAGCAGGCCGTCTCCTTTTATCAGCTTGCCGCTTAATCTGGGCAGCAGTGAGATTTAGATTGTGGATGGTTGCGTTCCAGATGTTTTGGCAGCGGCGGATGTGATGGCGAACGGAGGTGACCGAAATGTTTTCTTCGTCAGACTGAAGTAATGGGGGTTGATAGCCCATGGATGCTTCAAATGGAGACAGACCGGTGGCAGCTGAGACATGGCTATTGTGTGCATACTCTACCCACGGAAGAAATTGAGACCAGTCGGAGGGGTTGGTGGACGTAAAACAACGGAGGGTGGTTTCAAGCTCCTGATTGAGGCGCTCGGTCTGGCCGTTGGACTGGGGGTGAAACCCTGAAGTGAGAGAGACATTAGCATTAAGAGCAGCACAGAAATTTCGCCAAACCTGAGAGGTGAATTGTGGCCCTCGGTCCGAGAGTATGTCCTGAGGTATGCCATGGAGCCGGAACACATGCTTCACCAGAAGCTGAGCAGTTTGGTAGGCTGAGGGTAGTTTGCGGAGTGGAACAAAATGACAGGCTTTGGAAAATCTATCTACTATCGAGAGGATGGTGGTCATGCCCTTAGAAGGAGGTAAACCGGTGACGAAGTCTATGGCAATGTGAGACCAAGGGCGTTTAGGGATGGGAAGAGGTTGGAGCAGGCCGGGTGGGGATTGATGGGATGATTTATTTCGGGAACATACAGTGCAGGCAAGGACATACTCACGGACGTCTTTATGGACAGATGGCCACCAGAATCTTCTATTGACCAGGGCTATGGTGCGGCTAACTCCGGGGTGTGCAGAAAACTTGGAAGCGTGGATCCAATGGAGGAAATGGGTGCGGACTGAGGACGGAACGAAGATTTTATTGGAAGGACAGGAATCAGGAGCAGGTTCAGACAGTTGTGCTTGTTTGATGATGTCTTCGATTTCCCAGGTTACTGCTGCCACTGTACAACTAGGAGGTAGGATGGTGGATGGAACCTTATCAGAGTCATCAGGCGAATGGAGGCGTGAGAGGGCATCCGGTTTGATATTGCGGGAGCCAGGGCGATAGGAGATAGATAGGTTGAACCGAGAGAAGAATAAAGACCAGCGTGACTGTCGAGGATTTAATCTCTTAGCGGACTGAAGATAGGCTAGATTTTTATGATCCGTCCAGACCAGCACTGGATGTTCTGCTCCCTCTAGCCAGTGTCTCCACTCCTCCAGAGCCAGCTTAATGGCTAGGAGTTCCCGGTCTCCCACGTCATAATTTCTCTCCGGAGGGGTTAATCTGCGTGAGAAAAAGGCACAGGGATGAGTTTTATTGTCACAGGATGAGATTTGAGAAAGGACTGCCCCCACACCAGTCTCAGATGCATCAACTTCAACTATGAATTGTTTAGCGGGATCAGGCTGAACTAATATGGGGGCGTGTGCGAAGAGGTGCTTGAGTCGTGCGAAGGCAGCGTCTGCCTCAGGGGTCCAACTGTAGGGGATTTTAGACGAAGTTAGTGCAGTTAGCGGGAGTGCGGTCTGGCTGTAGTTCCGGATGAACCGGCGGTAGAAATTAGCAAACCCCAGGAAGCGTTGGAGCTGCTTGCGTGTCTCAGGTATTGGCCACTCCAACACCGCCCGGATCTTTTCCTCATCCGGCCTGACCTGTCCGCCCCCTAATATGAAACCCAGGAAGGAAACAGAAGTTTGGTGAAATTCACACTTTTCGGCTTTAACATAAAGTTTGTTCTCAAGGAGTCGTTGTAATACTAGGCGGACATGGCGTTTATGCTCCTCCGGAGACTTAGAGTAAATCAGGATGTCATCAAGATATACAAAAACAAAAATGTTCAAAAAATCTCTTAAAACATCGTTAACCAAAGCCTGAAAAAATGCAGGGGCGTTAGATAGTCCAAAAGGCATGACCAGATACTCAAAATGTCCGATAGGCGTTTTAAAAGCTGTCTTCCACTCATCCCCCTTGCGGATTCGGAGGAGGTGGTAAGCATTCCTTAGGTCGAGCTTGGAGAAGATGGTGGCACCATGGACGGGTTCGAAAGCTGACGAGAGAAGCGGCAAGGGATACTTGTTTTTAACAGTAATGTTATTTAATCCCCTATAATCAATGCACGGCCTCAGTGATCCGTCCTTTTTTCCCACGAAGAAGAACCCCGCCCCCAGTGGCGACGAAGACGGTCGGATAATTCCGGCTGCTAACGATTCTTTGATGTATTTCTCCATTGTTTCTCTCTCAGGTCGGGATATATTATATAGGCGGCTAGATGGCAGAGGAGCTCCGGGGAGAAGATCAATGGAACAGTCATAAGGGCGATGAGGTGGTAAGGAGAGAGCTTTGGTTTTACTGAAAACAGCGGAGAGATCATGATACTCAGACGGAATGGAGGACAGATCGACAGGGTCCGCCTCTTGCTGCTCAGCCGGCGGCGAACACGGGGGAACTGCTGAGCGGAGACAGGAGGAGTGGCAATACGCGGACCAGGATGAGACATGCTTGTCAAACCAGTTTATTTGGGGATTGTGTTGTTGTAACCATTGGTAGCCAAGAATTATAGGAGAGTTGAAAGTGGGAAAAACGAAAAATGAAATCAACTCACTGTGATTGCCAGAGATGACCAGGTGGAGCGGTTTAGTCCGGTGAGTGATCTGTGGCAGCGACTTTCCGTCAATGGCGGTCACGCGCAGAGGAACTGGCAGGGGTTCCATATCTGCAGCTATTTGTTTGGCGAGGTTTTCATCTATTAAATTTTGTTCACAACCAGAGTCTATGAGGGCTGAAAGGGGAAATGACTGGTTTTTATGGAGGATTGTGGCAGGAAGTAACAAGCGAGGGGAATTTTTAGTAGGTAAATGGTCCGCCAGCCCCTCGTCTACTGGCGGACCTGAGGGTTTAAACGGACCGGACATTTGGCGAGGAAATGACCAGGCGAACCACAATAGATGCACAGGCGGGCGGAGATACGTCGCTGGCGTTCCTCGGGGGTTAGACGAGTCCGACCCACCTGCATGGGCTCAGGCTCCGGGGAAACACAGGTCGGTGAATCCGCTGGTGCTGAGGCAGCGATTCCCCGACTTCCCCCCGGCGAGCTCCTCCGGTCCCTCTGTTTAGCGCGGGTGCGGAGTCGATTATCTAGACGGATGGTCAAACTGATTAGTTGTTCCAATGTCTCTGGTTCGTCTAGTGTCGAAAGCTCGTCTTTCAGGGTGTCATTTAAAGAATTATAAAACGCACTCTTTAATGCAGCGGCATCCCAACCAGTAGCTGCCGCCTGTATGCGGAAATCAATGGCGAAATCTGCGGCGGATCGTTTGCCTTGTTTAATATCCCATATTTCCCGGGAGTTGGCTGCCTTGTCAGAATCGTAACTAAATACTTGTTTAAATTCTTTCAGAAAATGTTCAAAAGAACAGCCATAATCAGTTGGGTCAGGGAAACGGGTTTCAGCCCACATCAGAGCCTTCCCAGACAACAAGGAAATGACATATGCGATCTTAGCCCCATCTAGCGAAAAGCTCTGAGGTGAATGATTGAAAATAATGGAGCACTGTAGAATGAAGCCATTACACTTATTGCGATCACCTGAGAATCTTTCAGGAGGAGGATGTCGGACGTCCGAAAATACGGTCTGGACGGCTGGAACTGGATCTGGAACGGAGGCTGGAACTGAAGGTGGGGGCTGAGGAAGAAACTGTTGGAGGAGAGTGGTGAGATCTGCTAGACGTTGGTTAGTTTCGGCTTGGAGTGTGTGAAGTTGTCTTAAGGCAGATTCATGGGTTTGAATTATGGATTGCTGTTCGGATAGCGTTCTCCTGATGGCGTCTGCTGGGCTGAGTTGTTGGCCTGAGTGTTCTGTCATGATGGGTGTAATATGTTAAGCCCACATGCAGAACACGACGCAGGAGACAATATGAAATAAGAAAGAAGTTTATTGGAAAGACTGTTAGCAGGTGTAGTTGGTTTGGGTCGGGTCCAGGGGAAGAGGCAGGGTCAGGAAACAAACCGTTCACTAGGGAGGCAGAGGGAATGATGAGTTCAGGTTGTGGGAAATATACGTTCAGTGTGTAGGAGTGGATCTTACTCGTGATCGGCAGGACTAAGACGTGGGAGGGAACTGCAGTATCCGGGGTCTGGGTTTTCAGAGACTCCAAGAGGTTGTTAGTCAGACGGCGAAGATCCAGGAGGCAACGGAGGTACGTCGGAGGGCGGACAGGTAGGCTCAGGAACAGCGAGGAAGAGGAGCAGTGCGACTGCCAGCCGTGGAAACTCCGGAGAAATTGGTTGTCACACGGGGAAGGTGAGTATGGGTACTCGGGCAACCTGTGGGTATATTCCACGGCGTCACGAGGAAGGACTGGTGAACAGAGGAGCCAGGAGGAAAAACCTAGAGGCAGAGGAAACAACAAAGAAACTTTCACTAGGAGGAAATAAGACATGGAACCAGAAGCAAGCTTCCAGGGGCTCAGAGGTACCGTGACTGGCTAACACTCAGGCGCCGAAGGACTGGCGGTCAGCTCCTTAAAACATCTCGCTGATGAGCCCAACTCGCATCAAGGTGTGGAGAGATGTAGTCCACGCCCTCCGACAAAAAGGACTAGGCGCCATCTGGTGGTGGAAAAGGCGAGAGCACGCACAAAACCCTCCACAAAGAACCCAATAACCCCGGAACATAACACCAACCTCTGATAGCTTTAATTGGAGAAAAGTTCCCTGATTCCAAAAGTTTGTATCAAGGGGCAACTTGTACTTTTGGTTTGCAGAATTGAGTGTCAGGATCAACATTAAAACGGGAAGACATTTGATTTCACACACAGACATGCTATTCATTTCTATGTTCATAATTTAAGTTTATTTCATTTATTGTTTGCATGTCTTCATAGGGATTTTGTCTTTGTAGAGAAAACGTAGCATGCATGTGTGATGGCACGTTGTTGATTCCTTGTTCAACTTGTTAATTAATTAGACCTAATTAAAATTACATGCAATTGGATATGTCACTGTTATCTAAAAACTGATGGATAAAACTTCATTAAGACAAAAGTGTATTTCAGTATTTCAATTTTCTGTTTAAGTTGGTGTCCCAAGCATTTGGTCATATTTTCTTGGTTTGCTCCATTTCTCAGGTGTGATGATTGTGTTTCTCCTTATGAATTATTGCTGCCATGGATTCCCTCCTTTGTTACTAGGAGCTTTGAAGAAATTGGTAAACTCCAAATCATAATTCCTTTAGCAGTTCTTTTCCCGTGCTCCTGCCGATGACAGGCCTCCTCCTCCTCTGACATTTGACTTCTTGGTTTGCTGCTAAATTTCTGCTGCTACTTCCTCATCATGCCGTGGGAAGACACAGTGAATTCACTTCATTAAAATTCCACAGGGTAAGATGACTCCTTTTACTCTTGAGGTCTCCCACTCGCTTTACCTTTTTCTTTTTGTACCTAAGAGATTGATTTGAATTTTAATTTGCCAGTGCAATGTCACAGCATCTGTTTGTGAAATGAGGTCAAGGAGCTCAAGTTGTTTTACAGGATCAATAAAAGAGGATGTAATGCAATAAAGGGGAAGAAAATGCTGTGTGGCAGCGATTCTCGAAGGGCTTTCAAATTGAAAATATTAGCAAAAACGCTGCGGCAGTAACCAAGGTCTTTTCATTATTTCCCTCCTCTGCCAGTGGAAGGCCTCAATTCATCCTCCATATTTTATTCATTGAAGATGAAGATAGCTTCTCTCTGCCACTGACCCTCACATGGACTGCTGTACCAAGGGAAAAGTCATCTCCCACGCAGTATCCTCCACCAGAAGCTCAACCAGAGAAGAAAATGCTTGTCATACTACTTGTTGATGGGAGAAGACATGCTCCGTTTAACCAGACAGCATCCAGCTAATTCTCCTCTGAATCCCTTTGGGAGGTTATCAACTCCTCTGCTCTACCTGGATGGTTGCGACTAGTGAGGCACAAACCAAATTCAGATTTTTTTCCCTTCTTGGTCTTACATTATTGTCTTTGTTTATGCACCTGCCACCAGTTGGAGCTAACTCTCTAATGGATTCAGAACTATCTACTATCTCAAAAAATACTTTGTTTTTTTTTTTTTTTTAGATCTCTTTAGCACCAGTATTATTTGTGGAACAGTGGGATTGAAGGAGAAGGGGAAGACATGCAGCTAACACCCTGTAGCTACCATACATGTAGAGCTTGATCTGTTGACACTTTTTCTTTGAATTTATTGTTTTATTGATTTGGACATTAAGTGGTTAAAAGTGTCATTTTGTCCTGATTTTGTGTGTGTTTTGTGTGTTGCTTAAACAAGTTTAGGTAGAACTACGTATCCCTATTAGTCCAATAAAATCTACTCTTCGCTTTAAGAAGAGAAAAGTCGGATAAATCCAACAGCATGGATCGGGATGACTCACCACACCTCCTCTGATTCCTGTTTCATTGGTCTCTGCGGGCGGAAAACTCTTTCCATTATGTCAGAGATTATATCATTTGCGAAGCAGTTAGCCTGCACCTCGCTTATCTTGTTGCTAATGCTTTTACAGACTGTTTGCCATGATCAGATTTTGGAGCTGTGTCACCAGCATCCCCTCCCATCCCATAGCCGTTTCCTTTCAGAATTAGTTTCAGACTTTCTCGCATTTGTGTGCAGGTAAGAGGTTATCGGGATCATCAGAGATCCAGGGGACCAGAAGCAGAGCAGCAAATCTATCTTCTGCTCAAAGCCTTTGTTGTCTGGTGGTCCATTGTTAATTTTTCCTGTTACAGCTGTCAACAGAGCAGGACTTCCACTGCCATGTCTCCTTCTAATGGACTGCTAGTAGCTGGCAGGGAACAGGGGCACTGTCCTCGTTCTAAATTAGTCCCAGCAATTTGTTATCCTGTAGGAAGTGTTGCTCCCGTGTTTCAGCTGGAGAAGAGAGAGTGCAGCAAACTGCCAGCACCGCGAGGAAGCAGACAATTGAAATGCTGTGGCTCGTGAGTATGGGACTCGAACCCACCACCACGTCCTTCCGTCTGACTTGTACCCAGGAGCAGATTGATCTACAGTCATCGGTGAGGCAAACAAAATCCTCCTGGAACTCCAGAGAAGTAGTCAGGCAGGCACCACATAACAGTTTCCAGTGAAAAACCATAAGACTCTCAGAAAAATAGTAAGAATAATTTTGCCTTAAATGGTGCATAGGGTAGTCACTGGGGGTGTATTCTCAGAAATACTGTAATTGTAACCTCAACAGTGGTTGCATATATGGATTCTTGTAATTTGTACTTTATTAGGGCAGAACTGCAACATTAATGACATCCTAGAAAAGTAAAAAAGGGGGAAAAAAGGACCCCTTTTACTGACTTGTACAATGTATTTTTTTATATATATATTTCTTTTTAAGACTTGCACACACAATGTCGAACATTTGAACATAAATGTACTCCACTCCGCCTCTATTTTTGGCTCTCTGTAAAACCAAGTCAAGTCAACCTGAGTAGAAACTAGTGAAAAATGACTATTAAGTTTGGTGTTCATGAATCAGCAGGAAAAGTAGAAAAGTAACTGGGCAGAAGTGGCATCCATGGGAGTGACCCATGGTGAAAACAACAGATGAACAAATATTCTCATCTCATATTTGCTGAAAAACATCTTTAAGACTTGAGGGATAATTTTCTGTACAATGAGGCACAAGTTGAACTTTTTGGAAGGCGTGTGCCTGGTGTCAATCCAGCGCTCCAGTTAAGAAGAAAATATTCTGATATTCAAACATGTCAGTAGGACAAAATTGATCCCACCCACAAAATGATAAGATTGTCAAGAGAGCGCTGACATTTTTCCAACCTCTTTTCTATTTTCAATCATTGTTCACACAACTTTCTAAGTGCTCCACTTGCTGCTTGGGTGGAAATGTGATAACTTTGGGAGATTAACAATTTTAAAAGTTGTTATCTTTACTTTCCAGCTGAGATAGATCAGAAGTTTGAATGGCAAAAGGTGAGCAATTTTCTGAAAAGGTTGTAGGGTGAATACTGAACAACAACACATTTTTCATCACTAACTATGCTAGAGAGTGGCCTGGTGCAGAAAATACCCCAGAGCTCTCCTTTTGATCTGCCCAAACAATGAACAGCAACCAGAAATGGTTGAAGATCAGACAGCAGCCCCTAAAGGTAGCAGCAGGAATTACATTCTCAGTATGAAGACGTTAGAATCCAGAAGATGATGAGATCATTTAGCATCACACAAATCTGAGCATATAGTACAAATACATCTTAAAATGAAATATTGCTCTATTTCCTCAAAAGATTTGAGATTTGAAACGGTACTCAGGACAAGTATTCAAAGCCCTTTAAGTTTTGAACATTTTGACACTTCATCTCGCTCTGCATTCTGACATTTGGGAAATAAAGTTAGAAAAAGCAAGTAACTGTCTTACTCTAATACGATTTCAGAAATTGGTGGAAAAAGAGATTTTCTCTTTTTTTGTACAATGAGAAGATCTGTTTTCAACTTCATTTAAAATGTCTAAGTGAAAATCAGACAAAATCATTTAATCTAAATCTTGGAAAACTTCATTCAGTTGTGTTTAAGAACATCAAAAATGATTAGAATTGTTTTTTTTGTTGTTTTATTTTCACTGAAAATGTTATATTTTGTTACAGGGAACGTCAGGAAGAGCTAGCGATATTCCCTTTCAATGCCCCTTAGCTAGTTCTTGTGTAACTGCCACTGAACATCATTAGACTCCTCATTAAAATATGAAAGGCCAACATCCATGTTCAGGCACTCCATATTTCACTCTCTTCCCATCACATACCCCCTCAGTGACTGTTTTATGCTCCTTTGCCTTCACTTTATGCTTCCTCTAATCTGCAACTAGATTACCTGAGTGACTTACAGGTAGTTTGGCTGCTTCCAAAGGGAGGTCTTACTCAGGAGGGAACGGTAAGGACAAGATGATATATTGTATGTTTCCAACACCATTACATCAAGTGGAAGCTGATATAGTTGTGCTGCCCTTGGATGGTTTATTTCACATAAAAATTCAGATATTATAGAACGTCAAGATAGTTCATGAGCAATAAAGAGCTTGGACCATGAACCATTTATTAAAGTACTTCTGTATACATGTCCTTCTCTTTTCTGGTGTCCGATTTTAGCAATTCTAGGATTGACTCTGGCAAAAGGCACTATCCATTTCTCCTGCTAGCGCTAGACTCACCTTGTTTTTATTGTATTTACCCAGAATGCCATGTTGTGTAGTCCCCTTGGCATTCACTCAATCTGCACCAGAGAACAGAGACCAAGGTTTGTGTGAGGACGAGAGTTTGCCGTTTGGTCCTCAGAGTTTGATTACGCATTCACACCTCCCCAAACCAACCGGACTTTCTAGATAAATGAACTAGATTTGGATTAAGGTGGACTAAACAGGTGTGGTGTAAATTCACCCTAACAAACCTTTGAAGACTTCACTAGACAACTGGAATTTCATGGGTATTACAGAAAACACAGGTGGACTCTGTCCCAAACAGGTGACTTCTTAGAGCAGTTGTTTGCTCTAGACCAGGGATGAGCAACTTCAGGCCTCGAGGGCAGGTCTCCTGCAACTTTTAGATGTGTCTCTCCTTCAACACACCTGAGTCAAATAATGAGGTCATTAGCAGGACTCTGGAGAACGTGACTGCATTTAGGAGGTGATTCAGCTACTGGATTCAGCTGTGTTGGACCAGGGAGACATCCAAGAGTTGCAGGACACCGGCCCTCGAGGACCAGGATTGCCCACCCCTGCTCTAGACTGAGTAAAAATGACATATCAAACAATACTCACAAATACTAACTTTACCTAACCCGGTCCAACAGCAGGCAGTATAAAGGGTGTTACGTCTGGCTTTTTGGTTTGGTCAATGCAGGGAGCACCATATCATGTTCAGATTCTGGCCTCTGAAGTCAAACAAGTACTTATAGTGCTGAGTGTATGACAATGAAAGTCTGGCTCTTCACTGTTAAATATGTCAGTTAAGAAAAGAAGGAATCTGTTTTAATTTCTATCAAGCACAGCAAAACAAATCATGGGAGAGAAATGTTCCTGCCTGGCAGAGACAGCCATATGTGTCAAGAACATAAATGGATTTGACAGACCAGGGCAGGTTGCCCAGCTAGAAGGGTGTTTGTTACCAAAAGACTTGTCAGTAAACCCGCAAGCAATACACAATGTTAGTAGCTATTCAGACTGAGTAGGAAATGACCTTAAAGGATCTGACAGATAAGGAGAAAATATTGAGGCTGTGGACAGTGGTTGGGTGAATACATCTCTGGCAAACTTTGATATTTTAATCTAAGATGGATATTTCAAGAATTCTGATTTGAACACAGATGGGTAACCCGACCTGTGCTTTCAGCTGTATGCCTCCAGGCCTTTTTTACTCATTTACTGAGAAGATGCATTTTCTTAGGCTTAAAATATGGGTTTTATTTTACAAATTGTCTCAATACTTAACAAAATTTACATTTAACAAAATGCTGAAAGCACAGGTCGGATTACCTATATGTGTTCAAATCATAATTCTTGAAATATCCACCAGATTTATATGGTGTTAATACCAAAATATCAAAGTTTGCCAGAGATGTATTTTTGTACTGCTGCATGGAAAAACTCCACGACCTTGGTTCTTTTTTAACTTTAACATTCCAAAGGAGACTGGAAATGCTGATTTGAACTCTTATTGAAGCATACTAAACATATGATGAGTCAGCCACAACAGAAGTATCATCAACTTAATTTCATTGATTTTTATATGACAGAATGCCCTTTTACATGAAGGACATTCACAAGGCATAATAGAAGAAAAGTCTGATCTTTAGTTAAAACAGCTTCATGCATGAGGCAGCTGTGTTTCTACATCTGAAAATAATTAGCATACTATGGAAAAGTTTAATGTTTCTATCACTAGATTCAGAAAGTCAAACTCATTATACAGCGTCATTGATAGAAATTGTGACATTCATATAATAATCCAAAATTCAACATCTGAGAAAATTAGAAAATGACATAATGACTTTTTAAAAGCATTTCCATTAAATGACTATATTATGCCTTACAGCATAGTGTGAAGACTGCTGACTGGACGGTTATCCAGAACCGCAACACCTTCCACAAAGAGAGGAGGTCAAAGGTCAATGCTAAAGAAGGTGGTTGTTCCCTGCTGTATCTAAGCATAGTTATGGAAAAGTGAGTGGAATGAAAAAGTGAAGTTTAGGGGAATGTTATAGTATTAGTCTTCCTATGAAATACTAAGTACATCTTAAAAAATGTCAAGCGCTGCTAAACAGAACAATGATTTTTCTCAATACACCAAACATCTTAGTTTTTTTTAAAACTGCTCATGTGAGGAACAAATGGATAAATAAATAAATTTCACATCAGTTCCAAAGGTTGTTAAATAGATTTATAAACACAGAAAAAATGGATATATCAATAATTTCAGTGTATTTTAGTTTTATGAATGTATGATATAGCTCCAGTTAATTTCTGATTATTTACAGTTTTTATTTATTTTGGTGAAGAAGAAATGTTTTCTAAATTTCAGCTTTTGTTATTTTGTGAATGTTAGTGAACTACATTAACCTTGATTCCCAGTTGCAGACTGGGTATCATATTGAGCTTCCCTTCAGCATGATACACCCACCACCATGTTTACCTAAAGGGACAGTGTTCTTTAGGTTATATGCTCTCCTGTCTTTCTCTAACTTCTGGAACTCGACTTTGGTCTCATCTGACCCAACAACCCACCGCCTGTATGGATGATCTGTCTCCAGATTGTCTGATTGATCTGACTTGAATGTCTCTCTTCTGTAAAACTTGGGTTCCTTCCAGAAAAACTCACAGGATAATTAAGTCCTTTGACAATACGCTGCCAGTCCTCACAACAAATCCGAAATCCCACAACTATTTATTAAGCTATTGAATGATTACTGGGAGATTTTAGTGTGTTGTATCTGTGATGATGTCTAGTCACCATGCATTTATTCATTCAGCCAGAGGAAAAGCCGGCTGACTGCACCATTCCTCTGACTTGTCTTCTTTTGGAGGATTTGCTGTGAATTTGTGTTGCTCTAGAAGATGGATTGTAATAATTAAAGGGCGCCTCGAGCTTGACTCTTTATCTAATGTCAATATTTTAATTTGTGTAATACGTTTCACTAACAGTCTGAGGCCCAACACTTCAGCATGAATTTGTGGTCAACGATAAAGTGGTAATCTGTTTGGAAAGGCTGGTCTGGCTTATTGACTGGCCCAAAACAACAGAAATGAAACTTCAGGTAATTTGACAGTAGTGAGACCATCTAAGTTGAGTCGAAGTAAGGACAATCGATGAGGCCATGCCTGCATGGAGCTGCATGGAGCTGCGTGGAGCTGCGTGGAGCTGCATGGAGCTGCATGGAGCTGCATATCGCCGCACAGCTCCATTACAGAAAACAACAGAGACCAGAGCAGGCCTGAGGAACAAAGCCTCCACAAGCTTCTATCTTGGAGACAAATACAAAGCAGCACATAACATGTGAAAAGAAACAGATTTATGGTTTTTAATATATATGTATATGTATGTAAGCATTTGTTTCAAATTCTTATGTTTTATTCATTAATTAAATTTTTATCTTATTTAGCACTTTAGTCTGTAGCTGTGTTTCCATTACAAATGTGCACAAATATTTCTCTGTGTTCTGCTAATGTTGAAGAAACAATTTCTTGTGTTTCTATTAAATAAGAAATTAAATTAAAATCACAGCCACAGACTGCAGAGCAGCTGAAATTTAGATTTCAGCAAGAATGTCACGGGGAAGAGACATATTCAAAGCAAGTAAGCAGCTAAACAATTGTGCATCGTGCTGCGATCACACTACAGTCAACTAAAAATATGAATATGCTTCTGCTTTGCTTTTATAATTACACGCGTCCTATTTACACATCTTGCCCACACGTTGTGTTCAGGGCTCGACTGCAACTGTCAGCGAAAGAAAATTAGAACAGGTTGGAGGTGGGAGTTGTCATTAAACATTTGTAACTAAATAAAAACATTAAAGACTCAAATATCACATGCTCAAATGCATATACTATACATATTATGAATACAAGCAGTATAACACACACTAAAGCGCATATACACACCAATATAAGTTTGACTTGCATTTTACAGCACATATTATGCTATGAGTTAATCATGTTAGCTAAACATGTTAGTTTATAATATCTATTTTTATTGTGATATTTTGGGCTTTCTTTACCTTTAATGTTAGGCCTTGAAAGGAAAATCTTTCTATATTCTGGAATTTTGGAAATGGAAATAATTAGATCGTGAATATTCTAAAAAAGAAAAACTTTGTACAGATAAACAATGTCAGATCTGACTTACATTATGTACACTGTGGACACCAGTTTTTTTCTATTCTGATGAAACTTTGATAAATG
Organism: Poeciliopsis gracilis; assembly: GCA_911649635.1. Classification (NCBI taxonomy): domain Eukaryota; kingdom Metazoa; phylum Chordata; class Actinopteri; order Cyprinodontiformes; family Poeciliidae; genus Poeciliopsis; species Poeciliopsis gracilis. The sequence continues at coordinate 594,004 of CAJVRI010000530.1, forward strand.
TGTTGGAAATAGTTCAAATTTGAGTTGAGTGGCATATAAATATGACTGGATGTAAATAAATAAATAATAATAATAATAATAATAATAATAATAATAATAATAATAATAATAATAATAATAATAAAAAAACTACATGACATTTTGCAATAAAGAGATTCCTAACAGATGATCTGGTTGATGTTGATGAACTGTGTGAGAGAGATCAGAGTCCAGGACTTTTATCTTACTCCTCAGAGATTTAAGATACAAGATTTCTTTCTTCAAACTCATTTTTATTGAAAACTTTTGTTTATGTTAACCTGTGACGTGTTCATTTTAAACTGCAAATAAATTAGAGAAACAAATAAATAACGAACTGTCCCACAGTCAGAAGAAGATCATAGATCTTACACATATATTGTGTAAATGTCTGGATTTATGTGTCCATCAAAGCAGCTTTTCTTGTTCCCTTTCGCTCATCGCAGCCACAGTCTCTCCATCCTGCCGGCATTATGGTATCAATTTCGCTTTTGCTTGTTCCTCTTGATGAAGTGTGTAGTCGCTCAAAGGCGGCGGGTTTCTACATTTCCATAACAAACCCATCGTTCAATCCAACACCACCTGTGACGGTGAAAGCAAATGTAAGGTCTGTTTTTTTTTTTTTTTTTCGTTCTTTCTTGGCTGTAAAACCGAAAGACATCAAACAAAACAAACACACAAAATATTCATCCTTTAGTTGAATAACAGAGATGCGGACAACTCTGAAAGAATTGTTTTTGTCAGCGAAGTGTGACCTGCGATCAGAGAGGAACTCCAGTTGGAATGGATTCCATATGTTAGATGAAAACATCTGACCATTCAAACTGCGTCTTCTGAGGGTAAAAAATTTAAAAAAGGAACTGAAATTACACTCCGTTGTGTTTTTCTTGTTCGCAGCACAATGATGAAACCTTGATGGGAGCATGAAAGCTGTCTGCGCCGCTCTGTCTTTCAGCTCCTGCTGTATTTGTTTTGTTACGTGGGAATACATTACACATTCTCGTTTCTGCGGCAACAGAAGCCTTTGAATACCAGCTAGGCAGGGAGCTGTCGGACTTGATCAAATATTGCCCTCCAGTTGTTTCTCTATATAAGCCGGGATTTTATCTCTGATTCTCTCCATGTTAAAAAAAAAAAAAAAGAAATCCCCGGAAAGAGAATCTGTAGTGTGTGTGAGATTAGAGTGTGTGCATAAAGCATGACTATGTGAATTTGCCCACAGCTGAAATCTCTAATCTGGGTGATGTATATTTAATGTTCAGAAACAATTATCCATCCGAGCTTCACTGCAGAAACAATCCTAACAGATGAAGTCGGTTTCTCAGAGCGTTGCTGGTTAAAAAAAACTTTGCTTGATTCCGGTGCGTCGAGGTGAGACTGTCTGACAAATCAGAGCAAATTGTTCCAGATTACATTTGTTACATCACCTTCAAAGAAAGCATTGAAAAATTCACAGTAATCCCTGGTCGGGTTTATTTTTTACATCAAGCAGCGTTGCGCACTCTCTGGAATCGGCTTTTCACCCCTTTCTACCTGATGCAAAGTCCTGGATGTGACAGCGCCTTGCCAACATGCCCTCCATTTATCTGCTTTGCGTTTTTCCACGTTACTTAATGTATTCCAGCTGTAATTTAAAGTGATAGACCAACACAAAACAGCACATCACCGTGAGCTGGAATGATATATGGTTTTTCGAAATGTTTTACTAATGAAAATATAAGAACACATTTGAACTTCAAAGTTCCTTCAAAGTTCCTTCAATATGTTATGATGGAAGTATTTTATATCAGTCCATGTCTTTAGTTATGGATTTGTTTTTTGTTTTGTTTTAAATATCCAAAATACAACCAAACTGCAGGCTGATGTTTCCTCTTGTATCCTCAATTCTGCCGCCATGTTTTTAATGACGTATTACGTGAATCGACTTATTGTGATTTCAATTGTTTCTCATTTAATTGAAACGTCACAACTGCAAAATTGTGTTTTTTCGACATTAGCAAAATACCAAAAAAATTCTAGTGCAAACTGGGCTACTGGCACACTTTACTCATAACGTGTTGTTTTGCTTTTCTTCTAAAGTTGCTAAAAACATTTAGATTTACAGCAAATAATTATGGCATTTCTACAGGAAAAGTTTTGTTTTGACTTACATATAAACAAATTTACACATAAAAAGGTCAGTGATTATCGTTCCCCTTACACTGTAAAATGTCTGGTTTTCACCAAGACTTCTGGATAAATATTCGTCTTCAGCTAAACACACAGAGACTGTATCAGCTGTTTGTTTACAGAGCAATCCTACGAGTTGAGCTCAACTGATTTTCTGCATCAGCTTCAAATGTTCAGTCCCTCTGCTCTTCGGTCGTGACACGACAGAGGACTGTTTCACACACACACACACCCCCCCCACACACACACACACACCCACACACACACACACACACCCCCCCCCCCCCACACACACACACACATCTCCCTGCAGCTTTCTGCAAACGTGCTCAGCTCCCTCTGAACAGCCGACGGGGAACCGAGCTGCGTCTCATGTGTTCTGCTGATTGTACTTATGTTCTTTGGCTTGTGGTCTCCTTGTTGTCTAAGTGACCTCTGGAGAATTTCACTGCATTAAAGCTGACGTCAATGCGATGTGCACTGCAGGGCTTTCGCAAATAAAGCAAGACGCCAAATGGCAGCGTTGTCCATGAGTCACTTGTACAGTGCTTCAGAAAGGAAAGGCACAGCAGACTCACACAAGCAGGAGATTTCTGAGGCTTTCAAAAGGAAAATGTTAATGTTTCAGTTGAAGCAACGTGGTTGTAGCTTCTTTAGCAGGTGATTCAAGGCATGCAAAATATTTGCAAAGGAACCAGTTTGTTTTCGCTCATTGCGATTGGAGTAGATTAATAACTAATTAACAACAGAGCTTGTATAATTTAATACAAGCCGACATGTGAGGAGCTTAAAGGAAAAACAAAAACACACACACACAGAAAAAACCTGGGATGACAAAAGAGAGATAATAATAAAATAAAAATAAGTAGATAAAAGAAATAACTAAAGACATAAATATAAAGATACTAGATTTCATTTCCAGTTGAATGGAAGCTCTCCTTTAAGGAGGTCAGAACGGAGAACCGTGGCTCCTCTCTGGGTACTCCAGTCCATCAACATGACTGTTTAACACAAATTACAAAAAAAATCTTTTTTTGATAGAAACACACGCAATAAAAGAATAAAAATGACAAGGTGGTTTTTCAGCAATATCAAAATGATTGCATTTCACAAAGCTGCAAAATGGAAACATGTTTTTCACATCACACAGGTCATGTGTCAAACAACCGGATGTTAGCACTAGCAGAAAAGATGATGAAGACAGGAAGTGAATGATGACACAGCATGATTCTGATTGGTGGGTGCTGGTTGAGGGCTCCAGTGTGGTTCCCTGCATCGTCTCAGACCAGATGTACCTGCAGAGAAACTGTTTCCTTCTTCTACCCATCAGAGCTGCGGCGCTTCCAGCCCAGGGAACGGCCAGCTAACCATCCATCGAAGGAATAAGTCAGGCTCTCTGCTCAACAATCTGCTTTTTTTTTTTTTTTTTTTATGTGCGTTGGTTAAACAAGAGAAATGCTAAGAGAATGCTAGAAAGCTTTTTCATTATACTCTTACCTGGAAAATGCAGGCCATCGAGGTTAACAGAAGTTATGTTACATTCAGCTGAGTTTATTTTTGACATGATGGCTCTATTTTTTTAAACATTACATATATATATAATTTCATTCACCTTAAAGCAACACTACGATGACCCTTTGTTCTTTACAAATGGCAAATTTCTCAGAACTCAAGTCATTACGTTCTCTGGGAACCTATAGAAACATCTGAGTGAATAATAGGCTCAACATTTTCTATCACTGTACAAAAAAACAATTATTTACCTCAATAATATTTTGACTAATTCATTTCATAAATAAAACTTCCACAGCCCTATTGTTGCTTAAGCTGAAGTGCTTTTAGGTATGGATGTCAATACATTGGTAGCCTCGTGCGTCTCAATAGATGATAATAGAGAGCAACAAAGAAATCAAGATGCAAACACAAATGAAGAAGAAAATTAATCAAGACATTTTTTTTCACTGACAAGAATCACAAATAAAATCACACGTGAATAATTTTGTTTAGATAAGTCATTACTACGGTCCTCCAACACTTCCTTTCGTCTTTACCACCAGCAGTAACATCCAGGTGTTGATCATGTGAGTCGTATGTTGTAAATAAAGTGTTTCCATTGCAGTTTTGTGAAATACACTCATTTTTATAAAAACCCCTCAAAAAACACTCCTCATCCTATGGCCAGAACTTTTTATCAAAAACCTTCAGGCTTTTTTAAATTTCTTTGTTTCCATCAAGCAAATGTAGTTTTGTAAAGCCAATTTTCACAATGTTAAGGTGATATTATCTCTGAAGTGTTCCCTGGCCGGTCGGATCATGATGTTTGACTCTTCACCTCCACCAGGTTCACCGTCTCTCTGCTCAGCTGCTGCAAGTTTTTAGATAATCCTTCCAAGGATCCAGCTGGTGCCTTTTTCTGGATTACACACGCTACTAACTTAAACAATCTCTGGATATGTTTTAGTGGAAACCTTTGCCCCGTTTTCCTCTCTGCTTTTACCAGGTTCATTGCAAGCCTGTAATTTCCATGGTATTAGTAGCGTTTGACACCTGAGTGCAGCTAATTACCTTGAAATCCATCACCTGATGACTGTAAAGTTGGAGAGTCCACAGAGCATGACCTCAGCTGCTCCTGACTTCTTGGTGTTATTAGCACACTCTGTTCTTTGATTCATGGTTCTTTTTTTTTTTTTTTTTTTATATTTTAGTTTTTTATTTGGAAAGGCAGGATACAATTAAAATTACTTCTACAATCCAGCATCCCTCACCATGGGGATATGAAAATGAATAACATAAGCCAATCCAGGTTTTTTGTATAATAACAGAACATCAATAACAAAAGTGTGAGTGGGGGGGTTGAGTGGGTCCAGTCTCGATCTTTTCATGTTGGGTTAGGGGAGAGACACAATCAAGAATATAGGTTTGCCATAATCCTGAACCGGGCCATGATACACAGCACATCACTTGCATGTGACAGACATCTTTAGTCCACAGGAATTACAGATTTCACATAGTTAGTCCATTTAGACCAGATCCTGAAAAATGATTCCCTTCGGCCTTGAACAGAAAAAGACAGTTTTTCCAGAATGTAAATGTCCTGTACAATGTTGACCCAGTCCTCAACTGTAGGTGCTTCAGGCTTTAACCATTTTCTAGTGATTGTCTTTTTGCTTGCTGCCAGAAGCACCAACAGCAGTTTTTTATCTGCCAGAGTCCAGTTATCAAATGAAATGTTTCCCAAGTATAGAGATTCACATTTATATGGAATTTTTTCAGGGAAGATATTATTTAGGTGGGAATATATTTGTTCCCAAAAAAACTTTGATCACCGGACAACCCCAGAAGATGTGGTGGTGATTTGCTGCATTTGTTCCACAGAGTCTCCAACATGAGTCACTGCTTCCCCGATGTTTTTTTCTGAACTGGAGTTACAAAATAACGAACAGAGTTTTTCCAACAGAACAACCTCCATGTATTGGAGCTCGAGGTCTTCCAGTGTAGCTTGTTAATCTGTTCCCAGACTTCTGTTGAGATAGATAAATTTCCTTCTTTTACCCACTTGTTTCTTATGTAGTTTGTGTCACCTTGTTTAGACGATAGAATACCATTGTACAGTATGGAAATAAGTTTCTTGCATGAACCTGACTTCAACAGGGACAGAAACACTCTAAAAAGTCCTGGTTTAGCTGTGTCCCAATTGTCACCTATATTTTGATTGAAATAGGCTCTAACTTGTAGGTATCTAAAGAAATCGTCTTTCTCCAACCCTTTAGATCTCTGAAGTTCCTCAAAACTCTGAAACACCCCCTTCTGGGTAAATGTATAGTAAGTGGTTAATCCTTTTTGGATCCATCCTCTAAATCTCCCATCGATCTTGTTTGGTTTAAAAGCTGAGTCAAAGGCACACCATCTGAGTATTTTTATTTGGTTACCTAATTTACACATTTTAATCACCTTACTCCAAGAATCCAGCATTGTGTGTAACATTGACCCATATGGTATATTCAGCCCCTCCTGTAAGTCCTTGTCCATCAGTACTGATATTAAAGGGATTCCTTCTACTGTTGTTCCTTCCAAATCTTTCCAACTTGCGTCGTAAGATCTAGAGCATAAACAGAACACTGTTCTTAACTGAGCTGCAAGGTAATAAACCTGTAGATTGGGAAGACCCAGTCCACCTTTCTCTTTCTTTAACTGCAGAGTACTATATCTCACCCTTGCCTTTTTTCCCTGCCAAATATACTGAGATATTATTCTTTCCCACTCTAGGAAACGCCTCTCATGGTTCTTTTTTAATCATAGCAAACACAAACTTCTCTCCAAGTTTCCGAAATTTATTGGAGGTGGATTCCACTGAAGGTTACCTGCTGTTTGGTCCCAGTCAGAGCAGGTTTAGACGGACAACTGTAAGTCATCTCCTGAAACAGCATATTCTGTGACTGGCAGTCTTCTTCTTCTTCTTTTCCATCTGCATAAATAGGATCTATAGTGGTGAGCAGTGGAAATGTTCTGCCCAGTGTCCTCTGATGCTGTCAGACACATTTGAGTTGTGGTGCTGACCGTAGGAAAAGAGACCTGGACACCTGAGGGTTGTCAAGTACATTGGTGTTTCTCTCTCATCAGCCTGAGGCATTGCAGTGCTTTGTGAAAGAATTGTTCTCACAGATTTTGGTTTCTGCCTCCGTTTATGACCATCAGACCTAGTTAACTCCTTGAGAGGCCATGAGTGAGAAAATGGGGAAAAAAGAGATCTCTCTTTTTTTATCTAAATGTGGCTCCAAACCACAGAAAATCATCTGATAAGCTGCACCATTATGTTTTCTCAGCACTTAAAATCATTTTAAGTGTATCTTAAATTCCCCTGTCAGCTCTGCAGCCATGTGGCAGTGAGATCATCCTGGTCCCAGAACACACGACCAACCAGCTGTGTATTCCCCCTGATGGGGCCCAGTGGTGTGTAACAGTAAATCTTTGTCTGCTTTGAGCCACACAAGTTTTAGCTTTAAAAAAAATACAACCAACTACGTTAGTGAGCAGGAACAGATGTGTTCGAACAGTTTAGATTGTTCACTGTTTGCAAAAGAGTTGGGATTTTTGTGTGATCCGCCTCCTTTTTTCTTATTTTTACACTACACTCCAAGTAGCTCAGTTTGACATCAAAAGATGAACATAAGACACAGACTTCACATTTCAGCTTTTGTTTCCAGTAACGTTTGCCATCTCAGAGGAGAGGCTTGTTTTTGTAGCGGCCTGTCAGGTTAAACTGTTAGCTGAGAATCAGGACTGGAAGACATTAACTTTTGAAACTTTCCAAAAGATAATCAAAAGTTAATCAAGTTTGAAACTTTAACTGCATCAAGGCAGTGACCCACCGGAATCACCAAACCTTCACATTTATCTTTGTTGGTGCTTTGAAGGGCTTGATTTGACCAGTCCCTTCAGTCTCTACTTCAGGAGCTAAAGTTCTGCTTTATTGGGTTCTTCCCTGAAGACTGACTGAACCAGCCCAAATTTTGCATTTAGAAAAAGCTTTTCTGCTGCATCATCATGAATGACGCCTCCAATCACCAATGAAGATTAATGAACCTGCGCAATAAGAGCCATAGAAAGGCAAACTATGAAGGTTAGTGTTCGTATTTCCATCACTGCAGTTAAGATTGATCTCTTTTTGATCGGCCCATCAAACCCTGTTTCAGAGTTTCAGTCTAGCATTGCTGTTCTTAAAAAAATAATAATTCAGACCCACTCATCAAATGTCCTGACATGCAGGAGGCGATGTCGTTCCCTCTCCATTCAGTTCCTATGCAGAGGCGACGGTCATTTATCCTGCTTCCGCCGAGAAACCGGCGAAATTCCTGCATGTGAAATTTTAAGCCTTTACACGTAGATGCTGGATTTTGAAGAAAGCTGAAAATGTTCAACTTTGCAGATGTCACATTCTGTGTGTTGGTTTCAAGGCAAGTGGTGGAAAACTTTTGGGAGAGAGGAAACGGGAGATAAATCCAGTAGAAACAGAAGTTAATCTGTATTTGAAAGTCTGGTACGTCAGTTCACCCCGTTTTATCTCTACAAAGAAAAGTGACATTTCATTTTCTAAAGAAAAGGTTCATTTCTTTTTCAGGTGACTGTGATGAGGATCCGGTTCAGCGTTTTACCCCCAAGAAGTGTTGAAAACATGGAACCATCATCATGGTAAACACCCGGCTGTAGATCTGCTTCCTTTCTCTGTCTGAACCAGAAATCAAGACACCGGTACAGAGATACTTCCTCATGTTTAGAATCACCCAGATGATCAAATCAGAAACACTCCCATCATTTTGATTGCGCTGCAGCAACCCTTCAGACTAGCCTCCAGCTCAGCAGCTCTACCTTAAACAAAAAAATAACAGTTTGACCACGTACGTAGCATTAAAGCCAGTAGACCTAACAAGTTTTAACTGTTGAGAATTTACCACTGAGGTATTCATGCTGTGGGTGTTTTGCATATTTATGAAAACAAAAGAGCTGAAGCGATGACTCTAATGAGGAAACTGGCAAGATATAGAGTATAAAAGAAGCCAAATGGAAGTGTTCACATCACCACTTTAGTTTACATATAAGTTTAGTCCAACCAGCTTCAACTGAGTGAATACAGAATGAGTGAAGCAGGAGGAGACCTGACCCAGAGGACACACTCGAAAGATTCTTGTCTTGAAAAATGTTAAACTGCTGATTTGAGCTGGTTGCTGCTTTCCTTAAAAAGAGCTTAAGAGATGTTGGAAATTTTTCACACAAATTACAGCTTGCATAGTTATATAAAAATGAATTTGCCCAAAATGCCTAAGAAACTCTTTTTTTCTGAATTCTTTGCAATTTACTTCAGCTGTAAACTATATTATAGAGGCTGGTTAATCTACTCCTGGTCTTTGAAGAAAATGTGTTTCAGGCATATTTAGTTTCCAGTGACGCATAAAATTATTGCCTGATGAGGGAAATGTGTTTGGGCTGTAAATACAACTTTTCTCTAAGGAAAAAAGTCTTATAAGAACAAAAGAATAAAAGAAATTCATTAATTATTCCTGAAGTCTTAATACAAAATCTTTCAATCTTAACATTTGCTTTTTTTTTTTTTTTTTTTGTCAGACATGCTTGAAGAGCAGCAGACTTTCACTCTGCTGCTCTTCAATGTAGTTAAAACAGGAAGGGACTGTTTTCTCTGGGTAAGAAAAAAACACATTGTTTGCATGGTAACATGACCAATCAGAATGAAGAAGAATCCAGGCAGTGAATGAAGATCAATAGTTTTAATGTCCCTAAAAATGGGAAGGGTCAAACATTTTGAATATTTTTGCAAGATGTGGAATTATCAGTCCATTAAGTAATTTACTGTGTCAGCTTTCACAGTTAGCTTTAATATTATATAAGTAAAAACTCATCAGCATAAACTCGATCTCAGATCAAGAATAGCCTCCTTCAGTTATCTTCCTCTTTTTTTTTTTTTTTCCCAGCACTTCATAAATTGAAATTGTAAAAATACCTTCTGTGTTCCCTAACGACAACAGAATGTTTACCTCTCTCCATCCTGAAATTGAGTTTACTTAGAACTCCTGTGGTGCTTATGATTTCAAGGGTCACTTCACGGGCTGCTGTCTAACGCTGTTTTTTTTTTTTTTTGTTTTTGTTTTGTTTTTTTTAACCAACTGTAGGAGGGGGTAGGTGGAAACGAGACAAGATATTTTCTTTACCGTGTAGTTCGCAGGAACAAAGCAATCTAAAGTTGCGCATGAGAGCTTCATCTTGTACATACAACTGCTCCTCATGGGGCCGTGCGGGGGTGTGAACATCTTCATTTGTTCTCAGAAACACCACTACTGAGAAACAACTGGTAAAGTCTGTTTTATTCCTCTGATGTGTCTCTTTGTAACGCGACTGACCGCAGTCTGGCTCCTGCTTCCTCTCAACGCCGGCGCCTTTATGCTGTATTCAAAGGCACCCGGGAACCCAGAGCCTCCCAACTTCGACATAAAGCCAAGAATATGTTCCAGAAGGGAGCTCAGTCTGTAAACACAAAAGCCCTGTTTTATTTTTTTATTTATTTATTTTGTCTTGATCTCAAGGTTGTTAAGTGATGAGATTTCCAGATATTGTGCTTGGTTCCACAGAAATAAAAATAAGACAACTCTTTCAAAGAGTTACTCCTCTGTGGAGGCGAGGTATCGTAAAAGCTGCTGTTACAAACCTGCCACAAAGTGGACTTTCAAAGGCATAGCTCGCTTATTTTAAGTGAGCTTCTGTTAAGTTGACACTTTGCTGCCTGTTTTTGCAGTCAAGCAATTTTTCATTGATGATTTTAAAAAAAAAGTTTGTCATAATCAGTAAGGGCTGCACTGTTTGCACCTTTCTAGCCAATCACGACTTTCAAAAGTCTGACCTACTGATTTCGATTTTGGCCAATGTAGATGTTTTTTGGTCTAAAAAGTGGCTAAACATAGCAACAAAGCTGCTAAGTTTTGGGAGATCAGCGATCAGCCGATACTGCAAGTATCGGCTGATCGCTGATCTCCCAAAATTAAATAAGTTGGGACCGATTTATTACTGCACCCCTGATTATAACCAGACAAAATTCTGACTACTAGATGGCAGCAACTTGCTTGTAATACATTTATTTGTTTGGAGAAAACATGAACCAACCGAGATTAGATTGGCCCTTACTGATAATATCTTGGAGATTATTGTTGCATATTTGCCTCAAGCCACCTAAAGCCAAGAGTTTTCTTGTCTATGTGAGAGCTGTCACAAACATCTCTGGATTTGGCCTGCTGCTGCTTTCTCTGCCAAATGCAATCAGTGTCACCATGGCAATCTGAGCAACTGAAAACTGCTGCCTGAGCTCAAAACTACTGGAACAGAATCTTGTGAAGGCGTCGATTAGGGTTCCCGCAACTCTTAGATGTGTCTCTGCTTCAAGTCACCTGAGTGGGATAATGAGTAGAAAATTAGTAGAACTCTGCACAGGTCATTTTCCTGCCTTGATTTGAGGAGCCTCATAGCTTGTTCTTGACACACGTTCATGGCAGAAGGTTTTGTTGAGTATTGTTAGAAATATTGTGTAACTGGTCAAAACTTCAAAGTTGGTTTGGTTCCTATCTCAACAAAAGCTGCAGTGGGAGGGACCAGTGAGGACAAGGGGCCTCATATCAAAGTCTTCTAGAGTTATTGACTTCTTTGATAACACCTAGCCTGCATGCTGCCCCGGTTTCTGAATCCTGTGAGGTCTCACGAGCTGAATTCATTTGTTTTCCTTTCTGAGGACATTAACATATAAAAGGAAAATGTGCCGCATACTCTTTGACTGAGACAGTAGATTTGAAGGAATTAAGATGGTTCCCGATTATGTTGTGATGAAATTGCTATGAAACTAAAAGAAATGGATCAAAGAACACATTGATGGGGACAAAATCAGAATCCTTCATATTTGATCAGCCAATGAAATATGGCCAGTTTTTATCTGGCTGGTTTCTTGCTGCATGTCTTAGTCTCCTACAGTCACAAGTACCTAAGGTGAGGGGACAGCCTCGTTCTTCCAGAGATGACCGGATAGTTTACTTTAATGCTGTAAGGCAAAAGAAGATATGTTGGTCTGAGATAAATACACATTTAAAACAGTTCTTTGTTGGAGACACTTCCTGTTTCTGCAAACGACAAGGGATGATGGATCTCCAGAAATGTCAATAACATACATCTACTTGGATGTTTAAATGTATCAACAAAACATTCAAGGCAACTGGAAAAAGCAAGATGTTACCTTTATGTTCATGCTAATTTCCTTTATCTAACTTGTATATGTCTTAGGAGCGAAGTCCCAGAAAAAATAAACTACATATAAAAAAAACAAAAAAGAAGCTTATTTGATTAAGTTTCAACCATTTTAAAAAAAGATATTTATGTTTTGTTTTTGTTTTTTTTCAAATAAATATAATTTAAGAACAGCATGCTATCTTTGGAAAAGCGCTAAATTAGGGAGGATTATTTAATTTTGTGGAACAGAAAATAAAAAGTCGGAAACAAAGAGGTTGTTATTTGCAGTCCAGGTGTGAGATGAGTTCTACCTGACACCCTGCTGAGAGCTGACCCGTTTCATTAAGGCAGAGCTGAAAGGAAAGGGATTCCCCAGAGGTCACAAACTTTCTGTGGTGCTGCTGAGAAGGTCAGCCATCCAACTCCACTAACAGTCTACCAGAGAGGACCTCTCTGGGTTTTTAATAAACTCTACACAAGGACACACACACACAGAAACGTGTGCGCATCGAGGATGAAAGCTTTTTGGATAACGTTTCATCTCACTGTGCCCTCAGTGAGATGGAGAACAAGTCTGAAGATGTCTTTATGTGTGAGGTCTGTGAAGTTTGTGTGCATGCATTTGTGTGTGTGAGCGTGTTTCTCCACTTAAATGTTAGGTGTCTATGCACTGCGGCCGTGTGTGGGAGGGCACACACTGGGCCGGTCGATGGCCGCAAGCCAGCTCTTCACCAGAATATGAGTTCCACACGCATTTCATTTCCTGCAGTCAGCATCAATTCAGACCCTCCAAGGAATTAGCTCTATCTACCTGCTTGTCGTTTTCTGCTTGTCGCTGCAGGCGCATGCACACACACACGTACACCCCCACACACATCGTTATGCATTCCCACATTTTTCTTTGAAGGTTTTCAGTCTCCTCCATCTCTGCAGGGAAGATAAGGCGGCTCGCTGGAGAAAAGAGAAGTCACAGTGATGGATGGTGTGCACATCTGCCACACAATGCTCCACTATTAATTTGTTATTGATTAATGTCTGCCACTGGCCTCCCACTATATTAACAGCTACACACACACGCACACACATTTCTGCTCCTACCAGCTCCTTACTTTCATCTGCAACTGGTGCTAATTTGTTACCAAAAGTGTTTCAAAACAGTAACAACTGCTTTGTGGCAGTCTCTCGGATAATATCAGAAGTTGTTCATGATATGATTCACCACGTTTGTGTTGCAATAAAAGTCTAATGCCACTGAACAGGATCGTCAGTTTGAAGCACACTGTTTTGTTACCAGGATAGCCTTCATTAGTGAATCAGTGCACTCGTCATGTGAATTAAAGAAGCAAAACGTCTAATTTTTCATCACATCATCAGTCTTTGTTTTACTCATGTCAGAATCGGGTGAGTTGAACCAATAAACATCGAAAGCATGTGGGACACCAATCTGCATGCAATGATCTTTAAGACCAATGATGTTGTCCTACAAGCAAAACTTGTAAAAAATATTGCTGTACTTATGACATTAACAGTAAATTACAGCACATGTTCACCATGAAAATAAATGAGCTTTAAACAGTAAGTAAAGCAGAAAATAAGCAGTAAATTTCAAGGATGATTTATTCATCAAGATCTTTTGGGACCAAATGGCTCAGAAACTCAGCTCTGCAGCATTTATTATATAAAAACTCAAGCTATTATTATTATTATTTATTTATTTATTTATTTTTGTAATAATACAACAAGATTACACTAATATGATACATCTAAAGGCATAATTTGTCTCCGAGGCTTTCTGGGAAATGGTGTGACTGGCTGTATTGTACGGCATAATTCATACGGCATACATAATGTTCACCTTGAAGGGCCAATGGTGCAAAGCTATTTTTTTTTTTTTTTATTTCCATGCTAAAGAGATGTTTATCAAATGCAAGAATATTTGAAAAGCAAGTTCTAGTTTGCTTTTCAAATAAAACATCCTCTTCAGGTAATAAAGGCCCTGAAAAGCACTGGAAGATAGAATGCTGAATGAATGGCAGAATAAGTGCCCAGTGTTCTGTGTACTAACCTTGGAAAAGTAAAAAAAAAAAAAAAATAAATAACATTAGTTTTTAACATTCCACTGATTGAACTAGTTTGAGAAGTTTTCAGTTTGAGGCAGTGACAAATTGCTAATAACCCACATCCTATATTTATATACATATACTATATGGGGCTGATAGAGTAAAGCAGGATTCAAACTCTGGACCGTCTCGCAGCAATAAGGACTGCTCTGCTACACCACCATGCAGACAGAAGTAAATAATGAGCATTTAGATAAAGAAATGTCAGAAAAGATTCATTGAAAAACAGTGGAATCTAGTTGAATTTGGTCTTAGAATTTAACACAAAGTAAAATATTCACTATCTTTATTCATCTTTTGAATAGGAGTCAAACTGTGAATATGGAACACACTAACACTGCCGTGGCGTGTAACAACTACTAACTAAGGATTGGCTGTTTGGTGTGTTTCCAGACATGAAAACCCTACAGAGGAGCAAGTCTGACCTCTGCTTTTAAGTTAACTCTGTTTTGAAGTTAATTCTGGCATCAACCTAAAAAAAATGTTAGGTATTAACTCATAAAATCTGTCACACATCTAGGCTACATTTGCTAACCACAGTAGGTGTGTTGGAGGCTTGCTAACAGGTGGATAATCTGGCTAAATACCAAACTAACTGAAGACCCAAATATCCAATGTTAGTGACTAATTTTATGTAATGAAAAGTATCAGTAAAAAGTAAAACAAGGCAAATGCAGTTTGAATGACATTTTTTATATTTTGGTAAACTTGTCAAATACACTTAAAATAATGTACACAACCAAGTGCAGGCAAAATGAAACCTTCTAATAGATATACCTGCAGGCATCATTTAGTTAAAAAAATTAAGTGCTTTACCTAAACCACAAGGTTAATTTAACCTGCTTTACAACTGAACCAGCTTCTTAGTAAACCCTCCAGGACAGAAAATACAAAGTTTTTGTAAGCCTTAAGTTTTCCCTTTAAGTAAGGTCAGTGCTGAAAATGAGAAAAATAGTCAGTACAGAAAATGAGGCCAACATGAAGAAAAAAGCTGTCACGATTACTCTACTTCACAAACTATAGGTGCACACAACTGGTCATTATGCAAAAGAATTGGGAGGAAAATGCAGCTTATTTGGCATCTGAAGAGGGAGAGCTTTTTTTGTAAACTTAATGGGAAAAAGGTTATAGACCTCCATGAAGCTGACACCCACCGACTCAAATAATCCAGCAAATAGTCTGATTGGTTAGTGCTCTGTTGTGCAGCTTTGGTTTCCGAGATATTAAAAATAATGTTTTTAGGCCATCCAAAATATATACTTTTTAAGATTACAATTACTGAAAATATTGAGTATGACTAAAAATTCACTAGAGAACAGTGTGTCTCGTGTAACAGCATGAATTTTGTGTCAGTTGGTCACAAGGCAAGAAATCTATTTCCATTCATCGGTGTCAAACTCCAGTCCTCAAGGGCCACTGTCCTGCAGTTTTTAAATGTGCCACAGGTACAAAACACTGGAATGAAATGGCTTAATTACCTCCTCCTTGTGTAGATCAGTTCTCCAGAGTCTTGCTAATGACCCAATTATTCTATTCAGGTGTGCTGCAGCAGAAGCACATCTAAAAGTTGCAGGACAGGGGCCCTTGAGGACTGGAGTTTGACACCTATGCAATTCTCAGGAGAGTTTGGATGTAAAATTTGTTGACTCTCCCTGAGTGAAACTCCGAGCGCTTGAGGAAGGGGGAGACTTAGAGAACAGCTGGCCGAAATTAGCGTTAATGAATCGGATCAACCTTGAGCTAGATGCCGCTCATACCGGATATTGGAAGAGCCTAAATCCAAATTGAAAACAACTTTGCTGCGTTTGTTTTAACCGCACAAACCTGCACAAACGGAGAACTAACGAACCAGCCCACTTTGGTTTGTTTGGAGCAAAATGGGGGGAATGGTAACTGGCACCATTTTTAATATCTCGGAAACTAAAGCTGCACAAACAAAAATTTTAATAGCACAAACCTACACAAACGGAGCACTAAGCAATCAGACTGTTTGCTGAACTTTTTGACGTAGGTGGGGAGGTGCGAAACCTGTGTATACTTTTGGTGGTGATGAACAAGCCCAGGTAAGCAGGCTTTGTTGCAGTGGATCAGTAGGTGGTGTAAAAACACTTGCATTTCTCTCCATTTTTGAAACGAGTAACTAAACCACATATTGAAAATGTATCGGAGTAAAAGTATGCATTAAGTTTGGAAATATATCGAAGTAAAAGTTATCAAATGTTTTCATACCCAAGGAAAGTATGAAGTACTCAAAAATATACTTAAGTAAAGTAGTGAAGTATTTTTACTTCGTTACTATACAACACTGGTGTTTACTGTTTGCTGTGTTTGCTGTGTTTAATTGACATGGAATACCCATTGTATACACAGTTTACTGTGTATAATGTGTTTGCTATTTGTTTGCTATGTTTACTCTGTTTGCTATGTTTACTCTGTTTGCTATGTTTACTCTGTTTGCTATGTTTACTCTGTTTACTGTGTTTGCTATATATATTCTGTTTCTGTTTTGTGTTTGCTGTGTATACTCTGTTTGCTGTGTATACTCTGTTTACTGTGTATACTGTGTTTCAGTGTTGTATAAAGTACTGAAATCTCGGAGTAAAGTAAAAGTATAGGTACCGCTCCATTCTATAACTTTGGTAAAATGTCAATGACTGAAATGTTACTTGAGTTAAAGTATTAAAGTATCTGAAAATTACTTATACTTAAGTATGGAAATTACTGTAAAAATGGATGTAATGAAAAGTACCAGTAAAAAGTAAAACAAGGCAAATGCAGTTTGTATGACATTTTTTATATTTTGGTAAACTTGTCAAATATACTTAAAATAATGTACACAACCAAGTGCAGGCAAAATGAAACCTAATAGATATAACTTAACCTGCTTTACAACTGAACCAGCTTCTTAGTAAACCCTCCAGGACAGAAAATACAAAGTTTATAAAAAGCCTTAAGTTTTCCCTTTAAGTAAGGTCACTGCTGAAAATGAGAAAAATAGTCAGTTCAGAAAATGAGGCCAACATGAAGAAAAAAAGTGGTTTTGATTACTTCACAAACTATAGGTGCACACAACTGGTCACTACTTAAGTAAAGTAGTGAAGTATTGTTACTTCATTACTATACAACACTGGTTATGATACGCTTCCGAATGTGATATTGGTTCATGACCTGCTTAGTGTTTCAATCCATTTCCTGAACCAAAGGCTGAGATAAAACTAGACTGTTCAGGATCTCCAAGAGCTTTACAGATGTAGCAATGTCTCCACTACCTGGGGTACCCTTTGGGGACAGAGTTGAATTAAAGTGACTGATTGCAGCCTTCACTTCACTCCCAAACACACACACGCAGACGCACAGACACGCACACAAATTAAATCCAACAGTGTAAGGTTCCCTAGAAATCTTGACTCTCTGGGAGCTTCTGATGCATGCAGCATCATCAACCCCTTGATGACAAGTCAACACCCACACACACACACACACACACACACACACACGCAAACACGCACGCAATCTTTCCCCTCCCACTGTCACAGGCACAACACAATCCCTCTTGATTTCTCCCTTCAGGAGGAAACAATAAATTGGCTCGTTGGAACCAGCCTGCTTTTGTCCAAGAGTTTTCCCTCTTGTTCTGTTCTACTTGGAGCTCACAATCTGTGTTCACAATGGAAACTCAACAAAATGTGTTCTTTATCTCTGCATGCTCAAACATCGCATGCTGATTCCAGGAAATGAAATGGCGCCACTGAAGTGGCACAGTCTATGAAAAATGGAATTTCTTCACACAGAACCTTCAAGCAGGCTTTGGAATGACCTTTCTACTGAAGCTTTATGTAGTAGACTGCTATCTTATCATTGTGTTTATTGAAAAGGAAGAAATCCTCAGAGCAGACTGACTTAGAGCAGTCTTAGAGATAAACATGTAGATGTTGTCTTGAATGCTGATGATCAGGTATGAACGTCCTTGATATAACGCAATTATTTTTTTTCACAGCCTCACATCCTCGCGAAAACTGAAATCAACAGATTTCCTTTCATTCAGGGTATAATTTGGCAACACATCAAAGGACTGCGATCCACTGAAGGTGAGCACACTTCTCGCGTTGTGCAATGCAGCTGTAAAGATCAAATTTTAATGCTTCCGCTACTTATCAAGCTTCGTTTGTGATCCATAGCTCTCGCCCAGAAACGAAAACAGACTATATTTAGAAAGCCCTGATTGCCAGGGGAAGAATCTCCAGTTTGTTGTTTTTCCTCATGCTATCCTGAGTGTTCTCTATTGTCTCTGAAATCACTTCAAATCATCAAAGAATCTTGATTTATTGATGCAGAACCCATTTAGCTCTCTAAATCATTGTTTTTTAATCACACATTGAGGAATTCTGCCTCTGAACTCTTCTTACACAATAAAGGTCGAACAACACTGCATTCCCACTTCAGAACCTTAACGCTATGTCTATTATAACAACAGAGAGAATGATCATTCATTATTAAACTGTTCTCTGCTGGCCTGTTGTGTGTGTTTTTATAACATGAAATGCATGAAATTTTGATTATTTATATACGAGTAAATTGTATATTGCACTTTGTCTTAAACTTCAGATATGAAATCAGATGTAAATAAGTTCTGCTCTGATGAGAGGAACAGTCGGAGCCCTCTAGCTCATCTAATTTTAAGTATGTTTTATTTTGTATTATGCTTATTATTTAACTATATTCTAAAGAAAAACTACTTGACATATTTGAAATGATCAAATTTTCATCCTTTTGGAATCCATCAAGCTCTGTAGTTTGGCAGACAAATGGAGTCTATCAGTGCTGTGATTGGTATTTCCCTTGGAAAGATCATCAGAGCCTTGCAACACTAACTCGATGAAAACACCAGTCATGAATAACCAACTAGTGCAGTAGTCTCATACTCCAGTCCTCCAGGGCCGCAGTCCTGCAACTTTTAGATGCACCACACCTGAATAGAATAATTAGGTCATTAGCAAGACTCTGGAGAACTTAACTACACAAGGAGGAGGTAATTAAGTCATTTCGTTCCAATGTTTTTTACCTGTGGCACATCTAAAAACTGCAGGACAGTGGCCCTCGAGGACTGGAGTTTGACACCTGTGAACTAGTGGAATTTGAAATTTTAGGATTTATGGCAATTTCATTGTCATAGTCCAGTCTCAGTACAAACCTCTTGTGGGTGTCCTTCAGGGACACTCAACCATGTCCATCAATCTTTTCTTCAATTCACATCAATGCGTTTCTAGGCCAGAGGAGATATATTGTGCCTCCAGCATTATATCCAGAATCCTACTCTGTGGGAGATCACCGGGAAAACTCCACAGACGCCCTGGGGCATCCCAGTCAGACACATTTTTGATCTGGAGGAACCGTGGCTTTACTCTGAGCCCCCGTTACCCCTGGAGGATCCTCACTCTATTCTTAAGAGTTGTGGTTAAAAATAGGGTTAGCCCAAAAACTCTGTTCAGGAAGTCTTGAGAGTTATAAACGACGGATCTTGATTTTTCTTGTCTCGAAAACGTCAATTCCCTGTAAGAAACTTCAGACGTGACCAAAAACTGTGCATGTTAACATGTTTGCGGACTAGATAGGATTGCGAATGTCAACAACACTTATGGGTTCGATGCACCGGACGTGCATCTCTGATAGGGCTGGTTAGATTATATCTTATGCATGTATAACACAGGATACATTTATCAGCCAGTTGATTTCTGGGCACTGATTTCCTTCAATTTGGGGTATCGTGATCGGTAAATATTTACATGTGAAGCCCGTCTTATCCCCTGATCTTATTTGCGTCAGAAAAAGTTTAAAAATCAGTTTCTGACCACTTCTGGTCTGCAGTGAGAGGTTTAACTGACAGACTGCCCAACACTGAGCATTATTAAGGATAATGTTGCCAACTCAGTGGCTTTCTTGCTATATTCAGAGATATTTCAGACAAAAAAAAATTGTCTGAATTTTTTTTTGTCTGAAAAAAGACAAAAAAAACTTGCCAAGTAAAAATTGGCAAGTTAGGCTTTTTAAAGATCAGTAACCGGCCAGAAAACTGCAATCGGTGTAGCCCTACATAAATATTCATGACATTCTTTGATTAAATTAATTTCTCTTAAGTGTAAATCCAATAGCCAAAATTTTCTTTTACAACAGGTGAGTTTTCCTCCCCCAGAGAATATGGACTGGTAGCGGTATCAGGTTGATTCTGAGCTTTAAAGGATTTTAACAAAATTTTCACATTGTTTGTTTTAGCCATAAATTTATGTGTTTTAGCCACAGAAAACAATATATCACCAACTACAGCTTAGAGTAGAGATCAATATACTAATGCAGTAGTCCTGTTTTGAGACTTATCTTCTCCTGGAGCTCTGGATGTTTGCATGTGCACTGCACATTGCACTGCAGCTCATATTAGCGGTGAAGCATGCGGTTCCCATAGGGCCCACAAGACATTATTTTGGTCCATGAAATAATGATTTCTACATACATTATCAAACATCTATCACTGTAAAAACAAATCACTTAATGATGAAATTGTGAGTTTTTGTTATTATAATCAAATACAAATTGTTAATATAAAAAAAAAAAAAAAAACAGCTCCACTGAGGGGGCCCCTTGATCGCACTGGGGTCCTAAGCAGCTGCTTAGTTTGCCTGTGCCTTGGGCCGGCCCTGCATGCCACCATCTCTGGTGAACCAAACACCGAGACATTTGAGGAGAAGCAGCCCTCGTAGAGCACAAACTGCACTGGGAACAAGTGAGGATTTTGCCTTGAATGAAGAGCCAGCTCCTGCTCTGGCTATAAAATACCTCTAAAAATTATTCTGACACCCCCAATGCCACAGCAACCCCTCACAAAAATGCCCCAGTGAACATGATCAAACTTCTGCTACAGATCCACAAAATGTTTGCTCTCCTAACTTTTGCTTCTCTTCTCTTTGGGTCATACCTGTGCCTCTTCAGGCTCTCTTCCATTGGCTTTCCACTCTCACTGCAGATTAATACCAGACTAACAGGAACTCCTGCCTGACCTTTTCTTTAAACCTGTCAAGACGATGGGGCTGATGGGATTCCTCCATTGTTCCTCTTTTGGAACACACACTCATTAATCCTCACCACTCTTTTTCACCCAGCTTGAACAAGTCTTTCACATGTCGTCAAGGGACGGCTCATCAACTTTATTCCTCCATAGTTATTACAGCTCTGCACATCAACCTTGTTCTTAAGAATGTTCATCAGAGTATTTTCTTCTTCCCCCTGACGTCTTCTAACTCTTGAGGATTGTACTTAACAATCTGATCAATGACGTGCTCCTGCAGACATTTCCATCCTCCACAGGTAAGTCATTAGACCAACTGCCTTTCCACCCTTCATGCCTCCCCTTATTTCCTCCTTAATAATCCTTTGGACTTTCCCATTCATTAATTTCATTACAGCTTTCCTCTACTATCTCTGTATCTGTATCTTTAATCACTTCAAACTCGTGCAGATCCTTTCTAGCTCAATTTCTCTGCATACCCGAGTTCTTTTGTGCTTCCTTATGTATCTAATTAGGCCCGAGCAGCTAAGCGCTGCGAAGGCCTATTGTATCTGTATTGTTTCTTATTATTAGGCCCGAGCAGCTAAGCGCTGCGAAGGCCTATTGTATCTGTATTGTTTCTTATTATTATTACGATTCTCCCTCCGAATGAAGTGGCTTTTTGGGGGCTTTATCATATTCAAAAACTCACCAAACTTGGCAGAGGCCTTAAGCCTGTTTAAAAATTTCATATTTTAAGGTCAATGCAAAAATCACACAGGAAACGGCTCAGTAGCGCCACCTAGCAATTTTCAAAGGACCCTTTGCTATTCACTTACTTTATCGTAGAGACATGAAATTTGGTACACTTGTAGAGCTCCCCAAGACGCTCAAAATTTACAATTAATGTCATAGTGCAAGTATCACAGAAAGTCGGCCATTTTGGATTGAAGCTCCGATTTTGACCCCATTTTTTGCCGCTTTACAGCCTTTCGCATTTGATCGAACTCCTCCTAGGGATTTCGATTGATCGGCTTCAAACTCGGTCAGTCTGTTCATAAGGCATGTCCCATCTAAAGTTATCAAAATGGCGAGTATTTTGAGTATGCTGAAGGGGGGGTAGCAGGGGTCAAAGATCAACTACTCGCCATAATAAAATAAACAGTTATATCTCCTATACAGACACACTCAAAGAGGCACCAAAGTTACTGTGATTGATCATCATCAGGTCTCCTACAATACTCAATGGTCGAATGATGACATCACTTAGGCCACGCCCCCTGAGAACAGGAAGTGTCATATTTTACTGTGAACGGTCGCTGTCCGACCCCTTTGACCTCATCACCATGAAACTGTACCCAGAGACAGAAGACATGTTGGTGTGTTGAGGATTCCAACCCCAACCAGCTAAGATGGAGCAGGTGGGCGTGGCGGCGTGGCGAAGTGACCTGTAACGCCACTGCCATACGCTTTGGCTCTCAATTTCACAGTTTCGGGCCGAGCTGCTCCAAACTCACTATGATGGATCCTGATCAACTCCCTGACAGGAATCCATCACTACATTTGGTGGGCGTGGCCTAATTTTTCTATAGCGCCCCCTAGAATACTTTAAATGATCAGCCCCAAGCCATGCTTTAACCTACAATTATGAAACTTGGTACACATGTGTATCTTGTCGGGACGTACAAAAAAGTCTCTTGGAGCCATGGTCTAAACCCCACAGGAAGTCGGCCATTTTAGATTGAAGTTCCGATTTTGACCCCATTTTTGCCGTTTACAGCCTTCGCATTTGATCGAACTCCTCCTAGGGACTTCGATTGATAGGCTTCAAACTCGGTCAGTTTGTTCATAAGGCATGTCCCATCTAAAGTTATCAAAACTGTGAGTTTTTGAGTATGCTGAAGGGGGGTTTGCAGGGGTCAAAGTTCACCTACTAGCCATAAAAACATAAACTGTTATATCTCCTATACAGAAACTCAAAGAGGCACCAAAGTTACTGTGATTGATCATCATCAGGTCTCCTACAATACCCAATGGTTGAATGATGACATCACTTAGGCCACGCCCCCTTAGAACAGGAAGTGTCATGTTTTACTGTGAACGGTCGCTATCTGACCCCTTTGACTTCATCAACTTTAAACTGTGCCCAGAGACAGAAGACATGTTGGTGTGTTGATGACTCCAACCCCAACCAGCTAAGATGGAGCAGGTGGGCGTGGCGGCGTGGCGAAGTGACCTGTAACGCCATTGCCATACGTTTGGCTCTAAATTCCACAGTTTCAGGCCCAGCTGCTCCAAACTCACTAGGATGGATTCTGATCAACTCCCCGACAGGAATCCATCACTACATTTGGTGGGCGTGGCCTAATTTTTCTATAGCGCCCCCTAGAAAATTTTAAATAATCAGCCCCAAGCCATGCTTTAATCTACAATTACGAAACTTGGTAGACATGTGTATCTTGTCGGGACGTACAAAAAAGTCTCTTGGAGCCATGGTCTAAACCCCACAGGAAGTCGGCCATTTTAAATTGAAGTTCCGATTTTGAACCCATTTTTGCCATTTACAGCCTTTGTATTTGATCGAACTCGTCCTAGGGACTTCGATTGATCGGCTTGAAACTCGGTCAGTCTGTTCACAAGGCATGTCCCATCTAAAGTTATTAAAATGGTGAGTTTTTGAGTATGGTGAAGGGGGGTTAGGAGGGGTCAAAGAAAGGACTTCATTCATCAGCAGTGACTGTTTAGAAACCATTTCCGTATTTCGCCACTTGGGGTCAGTCTTACTCCACCAATGAAACAACGCTCTTTCAGCACAGGGATAAAGATGATGAATTTCTGACTAGTAGGGCCAGTCTTACTCACCACTAAACAACGCTCTTTCAGCACACGGATAAAGATGATGGATTTCTGACTAGTAGGGGCCGGTCTTACTCCACCAATGAAACAACGCTCTTTCAGCACACGGATAAAGATGATGGATTTCGACAGTAGGGGCCAGTCTTACTCCACCAATGACAAACATCGACAGGCGTACGGCCGCGAAGACTGTGGGAGAGCTGTGTCTTTAAGCTAATACGTTCTGTCAGCCGGCCGGCTGCCGTTCATGGTCGAGGTTCGTACTGTTCTGCTGTGGACTGTAATTTTTTTTGCTAACAGTTGGACCTGCTAACTTTTCCTGAACATTTTGCACGGACTTTGGAGCAACAGAACCGGACCACGCTCAACGCTTTTGCTTGGGTTTTTGGAGCCGAACCTCGCACGTGAGCCGGAACGGACTGTTGAAGCGGAGTTGGAGCAGTTTTATTGTTTAAAAACTCGTAACTCGCGGTGAGTAACGCTGATTATAGGAGCCGCCATGTTTTGGAACTCCGAGGACGATGCTAACCGAGTCCATACAGGCATGCAACGCTTTTTAAAGCTAACGAAGCGCTTTAATAATTCAATATACTGAATATTGTGTTTCATACATCCAGTTTCATACATTGAGCATCGTTTGTTGTTACGCTTAGTAATAAACAAGGGGAAAAGCATATTAGCAGAGCACAGTTAACTTTCAGCACATCCGAACAGTAGCACAGGTTGAATCCCACCCATTAATTAGGTATTTATCACAGGAAATGCTGCAACTAAATATGCCTAAAACACAAGAGCAGCGGACTTCTTTTCCAGACGACGCTAAATAATATAGACATGAAGCGAAGCCTCTCCATGAGGTTCACGGAAAGAGGACGGTGTTGATTCCCAGGTTCAGGTGTTGCGATGCGCGCTACGAATAAGATGTTTTGGAACAATTTATTTATTTTTTCTTCACAGTTTTGTTAATAGTAAATAGGGTTAAATAATAAAAACTCCAGAAGTTATTCTTTTCTTTGTTTACTTAAAGGAAAATGTGACGGTACGCAGAGTGCAGCTGCAGGCGCTGCTGCGCTCCAACAGTTTCCTGCAGGCGCCTGCAGTTCTAAACTTTAACAGCAGGAAAGAGTTTTATACTCTTTCCCTGCTAAATGTTTTTATCATTTCCCTCGTTTGAACTCTAAATATAAACGTCAAACGTTATTACTTCAATGAAAAACATTTAATTAAATTATTTTTTTGGTAGTGCTCCATAATTATAATGGCTATTTTTTAGGAGTAGCTCCGCGGGCGACTGAAAAGGTCCCTGCAGGCGACTGGGTTGGTGACCCCTGGTTTAAAGTTTCGTTTGAAAGAGCTAAGAAAAAATCCTAAGTGTCTTATTAACGAGTGATTGGGGTTATAATATTTAGTTGTAGCGCTTCCTGTGATTAATACCTAATTAATGGCTGGGATTGAGCCTGTGCTATTGTTCTAATGTGCTGAGAGTTAACTGTGCTCTGCTAATGTGCTTTGCCCTTGGTTTATTATTTATTTAACTGGAACATCTTCAACTTTAAAATGTTCCTCTGATTTTAGAAGAAGGTTGAAATTGCACTGCATTAAATCTAAGTTGTAGTTAGCATGAAAGCATGTGGGCGTGGCTTAGTGTGAAACTGAATATTTGCCATGAAAGATGAAGATTAAATAACTTCCAAATGCAAGATGACAGCTGCACCAGACTTCCTAATTCTCTCTGCAGAACACATTTACATGGTGACTTCATGACATCACGTTAGCCCCAGCCCACTTTTAGCATAGCGTGAGCTGTTTTTTTCTGCTGTATATTTTACTGTTATTCTATCATTTATATGAGTTTCATGATCTGAAAACTGACTTAAAACGATAAAATGATGAACTCTGTGGAATGCTGGCTGCTGACTGAACCGCATTTGGCTGTAGAAATGGCGAACTGCAGTACTTCGCCATGTGCATAAGATCGGCTATAAATCACTCATGGATCATCCGACTGGCGCGAAACTGGATATGTATGACCTTTGTTGACCTCTAAGGAGAACAACAGCATTGAAATGTAATTTGACTCCACTGCTCCCCTAGGTAAATCCACCAGCTACATCTCCTCACTAAATGCGCCAATCTGTACCACATTTTTTGTGCGACGTCAGGGAGCGCCGCCGGACGCATCAGTGCAAACCGCCTGGTGGACGGGCGCGGAAACTGCGCAACAGCTTCTGGGCGTTGGCATGTGGGCGCAGTGCTGGAATCTAGCAACAGCTTCCGCGGTTTCGTGCAGCCGTTAGCCCCGCCCCACTTTTAGCATAGAGTGACCTGTTTTTTTCTTACTGTATATTTTACTGTTATTCTATCATTTATATGAGTTTCATGATCTGAAAACTGACTTAAAATGATAAAATGATTAACTCTGTGGAATGCTGGCTGCTGACTGAACCGCATTTGGGTGTAGAAATGGCTGAACTGCAGTTCTTCGCCATGTGCATAAGATCGGCTACAAATCACTCATGGATCATCCGACTGGCGCCAAACTGGATATGTATGACCTTTGTTGACCTCTAAGGAGCACAACAGCATTGAAATGTAATTTGACTCCACTGCGCCCTCAGGTTAATACACCAGCTATATCTCCTCATTAAATGCGCCAATCTGTACACATTTTTTGTGCGTTAGTCAGGAGCGCCCGCCGGACGCATCGATGCGCACGCCTGGTGGACGGGCGCGGAAACCGCGCAACGGCTTCTGCGTTGCACGTAGGCGCGGTGCTGGAATCTGGCGCAGACAGCTTCCGCAGTGCCGTGCGGGTGGAGGTGCTGTAAGCTGCGTGAGAGCTTCTGTGGTGGCTGGCGGCCGGCGGTTGCTAGTTACCCCGCGGTGGCCAATAGGCCGGAGCGGCGCTTGGCTGCGAGGGCCGCCCGATGCCACTTGTGGCTTTAATTATTATTATTATTCTTCCACCCAAAAGAGGGGCCTTTTTGGGGGCTTTATCATATTCAAAAACTCACCAAACTTGGCGGAGACCTTAAGGCTGTTTAAAAATTTCATATTTTAAGGTCATTGCAAAAATCACACAGGAAATGGCTCAGTAGCGCCACCTAGAAATTTTCAAAGGACCCTTTGCTATTCACTTACTTTATCGTAGAGACATGAAATTTGGTACACTTGTAGAGCTCCCCAAGATGCTCAAAATTTACAATTAATGTCATAGTGCAAGTATCACAGAAAGTCGGCCATTTTGGATTGAAGCTCCGATTTTGACCCCATTTTTGCCGTTTACAGCCTTCGCATTTGATCGAACTCCTCCTAGGGATTTTCGATTGATCGGCTTCAAACTCGGTCAGTCTGTTCACAAGGCATGTCCCATCTAAAGTTATCAAAATGGTGAGTTTTTGAGTATGCTGAAGGGGTGTTAGCAGGGGTCAAAGTTCACCGACTCGCCATAAAAAAATAAACTGTTATATCTCCTACACAGAAACTCACAGAAGCACCAAAGTCACTGTGATTGATCATCATCAGGTCTCCTACAATACCCAATGGTCGAATGATGACATCACTTAGGCCACGCCCCCTGAGAACAGGAAATGTAATGTTTTACTGTGAACGGTCGCTATCCGACCCCTTTGACCTCATCACCATGAAACTGTACCCAGAGACAGAAGACATGTTGGTGTTTTGAGGATTCCAACCCCAACCAGCTAAGATGGAGCAGGTGGGCGTGGCGGCGTGGCGAAGTGACCTGTAACGCCACTGCCATACGTTTGGCTCTCAATTCCAGAGTTTCGGGCCGAGCTGCTCCAAACTCACTAGGATGGTTCCTCTGCCATTCCCCTGACAGGAATCCATCACAACAATTGGTGGGCGTGGCCTAATTTTTCTATAGCGCCCCCTAGAAAACTTTAAACGATCAGCCCCAAGCCATGCTTTAACCTACAATTACGAAACTCGGTACACATGTGCACCTTGTCAGGATGTAAAAAAGTCTCTTGGAGCCATGGTCTAAACCCCACAGCAAGTCGGCCATTTTAGATTGAAGTTTCGATTTTGACCCCATTTTTGCCGCTTTACAGCCTTCGCATTTGATCGAACTCCTCCTAGGGATTTCGATTGATCGGCTTCAAACTCGGTCAGTCTGTTCATAAGGCATGTCCCATCTAAAGTTATCAAAATGGTGAGTTTTTGAGTATGCTAAAGGGGGGGGTTAGCAGGGGTCAAAGTTCACCGACTCACCATAAAAAAATAAACTGTTATATCTCCTACACAGAAACTCACAGAAGCACCAAAGTTACTGTGATTGATCATCATCAGGTCTCCTACAATACCCAATGGTCGAATGATGACATCACTTAGGCCACGCCCCCCTGAGAACAGGAAATGTAATGTTTTACTGTGAACGGTCGCTATCCGACCCCTTTGACCTCATCACCATGAAACTGTACCCAGAGACAGAAGACATGTTGTTGTGTTGAGGATTCCAACCCTGACCAGCTAAGATGGAGCAGGTGGGCGTGGCGGCGTGGCGAAGTGACCTGTAACGCCACTGCCATACGTTTGGCTCTCAATTCCAGAGTTTTGGGCCCAGCTGCTCCAAACTCACTAGGATGGGTCCTCTGCCACTCCCTGACAGGAATCCATCACAACAATTGGTGGGCGTAGCCTAATTTTTCTATAGCGCCCCCTAAAAAACTTTAAATGATCAGCCCCAAGCCATGCTTTAACCTACAATTACGAAACTTGGTACACATGTGTATCTTGTCGGGACGTACAAAAAAGTCTCTTGGAGCCATGGTCTAAACCCCACAGGAGGTCGGCCATTTCAGATTGAAGTTCAGATTTTGAACCCATTTTTGCCATTTACAGCCTTTGTATTTGATCAAACTCGTCCTAGGGACTTCGATTGATCGGCTTGAAACTCGGTCAGTCTGTTCACAAGGCATGTCCCATCTAAAGTTATCAAAACGGTGAGTTTTTTGAGTATGCTGAAAGGGGGGGTTAGCAGGGGTCAAAGAAAGGACTTCATTCATCAGCAGTGACTGTTTAGAAACCATTTCCGTATTTCGCCACTTGGGGTCAGTCTTACTCCACCAATGAAACAACGCTCTTTCAGCACAGGGATAAAGATGATGAATTTCGACAGTAGGGGTCAGTCTTACTCCACCAATTAAACAACGCTCTTTCAGCACACGGATAAAGATGATGGATTTCGACAGTAGGGGTCAGTCTTACTCCACCAATGACAAACATCGACAGGCGTACGGCCGCGAAGACTGTGGGAGAGCTGTGTCTTTAAGCTAATACGTTCTGTCAGCCGGCCGGCTGCCGTTCATGGTCGAGGTTCGTACTGTTCTGCTGTGGACTGTAATTTTTTTTTTGCTAACAGTTGGACCTGCTAACTTTTCCTGAACATTTTGCACGGACTTTGGAGCAACAGAACCGACCACGCTCAACGTTTTGCTTGGGTTTTTGGAGCCGAACCTCGCACGTGAGCCGGAGCGGATTGTTGAAGCGGAGTTGGAGCAGTTTTATTGTTTAAAAAACTCGTAACTCTCGGTGAGTAACGCTGATTATAGGAGCCGTCATGTTTTGGAACTCCGAGGACGATGCTAACCGAGTCCATTCAGGCATGCAACGTTTTTAAAGCTAACGAAGCGCTTTAATAATTCAATATACTGAATATTGTGTTTCATACATCCAGTTTCATACATTGAGCATCGTTTGTTGTTACGCTTAGTAATAAACAAGGGGAAAAGCATATTAGCAGAGCACAGTTAACTTTCAGCACATCCGAACAGTAGCACAGGTTGAATCCCACCCATTAATTAGGTATTTATCACAGGAAATGCTGCAACTAAATATGCCTAAAACACAAGAGCAGCGGACTTCTTTTCCAGACGACGCTAAATAATATAGACATGAAGCGAAGCCTCTCCATGAGGTTCACGGAAAGAGGACGGTGTTGATTCCCAGGTTCAGGTGTTGCGATGCGCGCTACGAATAAGATGTTTTGGAACAATTTATTTATTTTTTCTTCACAGTTTTGTTAATAGTAAATAGGGTTAAATAATAAAAACTCCAGAAGTTATTATTTTCTTTGTTTACTTAAAGGAAAATGTGACGGTACGCAGAGTGCAGCTGCAGGCGCTGCTGCGTTCCACCAGTTTCCTGCAGGCGCCTGCAGTTCTAAACTTTAACAGCAGGAAAGACTTTTATACTCTTTTTCCTGCTAAATGTTTTTATCATTTCCCTCGCTTTGAACTCTAAATATAAACGTCAAACGTTATTACTTCAATGAAAAACATTTAATTAAATTATTTTTTGGTAGTGCTCCATAATTATAATGGCTATTTTTAGGAGTAGCTCCGCGGGCGACTGAAAAGGTCCCTGCAGGCGACCGGGTTGGTGACCCCTGGTTTAAAGTTTCGTTTGAAAGAGCTAAGAAAAAAATCCTAAGTGTCTTATTAACGAGTGATTGGGGTTATAATATTTAGTTGTAGCGCTTCCTGTGATTAATACCCTAATTAATGGCTGGGATTGAGCCTGTGCTATTGTTCTAATGTGCTGAGAGTTAACTGTGCTCTGCTAATGTGCTTTGCCCTTGGTTTATTATTTATTTAACTGGAACATCTTCAACTTTAAAATGTTCCTCTGATTTTAGAAGAAGGTTGAAATTGCACTGCATTAAATCTAAGTTGTAGTTAGCATGAAAGCATGTGGGCGTGGCTTAGTGTGAAACTGAATATTTGCCATGAAAGATGAAGATTAAATAACTTCCAAATGCAAGATGACAGCTGCACCAGACTTCCTAATTCTCTCTGCAGAACACATTTACATGGTGACTTCATGACATCACGTTAGCCCCGCCCACTTTTAGCATAGCGTGAGCTGTTTTTTTCTGCTGTATATTTTACTGTTATTCTATCATTTATGAGTTTTATGATCTGAAAACTGACTTAAAACGATAAAATGATGAACTCTGTGGAATGCTGGCTGCTGACTGAACCGCATTTGGCTGTAGAAATGGCGAACTGCAGTTCTTCGCCATGTGCATAAGATCGGCTATAAATCACTCATGGATCATCCGACTGGTGCGAAACTGGATATGTATGACCTTTGTTGACCTCTAAGGAGAACAACAGCATTGAAATGTAATTTGACTCCACTGCTCCCCCTAGGTTAATCCACCAGCTATATCTCCTCACTAAATGCGCCAATCTGTACCACATTTTTGTGCGCCGTCAGGAGCGCCGCCGAACGCATCAGTGCAAACCGCCTGGTGGACGGGCGCGGAAACTGCGCAACAGCTTCTGCGCTGGCATGTGGGCGCAGTGCTGAATCTAGCAACAGCTTCCGCGGTTTCGTGCAGCCGTTAGCCCCCGCCCACTTTTAGCATAGAGTGACCTGTTTTTTTCTACTGTATATTTTACTGTTATTCTATCATTTATATGAGTTTCATGATCTGAAAACTGACTTAAAATGATAAAATGATTAACTCTGTGGAATGCTGGCTGCTGACTGAACCGCATTTGGGCTGTAGAAATGGCGAACTGCAGTTCTTTGCCATGTGCATAAGATCGGCTACAAATCACTCATGGATCATCCGACTGGCACCAAACTGGATATGTATGACCTTTATTGACCTCTAAGAAGCACAACAGCATTGAAATGTAATTTGACTCCACTGCGCCCCCTAGGTTAATACACCAGCTATATCTCCTCATTAAATGCGCCCAATCTGAACCACATTTTTTGTGCGCCGTCAGGGAGCGCCGCCGAACGCATCGATGCGCACCGCCTGGTGGACGGGCGCGAAACTGCGCAACGGCTTCTGCGTTGGCATGTGGGCGCAGTGCTGGAATCTAGCAACAGCTTCCGCGGTTTCGTGCAGCCGTTAGCCCCGCCCACTTTTAGCATAGAGTGACCTGTTTTTTTCTACTGTATATTTTACTGTTATTCTATCATTTATATGAGTTTCATGATCTGAAAACTGACTTAAAATGATAAAATGATTAACTCTGTGGAATGCTGGCTGCTGACTGAACCGCATTTGGGTGTAGAAATGGCGAACTGCAGTTCTTTGCCATGTGCATAAGATCGGCTACAAATCACTCATGGATCATCCGACTGGCACCAAACTGGATATGTATGACCTTTATTGACCTCTAAGAAGCACAACAGCATTGAAATGTAATTTGACTCCACTGCGCCCCCTAGGTTAATACACCAGCTATATCTCCTCACTAAATGCGCCAATCTGAACCACATTTTTTGTGCGTCGTCAGGGAGCGCCGCCGAACGCATCGATGCGTACCGCCTGGTGGACGGGCGCGGAAACTGCGCAACGGCTTCTGCGTTGGCATGTGGGCGCGGTGCTGGAATCTGCGCAACAGCTTCCGGGTGCCGTGCGAGTGGAGGTGCTGTAAGCTGCGTTAGAGCTTCTGTGGTGGCTGGCGGCAGGAGGTTGCTAGTTCCTCCGCGGTGGCCAATAGGCCGGAGCGGCGCTTGGCTGCGAGGGCCGCCCGATGCCACTTGTGGCTTTAATTATTATTATTCTGCCCCCCTAAAGAGGGGCCTTTTTGGGGGCTTTATCATATTCAAAAACTCACCAAACTTGGCGGAGGCCTTAAGGGAGTTTCAAAATTTTGTATTTTAAGGTCATTGCAAAAATCACACAGGAAACGGCTCAGTAGCGCCACCTAGCAATTTTCAAAGGACCCTTTGCTATTCACTTACTTTATCGTAGAGACATGAAATTTGGTACACTTGTAGAGCTCCCCAAGATGCTCAAAATTTACAATTAATGTCATAGTGCAAGTATCACAGAAAGTCGGCCATTTTGGATTGAAGCTCCGATTTTGACCCCATTTTTGCCGTTTACAGCCTTCGCATTTGATCGAACTCCTCCTAGAGATTTCGATTGATCGGCTTCAAACTCGGTCAGTCTGTTCACAAGGCATGTCCCATCTAAAGTTATCAAAATGGTGAGTTTTTGAGTATGCTGAAGGGGGGTTAGCGGGGGTCAAAGTTCACCGACTCGCCATAAAAATATAAACTGTTATATCTCCTATACAGAAACTCACAGAGGCACTAAAGTTACTGTGATTGATCATCTTCGGGTCTCCTACAATAACCTATGGTTGAATGTTGACATCACTTAGGCCACGCCCCCTGAGAACAGGAAGTGTCATGTTTTACTGTGAACGGTCGCTATCTGACCCCTTTGACCTCATCAACTTGAAACTGTGCCCAGAGACAGAAGACATGTTGGTGTGTTGAGGATTCCAACCCCGACCAGCTCCGATGGAGCAGGTGGGCGTGGCGGCGTGGCGAAGTGACCTGTAACGCCACTGCCATACGTTTGGCTCTCAATTCCACAGTTTCGGGCCCAGCTGCCCCAAACTCACTAGGATAGATCCTCGTTCACTGCCAGAGAGGAATCCATCACAACATTTGGTGGGCGTGGCCTAATCTTTCTATAGCGCCCCCTAGAAAACTTTAAATGATCAGCCCCAAGCCACTTTTTAACCTACAATTACAAAACTCGGTACACGTGTGCATCTTGTCAGGACGTACAAAAAAGTCTCTTGGAGCCATGGTCTAAACCCCACAGGAAGTCGGTCATTTTGGATTGAAGTTCGGATTTTGACCCCATTTTTGCCGTTTACAGCCTTCGCATTTGATCGAACTCCTCCTAGGGATTTCGATTGATCGGCTTCAAACTCGGTCAGTCTGTTCATAAGGCATGTCCAATTTAAAGTTATCAAAACGGTGAGTGTTTGAGACTGCTTAAGTGGGGTTACCAGGGGTCAAAGTTCACCTACTCGCCATGAAATAACAAACTGTTATATCTCCTACACAAAAACTCACAGAGGCACCAACGTTTCAGTGATTGATCATCATCGGGTGTCCTACAATACCCAATGGTTGAATGATGACATCACTTAGGCCACGCCCCCTGAGAACAGGAAGTGTCATGTTTTACTGTGAACAGTCGCTATCTGACCCCTTTAACCTCATCAACTTGAAACTGTACCCAGAGACAGAAGAGATATTGGTGTGTTGAGGATTCCAACCCTGACCAGCTTCGATGGAGCAGGTGGGCGTGGTGGCGTGGAAAACTGTGACGATTTGCCGTCAAACATTAAAATTATATAACTTCTAAATGCAAGATTACAGCTGCATAAGACTTACTGTGTCTCTCTACAGAACAGTCTTCAACACATTTACATGGTCACTTGATGACATCACCTTAGCCAAGCTAATACCACAGCAGCCCATGAAATATAGGTTATGTTATGCAGATTAACATATTAACTATTTAAATATACATTATTATAACTTTTCCATTTTTTTTTTTTTTTTTTATAATTTTGTTTTGTGGGTTACAGTACAAACGTTCATTGATTTTGGTTAGAAATTATACAAAGGACGTCATTCATCAGCAGTAACTGTTTAGAAACCATTTCCGTAATTCGCCACTTGGGGTCAGTCTTACTCCACCAATGAAACAACGCTCTTTCAGCACAGGGATAAAGATGATGAATTTCGACAGTAGGGGTCAGTGTTACTCCACCAATGACAAACATCGACAGGCGTACGGCCGCGAAGACTGTGGCAGAACTCGCCGACTGCGAGTTCTGCCGAACCTCTCGCCGTTCATGGTGGAGAGGTTATTTGTAACCTGAAAGGTTATATGTAAACCCTCAGATAGTTTTTGTTGGCTTAAAACACGCACTAAATGTAGCGTTTTTTTTAATAACTGTTATTTACTACTGCAAGTAAATGCATCTATATAACTTGTCCCTATCTTACTGGTCAGTCAAGCTTGCAGAAGCAAGCTGTTACATACGAGGTTCGGCGCATCACGCTGTGGACTGTACTGCTAACCAGTTCAAGTGGCTAACGTTTCCTGAACATTTTGCACGGATTTTGGAGCCATAGAACCGGACCACGCTCAACGTTTTGCTTCGGGTTTTGGAGCTACAGATCCGAACAACTTTCGTGAGCCGGAGCGGATTGTTGAAGCGGAGTTGGAGCAGTTTTATTGTTTAAAAACTCGTAACTCGTGGTGAGTAACGCTGATTATAGGAGCCGTCATGTTTTGGAACTCAGAGGACGATGCTAAGCGAGGCAGTCAGACCTGCAACGTTTATAAAGCTAACGAAGCGCTTTACTAATTCAATATACTGAATATTGTGTTTCATACATCCAGTTTCATAAATTGAGCCTTGTTTGTTGTTACACGCTCAGTAATAAACAAGGGGAAAAGCATATTAGCAGAGCACAGTTAACTTTCAGCACATCCGAACAGTAGGAAAGGTTGAATCCCACCCATTAATTAGGTATTTATCACAGGAAGTGCTGCAACTAAATATGCCTAAACCCCAAGAGCAGCGGACTTCTTTTCCAGACGACGCTAAATAATATAGACATGAAGCGAAGCCTCTCCATGAGGTTCACGGAAAGAGGACGGTGTTGATTCCCAGGTTCAGGTGTTGCGATGCGCGCTACGAATAAGATGTTTTGGAACAATTTATTTATTTTTTCTTCACAGTTTTGTTAATAGTAAATAGGGTTAAATAATAAAAACTCCAGAAGTTATTCTTTTCTTTGTTTACTTAAAGGAAAATGTGACGGTACGCAGAGTGCAGCTGCAGGCGCTGCTGCGTTCCAACAGTTTCCTGTAGGCGCCTGCAGTTCTAAACTTTAACAGCAGGAAAGAGTTTTATACTCTTTCCAGCTAAATGTTTTTATCATTTCCCTCGTTTGAACTCTAAATATAAACGTCAAACGTTATTACTTCAATGAAAAAACATTTAATTAAATAATTTTTTGGTAGTGCTCCATAATTATAATGGCTATTTTTAGGAGTAGCTCCGCAGGGGACTGAAAAGGTCCCTGCAGGCGACCGGGTTGGTGACCCCTGGTTTAAAGTTTCGTTTGAAAGAGCTAAGAAAAAATCCTAAGTGTCTTATTAACGAGTGATTGGGGTTATAATATTTAGTTGTAGCGCTTCCTGTGATTAATACCTAATTAATGAGTGGGATTGAGCCTGTGCTATTGTTCTAATGTGCTGAGAGTTAACTGTGCTCTGCTAATGTGCTTTGCCCTTGGTTTATTATTTATTAAACTGGAACATCTTCAACTTTAAAATGTTCCTCTGATTTTAGAAGAAGGTTGAAATTGCACTGCATTTACATCTAAATTGTTGTAAGCATGAAAGCATGTGGGCGTGGCTTAGTGTGAAACTGAATATTTGCCATGAAAGATGAAGATTAAATAACTTCCAAATGCAAGATGAAAGCTGCACCAGACTTCCTAATTCTCTCTGCAGAACACATTTACATGGTGACTTTATGAAATCACGTTAGCCCCGCCCACTTTTAGCATAGCGTGAGCTGTTTTTTCTGCTGTATATTTTACTGTTATTCTATCATTTATATGAGTTTTATGATCTGAAAACTGACTTAAAACGATAAAATGATTAACTCTGTGGAATGCTGGCTGCTGACTGAACCGCATTTGGGTGTAGAAATGGCGAACTGCAGTTCTTCGCCATGTGCATAAGATCGGCTATAAATCACTCATGGATCATCCGACTGGTGCGAAACTGGATATGTATGACCTTTGTTGACCTCTAAGGAGAACAACAGCATTGAAATGTAATTTGACTCCACTGCTCCCCCGAGGTTAATCCACCAGCTATATCTCCTCGCTAAATGCGCCAATCTGTACCACATTTTTTGTGCGTCGTCAGGGAGCGCCGCCCAACGCATCAGTGAAAACCGCCTGGTGGACGGGCGCGGTAGCTGCGCAACGGCATCTGCGTTGGCATGTGGGCGCGGTGCTGGAATCTGCGCAACAGCTTCCGGGTGCCGTGCGGGTGGAGGTGCTGTAAGCTGCGTGAGAGCTTCTGTGGTGGCTGGCGGCCGGAGGTTGCTAGTTCCCCCGCGGTGGCCAATAGGCCGGAGCGGCGCTTGGCTACGAGGGCCGCCCGATGCCACTTGTGGCTTTAATATTTTCTTTGCCTTTGCTATCTCCCTTTATTATAAGTTCAGACTCACAATTCTCCTGTCAACTTTCTTCATCTGACTGTTGAACTTTTACATTGTTAACCTTCTTCTCTGAATATTTTCCTTCACTTTGTGAGAAATCGTATTTGCTGTATGTTCAGGACAGGGGAAGTAGGACAAGGGGGCTTGTTTCATTGGGTGACAGTTAGGTGTCTGTCTCAGTAGAGGTGAAAGCATGGTGTTACATTTCTGATTTAATTGATAGTGATGTTAGCTCAATTAAATGAGTTTCCTCTGGAGAATGGCTGAGCAAGGCCTTAGACATAAAACAAGGAGGTCAAAGTTGATCTGCTGCTTTTCCACATTGAAAAGAATCCGTTAGGATGTCTGGACATCTGAACAGGTTGCTACCTGACTGTCTCACTTTAGAGGTTTTGTAGGCA
Organism: Poeciliopsis gracilis; assembly: GCA_911649635.1. NCBI lineage: Eukaryota > Metazoa > Chordata > Actinopteri > Cyprinodontiformes > Poeciliidae > Poeciliopsis > Poeciliopsis gracilis. The sequence continues at coordinate 631,436 of CAJVRI010000530.1, forward strand.
TCAACCGCTGGGAGGAAACCCACAATTCAACGAAAGGACTATATGTATTCTGACTGACCAGGAACTGCTGTGTGAATGGAAGGATGGCTGGTTGTCCTGATTAGGTGTTTGTTATGTGACCCTATGCCTTTATAGACACAATTCATTCTCAAAAACCCCCTCTGAGGCAAAAGATTCTTCAAGCTGTTTTCACACATGAACATCAGATGCAGTTTGTAGATTGTACTATCTTTACTTTTTCCCATTTAGGTCTGTGCTTCAAAACAGTCTGATGTTTTCTTATGAGCGGAAGTAGCCGGAAGAGACGCATGGGGGGAACATAGGAGGCTGGATGGGATGATAAACAGAACTCTGAAGAATTTTTATCATCATATCATAGTCGGTGTGCTCTATTTTTATATCTTTACAAAAGATTTAAAGAAAGAAAGGAATTGTAAAGCAAAATAAAATAAAAAAATAAACTTTCCCCAAACATCATCTGACTGAAATGTTTTACTTTGAGAATAATCTTTCTCACTGAAGCCATTAGCCCTGTTTATTGAAGCCTTAAACAGAGTTATTGCGTATCTCTTGCAGAAAGTTCAAATACTGGCATGTTTTTATCACAAATGGTATTTTGTTTCCTGGCATGAATCTGGCTTTTAAATAGAATCCATCAGATTTTAATGTCCTGAATTCCAGAATTTTGTAGCAATACAGTTTATGTTATTAATTCCAACAAATGAATAACGTATGATTCCATCAATTTTTCAGCTTCTTGTTTTAATGTACAGTGTAAGAATTCTGAGTTAGTCACTCAACTTTATTATTCGTGTTTTCGTTTCGGGGCCCAGCTGCCCCAGACCAGATTCTACACCGACCCTTCCAATGAACAGAGAGCCATCTCCATAGTGGATCGTCATATCAAAACTGCCTAAATCTCTATGTGGCTTTATTTACATGTAACACAGCAATGGACAATATCAAGCTTTTAATACTGTCCTACAACTACACTTTGCCAGCAGCTGCTCTATAGAAAGCAGAATGTGTCAAAAATAACTGTCTACTGTTGTGATTAACATAAACAATTCTGTTACAAAGTGTTTACTGTTCTATCTTCTGGAAGTATAAAATGATAAATGTTTTGCAGAAATGCTTAAACTAATACAAAAAAGACAAAACTGGAATGAAAAAGTCCTTATTTCTAATAAAACATTTATTGTTGTATTGAATTTGATCTCGATAGAAAGTCTGAAGTGCTGAAGTAATTTCATACTTTAAAGCTGGTTCTCATCATATTTCCTGAAAGATCAGTGAAAGCACTACGAATTTCCATTTCTCCATCCGAAGGTATGCAGGCATTTCAGACGCCCTCAAAGGCGGAGACGGCGGTTTAATAATGGAGTGCCGGGGGAGCAGCGTGAGACAAATAAGAAGAAAACAGTGAAAGATCCAGTTCATTTGCCTGTGTTTATTTGCTCTAGACGTAGTTATATATGCGCCACTCTAAGACACCTGCTGAGTCAGTGCTGCAGGGTGAGAGGTTATAAATAATAGAGTGAGACCTTGGAGCACAATGTGATACATCTAAAACATTATGCCCAGTGGCATCTGATGCATGTACACCGTGATGACACTTACACACACTCACTGAGTCCTGGGAGGAAACTGATGAGGCTCCACGCCATCTTAGACAAAAATCCGAACCCACACACACACACACACACACACATGCATCGAATAAGAATGTGATCCATTTGGTTCAGATGTAACGCAGAAATGTTGCATCTTCTCAAACAACCTGAGACAAAAGTAGAATACCTCCATCAGGGAGCAAAGTAAATATCAGTTTAGTCACTTTTCTAAGTTTATTTATCAAACTGGGGCTGCACAGTGGCGCAGTGGGTAGCGCTGTTGCCTTGCAGCAAGAAGGTCCTGGGTTCGAATCCCGGCCCGGGGTCTTTCTGCACGGAGTTTGCATGTTCTCCCTGTGCATGCGTGGGTTCTCTCCGGGTTCTCCGGCTTCCTCCCACAGTCCAAAAACATGACTGTCAGGTTAATTGGTCTTCCCAAAATTCTCCCTAGGTGTGTGTGTGTGAGGTTGTTTGTCTTTGTGTTGCCCTGCGACAGACTGGCGACCTGTCCAGGGTGTACCCCGCCTCTCGCCCGGAAGGCAGCTGGAGATAGGCACCAGCACCTCCCGACCCCGTTAGGGAGAAGGGTGACGGAAAATGGATGGATGGATGGATTTATCAAACTGCATGTGCATTCTGACGTAAAAGTAAAGCCTGTCGCAATAATCAATTAGTCAATTAGTCAATTAATGGCATCATACATTAAACCGTTGTGATGGTTAATATTTTCTCAAGGCCATTTATCATAAAAAAGAATCAGACAGTGAGCTTCTGCTCTGGTATTCTTTGACTATGAACTTTGACACCAGTAATCAAATTCTTTCGAATCAGGAATATTCTTCAGCGTATAATATACTTAGTTGTCTTTCTTGGTTTCTTCATCTGTGAGTGAGTATGATCAAGCAGCAGCTCAATGAGAAGTCTTCATTAGCTGATTAGTTAACACAAAGCAACTCGGCAACCACTTCCTTTTACACCTCAAGCATCAAACCTGAGACATTTGGCTTCAAATCCGGGGCTCTTAATGATATTTTTGACTTATTTTCCCAGACAGAGTAATGCTTGAAGCGCAAAACATTATTATTGGGGTCAGCAGCACATGCATGAGTTAGATTAGTCCAAAGTCCCGACCTTAAACCTAATTAGGAATCTCAGGCATATTGAATATTGATGCTCACAGATGTTTTCTATTCAATATGACCTTTTTTGATAAAAACAGCTTCGCAGCTCTCTAAGCTTATCCCTCCTCCCCCAAACACAGCTGTAACTGGACTGAACGATTACTGTTTGAAACGCTGTTTAAGGCCTGTTGTGAAATGCATGAAAAAATGGAAACATGGAATTATTCTTTGCATTCGAATGGATGAACCAGCTTTTGACTATTTACCTTTGAGCACGCCTCAGTCAACTAGGAAATCCAGCTCAGTCTGCGACAAACAGAGGACTTTCTCCTTTTTCACCAACACTGTAAAAGGCTCCAGTGATTATACTGTGTCCTGGCATTCAGGCTTTACCTTCCCAATGGTGCCTGAGACTCTCCAGCAGGTGGAACATGGCTAATAACATGAACCTTGAGAGAGTGGGTCTTACTGAATGAATGTTGAATTTCTTCTGTTTCTCACCACTGGTTTCTGTTTTCAGAAAAAAAATAATAAAATTCTTCCAGGATAAAAGCTGAGGAATGAAAGTGAAACAGAAGGAATTCAAACTGTGGGAAGAGTCAAAAACACAGAAGAGGTAATCATTTAGAAAATAAGAAAGAAATGGAAGAAACAAGGTGAAAAATTAGTCAATTCATCAATAGAATAAGAGGGTGATTGAAGCCTTGAGAACTAAACAGACTTAAAGGCAACAGGATGTAATCCTTTGCAGCACTTCTGTGTTCTATTCAGGTTTGCAAACTGCAGGAAGCCTCTCATGAAATCATCCCAGCAGCTGAGGATTTTCTCTGTTGATTTGAAGCGAGAGCGTCCGCTGCTTTCACTCTAATTATCAAAGGCTGTGACAGTTTTCCAGCTGAATAACTGAAGAGTTGCTGCAGTTTCGGTCCAAATGAAATCAACAAAACAAGAATAAGAAAGTGTTTCATTTGAAAACAATGTTTTTCCAGATTCAGTCATTCTGAGAATACCTGTCCATCTTACAGGTTGAGCAGCCGTTGCATCACTGCCCAAAGGGTTGAAGTGACTCACGTGCTTTGCAGATTTTACTATTTTGAGTTGCTTTTTGATTCTCTGCTCACATTTCACATCGTCGAAGTTGTTCAAAATGATCAGCTGCTCCTTGTTTCCAATTCAACAAACACTGTGGGAAATAATAACAATAAAAAACTCTGCATCCTTTAAAAAATATGTTTAACTACTAACAGAGAGTCATTTTAATTGCTACTTTCGAATTATATCTTATTATAGCTGCAGCAAGGCGAGGCTGTGATGTGGAAACCAACCACTTCTGGTTCCCAGAGGAACCAGCAGAGACTGGACTTCCTAAGCAGCTGGTCGTCTTCTACACTGTCATTATTATTCATTCTGGTCTTTGTTCGTCCATCACTGCATGGTTTTAGATTGTCCACAAAACAGGATCCTACTGCTGGGATAGGAGGCTATAGCTACGTGAAGGTCGCAGGACTGACCTTCCCTCTATCCAGGAGTTGTACAGGTCAAAGGTCAGGAAAAGGGAAGCATATCTGCAGACCCCACACATCCTGGACATAAACTGTTTATACTTTTATCTTGAGCCTGGGATGGGAGGCTGCATCTATGTAGATACTGTCAGTTTACCCAATGCCTGTATGATTCTCAATTATTTGTTGTTGATTTTAAAAAATTGCCACCAGAAGCTGCATTTTCATTAAAAATGTTAAGATTTTTGTTAATATTCTGCTAATATTGAAAACCGTTATTTCTCACTTCTGGTTTCCATTTGATAAAAAAATAAAACACAATTAAAATTACTTGTGAATACATTTGTGCATGTGATAAATCATGAAAGACATGCCGCGCCATCATCCTCCACCTACTTGCTTTCGTCTTCTCCTTTGTGGTTTGCGCCAGAGGCAAAATCCGGCTGTGATGATGTGAAAAAAAGTGTCTCCATTGCAGTTTTGCGGAAGAAACTCGTTTTGATGCAGCCAAGAAAACAAGTTCATCCAAAACTTTTTATCGACAAACAAAAGTTGGCGAGTTTCCATTGAGAAAACTCGCTCAAAATATCAAATTGCGTGAATAAACGGTTAATGGAAATGCAGCTAGTGTTAATGTGAAATGCTGTAGTTTCTCATTAGCAATCTACACATATCTGTATTCCCTAGTGATATCAGGGGGTTAACCTGTCTGTCACCAATTTCACCAGGAAACATTCAGTAGAATCTTTTGTCTAGTGAGAGGCAAAGAGACACAAAAACATATTTGTATTTTTACTAATCATTGTGAGAAAGTCAGGATCTGGAATATAAAGTGTTTTTTCTTTCTTTTTTCATTTTTCTAATTTGTAGCTCTGATGTACAATATAATGATTTTAGAAATCCTTTGAGCGTCTTCCTCTTCATCACTGAACACTCTTCCAGGACTAAATGATAGTATTTAAATAGCACCCTGAAGACATCTACTTCTCTCACACCCATCTGTCTGTGTGCACATTCAGAGGTGTTCGCTTCTCACCAACTGAGAGTCCCACCATGGGACTATTTGCTATTTGCAAAAATCTCTGAGCAGTTTTTTTTTTTTTTTTTTTGCTTATTTGCATGAATAATGTGAGTTACTTGGTGAGATTCTTTGTATTGCAGGCAGAACAGAGACAGGACCAAAAGCAATCCAATAAATGACTTGGAGCGATGCCAGGCAGGTGTGGGGATGGTTAGTTTGGCAGGATGCCAGCGTGGTCCAAGGCAGCATCAACCAAGTCACAGTTGCTCTGTGGGGTTGGTGCACACTGGATTTCACACCAAGAGCTAGAGAGATTTCACACCAAGAGCTAGAGAATCTAGCTCTGGATTTCACACCAAGAGCTAGAGAGAAAACTCACCATCTGCAGGAGGTGCTACTGCCGGCACCATGACCCGGTGCTGGAAGCATATGCAATGCCATCATTCCTGATAAACACCATCTTGCTTTGGTCACAGCCAGAGGGGAACCCTGTTGACAGCAAAGGACAGGGTCAGGTCTCCTCTGTGATGGCTGGCATGCAGAGGCAGCTGAACCACATTGCAGCATCTCTGCGACCAGACATAGCTGCAATATCTGAGGCAGCAAAACAGCTGATTTTGCTCTAACTCACCGTTACACTGGATGGAAGAAGCAAATGAAAGAAAATGAGCACCTGCACGTCTGCAAATCACGCCAGCAGATTTGACTCGGTGGTTTTATTGTAACTACGCAGCATTTGTAGTAAATGGATGCAAAACAAACCCAAAAATTGCATGACCGACCAATACAAACAGATGCACAGTTATTCAGCTGTACGTTTTTGAAAAGCAGAAGTGGAACATCCTGCACAACCAGTTTTTTCTGGATGGTAAGTCACTTTTCCAACAGCCATTGTACAGCGCATAGAACAGTATAACCAGCTGACCAAATGTGCCCAAGCTCATCTTGGGTTGCTAGGTGACGGGGTGGGCTTCACAAGTGTTGCTAAGTAATAGAGTAGATTTTATTAGGTGAAGGTGTAGGATTTGCTTGTGTTGCTAGGTGACAGGCACTGCATGCTGATTTGTGACTTTACATTCCAAAGGGTTTCAACAGGAGTCATTTTTCCAGATACCAAAAATACATTTTGAATGGACTGTCTTGAATTCTTTGCGATTAGGGCATGATCTGTTAATTTTTGAGGTATTTATTAGCCTGTTATTGTTATTGAACAGTTTATATTTAAGTCATTTTACAACTAAGGCCTGGGTAGTTCTATTTAAAATAAAGGTCCAGCTTATATAAAAGCAAATTCTAATTTGAAAGCTTCCTTTTCCATTAACTCTATTTGATATTGCATGTTTGATGATCTGAAACCATTAAGTGTGACAACAACAGAACACATCTAAATAGGTAGCAGTCTGTCAAGTCTGTCATTCTGTCAAGCTGCTTTTTGTTAGAAGATTTAAAATAACTCGTTTTCATGGATTCTGTTTAAATAAATTTTACCATTTTGGGAATTTGTGGCCAAAAGAACAGAAAATTTCAAAAGTGAGAAGCAGCCGGTTAGTCATTTAATGAAAATCCATCATTCATTTACTGCACCCACTTTGACAGTAAATACCTTGTGATGAAAAACGCCTCACAGAGGGTTTTAATGAAAAGATGAGTGGTTCTAATTAAACAACTCCTCTGTTCTGTTAGTTTGTTCCACAGAGAAAGTTGGCAGGGAGAAAAAAAGTCAATTAAATCTGTGGTTAATCGAAGCCAACATGTGTCCTCTGATGTCACAGTGCGCTGTTTTAATCCTCGTCAGTGATCCGAAGCTAATGAATCACACTTCTACACTTGTCTTCAGAAGTGACAGTAACTGCCAGCTCAATCTCCTGCCAGCACTTCTAAACCCTCCCAGGATGTTTCTTTCCTTCTTAACCAGCCACCCTGATTCTGGCTTTCCTTTTCTTGCATCCCCACTTCTTTTCATCCCGAATTTCCCCTCCAGTTTGCCCTACATTTCTCAGCGTGTGGTGACGCGCCGGTGATGATTTGAGATGGAACTGTGATGTGGTATTTAGCACGTCGCCTGGCAGAAGGGCTTTTCCACGTTCTCCCTGAACATACCAGGGTTTCCTCCCTCACTCCAAAGGTTAATTTGTGAGTATCCATTGGCCGTGAGGGTGAGCGTATGCACGATTCTGTCTCCCGGCGATAGCCTCGTGGATCAGGGAAGGTTTGTCTTCTGGAAAGTCGAGGCACGCTCTAATCCTGCAGCAAGTTAAAGGGAGATTACAAGACTTCTCTAAATGTTGACCAATTAGTATAGTAGCTGAACACGTTCCAGCATGTTAATTACAATGAACTTTGGGAGTAAGTAAACAGGACTAGATACAGTGATTAGTTCAGTTAATTAGTTGAATAAGTTATGTCATGATTAGCTTGAATAGTCTTGAAGTAGTTTTTAGTGCATGTATAACATAAATAAGGAAGTTTTTGTTTGGATGTTCTGAGTGTCAAGCTACAGCATATTTTCATAAAATTAGTAAATTATTATGATGATTCCGCACAAACATGGAGATATTCCTTATCAAATGGCATAAAAATCAGAAAAATATATATTTAATGACTTTATGGCCTTTTTAGGTAATAAATCAGAAGAAAGGATTCTTCCACTGGAGCTACGAGTATATGCAGTTGAAACAGACAGATAAAAAATATCGATACCAAATCAGTGTGACTATCGGATAAAATTTGAAAGTTCTCATTTTTATGATAAGATCAATAAATTAGTTTAAGAGTCCCTCTTAAAATGTATTTGTATAGTAGCTTCTCAACTTTGCCTAGGAAAATATGTTTTGATTTGCTCTGAAATAATAATTATAATTTGGAATTAATTTGGGAAAAAATTAACTCAAACTTGTCTTATTTTTCTATGCTCCCAATCAATTTTGTCCAAATTTTTAACAAGGATTAAGCAAAAATAATTCAACCACAAACACATCAAGTAGTAGAAGTTTGATAATAGAACAAATGTAAATAACTTTTGATATCGGTAGCAGTACAGGAAACGGATCCTGTATTTTTTTGATATTGTATCATTACCAAGATTTGCAGCATCACACACATCTAATATACAGCTCCTCCAGAGATGACATCTTATTAGACTTACAGTAGAGACATGTCGTTTTTGGATAACAGGTTTAACAGTCCTTCAAGGCATGTTCAGTTGTTTCTAACCTAAACCTTCTTTAAGTTTCACAACATTGTTTCTCAACATGTGTGCTCCTTGGTTTACCAGATGTTGTTTGTTCGCTGATGTTCTCTGTGGTATTTAGAGAACAAATGAATTTAAACTGAAACTAAATTAAACACATACTTTTTAGCTCTTCATGGAATCTGTAAAGGCAGCTGGTTGCCCTGTGGTTGATTCAGGGATGTAATGAATCAGACTTCCAGGAAAGGCTAACCAAGCGCAAGACTATCAGCAGCTTTGCAGGCTCGGGCTTTAGGTCAAACTGTACAGCAGACAGTTAAATGAATAACTGGGAGAACAACCAGGAAGTAATGTGGAAACAGGAAGCAAAAAATTACCTGAAATACGCGATTTCCCACGTATTTTAGGGTCCTGGAATAGATCCTCTTCAAAGACTCGAACCTCAGCAAACTTTAACACTCTGTGTTGTGGTTGTAGAGGAAATAAATATGTTTAATTACAGAAAATCGTTTCTCCCACAGAAAACAAATAGAGGTTAAAACCATACGCCAGAAATCAGAAATATCTTCAGAGCGAGGAAAATCTGGAGGCGGAGAAAGTCGATGTAAACACAGATTTTTATCATGTCTCCTATGACAAGGGATGTCAGAGTAAATATGATTAAAAATAGATACATACATCATCGTTTTTAAGAGTTCTAGTTGTAAAACATTTGGAATAACCATGTGTTATTGCACTTCTACAGCACAAAATTGGCTGTTTTGTGTTGGTCGATTACACAAGATCCCAATAAAGCACCTAAATGTTTGGATTATAGGTTATAATGTGACAAAATGTGTCTCTTTGTCTTGATTTTGACTCAGGGCTTGATAAGCCACTCTCTCCTTTAAATACATCTGCAAAGAGGCAAAAGAAAAAGAGATTTGCTTCCATCCTAATAGATTTAATTGAGTTAAATTTCTCATTCAAGCACATGCAGCTGATGAACAGGTCATTCCAGTGGAGTCTATGAGCTAAACAAATATAATATTCTCTTTTTTATGATGTCAGGCCAGGCTCACCTCCTTAGTATTTATTTTAAGGGTTTTTCTTATTATCTGATAGTGATGGGGTTATAATTACAGGCCTTTAGAACTCACTTCAGAGAGAAGACTTCTGTTTGATCAGGACTGCTACAGTGCCTTAGTGCAAACTGAATAATAAGGTTACCATTAATAATAAGGATTTAAACTATTTTTAAAACAGCTTCTGTATATGAAGGCATCATGCGGGGCTGGAAGAGGACAACATAAATATTAAAGCCTAACATAGCAGATCCAATTTACCTGTATACCTAAAAAAAAGTGAATGTTGTGAAAATGTGAAATTGTTTTTGACTCTCATTTCAGAAAGTAAAACTCATATAGACATAGAGTGAAATATTTCAAGGCCTCACTTGTAATTTTGATGTTTATTTATTTTATTATTTTTTTTACAGAAATTGGAGGTGGATTTTAATAATTAAATTGCAATGAAACAAAAGTGTGAATAATCATTTCCTGTCCAGAATGACAATGAGAATATTTCTCTGATGATAAAAACAACAAGGTCCCAAAAATCGTACAAATTGAAACCAGCATCAACATTTATGCCAAGGTTCCGAACAGGACTGAGCCAAAAAAACAAGAAATCGAAATACCTTCTATATGTGGGTTTTGGGAGGAAAGGTTTTTGCTTCATTTAATTGAAGAGAAATGTCTGAAATGTCTAAACTGTAAGCACTTTAAACATTTTCTGTGGGGTTATAATTGAATGTCATCTCCATAGCAGCAATGGGAGATTTTCTTCAAAGGTGCCCAAGGGGAAGGAAATACAATAAAAACAGCAGAGGCCTCAAAACTCAACCTTGGGGCACACCAAAACGGACTGGATGAGGGGAAAATCTGCACTCAGAAGTAGCTACAAATGACAGTCCCCCAAAGCCGATGAAAACCCGGACATTATCATGGACCAATAAATTCCAAACAACTGAACTTGAAAATTGGACGTTATGATGATAACACTTAGCTTTCGTCAATAACTCATAGGCGGAAGTGAGAGCTGCGCAATTCAAATTAAGTCCCGGGGGAACACAGTGTGCTAAATTATAAAACATTAATTAACAAAGCTTCAACACAGGTCAGTTTTCCTCTAGGAATTTTAATAAATTTTAATAAATTAAATTCAATTAATAAATTGAATGAATGATTCAAGATACTCGAATCATTCAAGGAATCGTTTTACCCCTAGTTGAGTGGTGGTCAACTGTATCAAAAATTGTTCTAACATGAGCAAGACTGAACAGTTTCTCTTATCACTCTGCATCAGAATGTCATTTAATACTCCCATGTGATCTGTAGCAATAACTGGAAGATGGGTTATAATTAAATAGGGTGAATGACAGCACTGGGTACCTTTACCAGAGACCAGCAACGCACTAACAATAGTGAGAACACGGTAACCAATGTGGGTCAAATGTTCAGAGAGCAAGACAAGGTTTTCATGCTTGGTTAGCTCAAATAAAGTTACAGATGCAAAGCTGCCAAAGATAACTGACAAAACTGCCGTGGAAACTATCAACACTGATTTGGAAGAGATATTAATTCTCACATTTTGAATATTATCACTTAAAAAAAAGAAAGAAAATATTAAGAGTATTCATTTGACATTTGGAAGTAGTTGTAGTAGGAGTAATGCTGTCACTAAGAGAGTATGGAATGACAGCTCAGAAGAGTTGCATAACTCCTTATGCAATCTTTCTGAAATGAAAGTTCCATTTGTTAAAAGTATATTACATAAATAGTACATTTTCAAATCAAATGGGATAAAACATTTAAAATTAGGTTAAAGTGACATTTGTGGTTCCAAAATGTAATAATTTGAATTTGGGACGTGGCTTATTTAGATAAAGAATGAAAATAAAACATTACTTTTTACCAAAATCATTCAAGATCCTTGATTTTGTGTAATTGATTTTCTATAGATCTGAAAGCAGTTTGATAAAAAGCACAATTTCTTAAATCTCATATGCCTAACGAGGTACCCAATTGTACTTCTCATCCTTTTATCTATTTTCTGTCATGATTTCTTGTCCTCTGCTCCCCCTGCTGGCAGCTGATTACTGATCTTCACCACCTTTACTGCTGCTCTGCCACTCCTGCTGGTTGCTGATTGCTCCCACCTGTGTTTCTGGCTATCTAAGCTCCTGCTCTGCACTCGCACAGTGTGAGATTGTCTGTCATCTTTGGTACAGCCTTGGCACAGTCAAACTTGACTTTGCTGATTTTGGTTCCTTACCATCCTCCTTGTCTTCTTGCTGAATGCTCTATGAAGTGCTCTGCCTTTGACTCTGACCTATACTTCATTTACCTGGACTTTGACTTCTGCGTCATGGATTTTTGGATCTGTTCTGCCACTTGAGCCATATTGTTGCTGACCCAATCAAAGAGATTTGGTTTGGGGACAACATAACCCCTTAAGTCTCTATGGTGAAATGTGAATGTTGGATTGGTGCATGTGTGTGTGGACCAATTTACCCAGCTAGCGGAGTGTCTGCACCCCACGATGTCATTGTTCCTGCTTTTCAGTGTATAGATTACATGACTCTATGTGGTCCTGTGGGTGAAACTATCCCTGGTGAAAGGGACATAATTCTAATTCTCTCAGAGGATTCAAGTTTGTTGAGGTCCAGAGAAGGAAACCACCTCTGTCGGGTAATCCATTACTTCCTGTTTTGGATGTCCACTCACTTTCCAGCAAACTAATGCTCTGCTGCAGCAGGACATCAATGTTGACACCAGCTGTTAGCATTCACTTCTGTGTGATGTCAACTCATCTTGTAATAGTTCTCCATCCGTCCTGCTCCTACCAAGTGAACAGATTTGACACATTCTCAAACCCATGCCTCAGTATACTGAGACTGACGGTTGGTGTTGCTGTTAGCAATACATTAGCATGCAGTCACATGGTTGCGGACTGTTCATATTCACACACACACACTAGTCATGATGGTGCAGAGCAGCAGGGGATTCCTCTCCCATCACAGTATGCATCACTCTCCGACTTGCCAGGGTTCCCATTCCCACCTGAATCCTCTGCTTTGTTTTTACGAAACAACCACAGAGAGAGCCTCATTCCATGGACATGTGTGTTGCAATTTCCATCCATTAGTTTTTAGCCACTTGATAGTGTTTAGCCATAAATGCAGACAATGTAACAAAACTGAGGTAGTTTCAGGACACATCTGGAGAACCACATTAAGAGGCAAGGAGCTCCAGCTGTAACCTTTAAGGAGCACCTGGTGGAGGAGTGACATTCAGCTCCATCCCTTATGTCTCATGCTTTATCTAGTCCTCACTGCTAGGTGTGTGTATGTGTGTCTGCGTGTATTAGTGTGTTTCAGACAGGATGAGAGGGAAGTGCTGTGACTTGGGTTGTGAATCCCATGGTTTGCCAAGAGCGAGCGACCTCTTACCTGACCATTCTGCAAAGGGACGAGTGTCTCTCTCTCTCTCTCTTTCTTTCTCTCTCTTTCTCTCACGTCCATCCTCTTTCTTGCTTACAGCGGTGCAGGTTTCTCGTGGAAAAGTTGAAATTGTGCTTCATCATCTCCATTTCCTCTGGCTGCTTCTGCTCTCCAAATCTCCATGTTGGGGGTAATAACATGGATTTATGGGTGGGGCACTAACAATATCCTTGGTTATTGCTAGAAGCAAATAAATAAATCACTGCAGCGAGATGCTTAATCTTTGCTGCCTGGACTCATGAAAATTGAGCGTGAGTGAGTTTATTTCTGTATGTCGGGGTGTGTGCACAGTCATTTGTGCTACCCATCAGTGTGTTTGTGCATTTTATTTGTATTTGCTATGAGCCAGCCTCTCTAATACTTGGCCTTGTGGGATTTATTTGGCACTTTGCTGTCGGCCTGATCAGCTCACTGAAATGCAAGCAGGTGTAAAACGCAGTAGCTCTCAACAAAATGTGATTCTGTGAGGAAAAAAACACAAAGATCTTCTTTCCTACCCCAGTCATGTGTGGATTAAGGCATGCTGTGGATTCTGAGCCTTGTTGGATAAATTCATGTTCATCCTCCTTGGATGGATTTAATGTTCTCATTACATCCAAGCACAAAGCAGGAAGGAGCATCAGCATAACAAAAGCCATAATCAACGGTATGTGCAGGGTGAAGTTTGCGTATCATATTACAGCCATGGAAACATAAATGTATTTTATCCTTATGGTAAATGAAAACCAAAGTGGTCATTTTATCTTTTTGATGAAGAAAGAAGATACCCTTGTGACGTACAGCAGCTGTCAGTCACAAGGACTGACAATCCTCACTGTAATCATTGATTCACAAGATCTGAAAAATAGCATTCATTTGTGAAAGTAAGCTTATTAGTATGATGCAGTCATATATTACATTATTGATAAGGTACATGTCTTATCATTAAGCATGGACGGAATTTTATTTTCTCCGTCTTCTTGCTCTCTCCCCTTTTTTATTGCTGGGCTGCTGATAAAACACATATTTAGTAAGTATGTATGATTTGGTGCAAGGCGACATCATACACATAACATAGTTCTAAAAATCATGTAGGATTAATTGAAGCAAAATTAGTAATTTGATCGAATCAATAACGACGTCAGGAGGGAGAACGTATGCATCTGCATTTACATTACTGAGCAAGATGAGCTACTTGCACAGGCAGGTTATGTCGACTTGAATATGAAGAAGCCATGGCTTTGCTGGCAAAAACAACTTGGGAAATCAATCACAGTTGCTTCGTTCCATATTCTCGTTCCTTACTTCTGACGTTCATCACGGCGTCTCAGCATGATAAGTTGACATGGTTGCAGAGTGTCAATAGAAGATTATATATAAAAGTAAGTTCATTCTGTGACATTGACAAAGGGGATGAACATTTAAGCTATCATTTTTTTATGCTACATACCTTTATTTAATTGTCACTTTTTAGTAAAATTATTTTACATTAATTTTTTTGTACAAAATTTTCTTTTATCATAATTGTTAAAACAACAATTAAAACAACAAAAAGGTATGAAATAATAATAATAATAATAATAATAATAATAATAATAATAATAATAATAATAATAATAATAAAATCAAAACTGGTAAATATGTAGCCCAAAAGACTTGGAGTTGTATTTGCAGAGATATGTTGTTCTGCAAAAGATTAACTCTCCCTGTGAAAAATGTTTAAAACATTTATTAATCTTTTTTCATTTCACAATTATGCACTACCTTGTGTCAGTCTATGACAATACTTATAAAATCCATTGCTGAATCTTGTAAGTGGTGAAATGTGACCAAATATGAGAAAGGCTGTTAATATTTTTGCATTACTTTTAGAATAAGACAAAATATTGGCTGCCAGTTGAAAAAAGCTGAGATTAAAAACAGCAGCAGGAATGTTGTGTTGTGGAAAAATTCCCATTTTTCTCAGATGATTGTGCAGATTGATTAGGAAACATCACATGTTTTACCTTTACTGAGGAATTGGGATCAGCTTTCATTAAGCAAGTGGAGGAACAGAACCCAGCAGGATGTGATTTCCTGACAGACAGCAGAGGACAGACAGAATTAAAGAAGTTCTGAAGAAGATCCAAGATGAAAAAATGTGTTCTCTCTGCATTAAATGGATGTATTTGCTAATAAATAAAATTTATGAAATGCTTTCAGTTGTTCTCCTTAACACCAAAATATTCTCCTCATTATATGTTGTGGGTGTTTCTAATCCATAAATCCACTCTTATAGAAACCTACATCTTTAACTGAAAGTGTGTATTCCTCAGATTCTACATGAATTTTAATATAAACCATTTCATTCCAGATCTATAGGATTGCTACTACTTTTACTGTTGTTACACATGAACTACACAACTCCCCTTTTGTTCTGCATGTTGTTTCTAACAACTGCAGAGGCAGCAGCTCTGAACAATAACTCCATTGTTCCATAAGACAAGTATGAGACAGACAACAAAAAGGCACCTTTGCACGCATACTGCATTTTTAGCTGTGGGTAGATGAAAGAGTGCATCCACAGACCAGTATAAAACGCATAGGGGGTGTCCAGACAAAAAACAAAACACCACAAAACAAAAGCTCAACGATCTTAATGATTTTCAGATGACTTGTGTCCAATACACAACAAATCCTTTTTCTTTTATAAATTCACATTCTAACACAAATTTGCTTTAAAGATTTAAAATATATATATATTTGAGGAACAATATCAAAGTGCATTGAAAATCAAAAACAAGGTGCAGCCTAGAAATGTGAAAATGAAACGTGTGGCAGATTTAACTTTGTACAACAATGCGTTCGTAACCTGGCATCCTCAAATTCACTTGAGTTGTATCTCCTTTCATTGCTGTGGCTGGAATTTCTCCCGCTGAGCTTGACGTCTCCCATTATAGGCTACAATGACAACTTTTAGGAAGAAATGTTTTATGACATTGTGAACACAGAACTATTTACACTGTGGTGAATAAATAAAAAAACAAAAAAACAGTAACAATATTTTTTGAACAAGAGCTTTAGTCATAATTAAAGTAAATATGCAGGTGGATTGTGGGTAGGTGGAGGAAGTAGTAGATGTGACACAGGCGATATTTGAGAGGCAGCTGTTTGAAACGCCGTGGTGGAAGGCAGGACCACTGCAGGAAGAGGAGTGATGGCACTTCTTGTCGCTGCAGAGCTGGACTGTGGCGTAGCAGATTGAAACGCCCCAATCCTGTCCAGCAGCAGAGCTGTGGAACACTGTATTTGATGGAGTAATTCTTGCATTCTTTATCATTCTTTATGTTAATAGGACAGACGTAAATTTAGTTAACAGCGCAGTACATCTTACAAGTCTGTCAACAGTCTGCAAACAGCATGAGGTTACTCACACTTGTCTTTGACTTCCTCGGTCCATTCTGACAAACTATCACAAACATTAAAGGGAAAATTAGAAGCGAGTTTCTCTTTCTATGGGGAGACATTTAATAACACAATGGAAAAATTGTCCATATGTCCCTGCTGGTGCAAGTCAAGAACATAAATGATTTTTCATTGGGCCTATCTGTGTGTCCTATTTCCATTGTGCTATTATTCAGAAAACAGCTCTACATGCTGCTTTAGTCTGGGGAGCATTACAAAATGAATACAAGTCAAATACAGTTCACTATCTCGGTTAAAATCTGCATCATCAGCCAGATATCACCGTGCATAACAGCAGTTCACGGTTACAACGAACCAAACATTTCTCCATGGCCTCGCAGTGTTTTTGGCTATGAACACTTTGTCTTGTTATAAAACTTTGACAGCATTATCTACGTCCGTAAAAATATGCAGAAAATACCTGCTTCACTTTCCAGATGTTTTACATATACAGTATCGAAGTACATTTTCTCCTCCTTTGTCACGTCATACATGGACTGGCCAGCCAAACTTCTGCGCAGCTTCCAGGAAGGCTTCAAGAACTGAGGTTGTTGGTTATTATTGCTGGCAGAAGCGACATTAATCACCAGCATATATCACAATTCTCCACTTCCATTTACAAAGGTAAAGTCTTCATATAAAACTGTTGTGAAAAATAGTTATATTCTCCATAAAGAGCTTGCCATATTAATTTGTAATTGTGTCAATGTGCCCAAGTGCAAGTGGTAATCTCTTGTCTATATTACATAAATGACGCTGCTGCGACACAATCCACACCCTTCATTGATTCTATAACTCTTGATCTCTGCACTGTAGAAAATACATTATTTAAATATTTATTTAATACACATTCTTTGTAAAATAGGGCTATGCAACACTCACCTCAGTCCTACATTAATAAACAGTTTATATCCAGAATCAGGACACTCCAGGATAAAGCTGTACATCAATCTTTGAAGGTTCTCGTCACAGACTATGGTGCAGTTCATTCTGACAGAGAGATTGCTCTTAGCCATCATTCTCAGTACATTGCTGTAGCTCACACCTAACACTTCCCCAATTTCACAGTTGCTGTGAAATTGTAACCTAAATAACACTTTCGTCAATCTACAGAAATGTTCCAAGATGGCCACCAGATGTGATCAATGGAGGCCTATATCCACCGTTTTCATTTACTAAGTTTCTTAACAGTACCATCTGCATACTGTCCAAAATGTCATCAATATTAATAAATATTCCAGTTTGTTGAGCTCCTGGTAGGATATTGTAGATCTCTTCATAGTGTTCAAGGAAGTCTGAATCAAATTATGACGCATTCGCCTCAAAATGATCAGATATAATTGTTGGAATTGGTGGTAGAGATACTGCAGTAGGCTACGTTCACACTGCAACCTGAAGTGACCAAATTCCGATTATTTTTGCGACGTGTATCTGATCTATTCATGTCAGCATAAACAACACAGATAGGATTTTTTTGAGTGTGACCCAGGCCACTTGGATATCCAATACGTATGCGACCTTTTCAAATATGAACTGAATCTGAATGACCATTCTTCTGACTTGAACATCATTGATACTCGACAAACATCACTATCCCACATCCCTATACGCACAACGTAAGAAAAACAACAACCATTGTGGACGATAATGAGGATGAAGTTGTTAATGTGCTAGCTCCGGTTGGACAACACCTTCCAAATCGTAAGAAATGGTCACCATTACCATCCATGTTTACTTCCACAAACACTGAGCTCTTCTTCGTTTTTATAACAGGTTGGCAAAACACTCAACACTCTCTTCAAGTGTGGCATTACTGCGTCCTCTGCTGCGCATGCAAGACACTTTCAGGTCATTTGCATTTCACACTGTGGATCTGCAGTGTGAATGAATATACCAAAAAAATCCGATTTGACAAAAAAATCTGATTTGACAAAAAAAAATCAGATTTGGGTCACTTCAGGCTGCAGTGTCAATGTAGCCTTATATGATGGCTGTGCTGGTCATCCTCAGAACTAAAGCAAAAAGTACAGCTATTTTTATTACTATTATTATTACTGGTGGAAGCAATTGTAAAACAAAACCTAAGAGTCACAGTGAAGCCCAATCAAATCGCATTTTAATGTATTAATTTTCAGTTTCTTTTAGGTGACCTTTCCATTGTTATGATTTTTTTAATCAGTTTACATTTGTCAAGTGTCATAGCAATGAAGATATTTAAAAAAGTGTGTACTTTGTAAAAGCATGAGATGGACTGAGAGTTATGGAATGTTTATCTCATGCAATGTCACATTTGATTCCTTGTCAACCAGGAATAAAAATAAGCCAATCTCCCATGGCCACGGGAGATTAGAAAATTTCTCAGACATGCATGAAAGAATCAAAGCAACACTACAAGGCATGATTTTGATGAGAGAATAACATTAGAACATGATGTAAACTGAAAAAAGAAAATTGTCTGTTTAAGATTTGGACCAGGACTGAAAATCATTTTCCTTCAGCTTCTCAATTATGCACTACTTAGTGCTGGTTGATCTGTCATGCAAAATCTCAACACAATGCATGAAGGTTTGTCTATATTTTTTTTTTAAATCCCAAATACTTCTGCCATCGACTGTACAGTATGTTCAATATGATGGAGTGTCAGTTGTTGTCAGGAGTGATGAGTACCGCAGTGAGTGCATTTTGTTAGCAACTTATTTCTCATAGATCAGTGGTGAATACACATGATTACATCATCTATCATCCTGTGCAAGTTGCATGGTCTTGCTTTGAACCGTTTCTTAACAAGCGAGGAGCATTTTTCACGACCTCAAGCTCCCAGGATGTTATTTCAGCACATTATCTGAACCAGCACATATTTATCAAAGACTGCATTTCCTCATTAGGTGACAAGTTTGGGCTGCATCCAGATAAAATGTCTGCGTCACCGCTCTGAGTGATGCTGGCAAACTAAATATTGACAACACATCCGAGAAGAGAACGGGTCTCGGTCGGATCATTGCAATTATCTGCCGAACAAGAAGAAATGTGTTCATTTGTGCTTGTCATGAACATTCTGCCATTCACCCAGGTTATGAACGTTCTTAACGTTTCTGCAGAAAAAAATGGCTGTGAAATCAGCTGGAAGCAGCAAATCAGGCACCGTGAATGCAGTCACATGTGGACGACGTGGACTATAAATCAGCATGACATCACTGATGCTGATGTCAGAGTTTATGGCTGAAACAGACCTTCTGACTGATCAGTAGAGTCTCGGTGAAGCTAGTCTGGTTGGTGAACATTTGATGCTGGCAGCTGAGATGCCTTATCAGTCAGTCTACTGCACACACTGTAAACAGGAAGTCATGTCCAACAAATGACTGGTAGGCTTTACTTTCATCATATTAGTTTTGAAATTGGCCCATTAAAGAAGAGCTGTTTCTTGTGCTATGCGAGTAATGCAGATGCTTAGGGCCCCATGTTCACTTGAAGGGCCATACTATTTCACTCCCAAAATATTTTACTTTTATATATATGTGTGTGTGTGTGTGTGTGTGTGTGTGTGTGTGTGTGTGTGGGTGTGTGTGTGTGTGTGTGTGTGTGGGTGTGTGTGTGTGTGTGTGTGTGTGTGTGTGTGTGTGGGTGGGGGGGTGTGTGTGTGTGTGTGTGTGTGTGTGGGTGGGTGCGCAGGGGTGTGTGACTGTGTGTGTTATTTTCACTCACCAATATGCAAAATTGGTCATGTTAAACTTAATACTTTTTTTAATACAAGCACCACATTTTTTAATACCAACCAACCATGAATAAAGCTCAGCTCTAATCATTGGGCCTGTCATACCAATGCATAGGAGAGCATTGCATTGCCTTGAACGTCCCTCAACATGCTAATGATGACCCTCATGAGACCCTGAAAGTGAATACTAAAGATTTAGCTGTTTTTAAATTGTTAGCTATGTTTATCATAGTGAATGGAAGAAGTCAAGATGTTGGCGATTCTCCACAATCTACAGAACACCATTGAAGCTAACCTTTCCATTTTGGCTATTTTTTTGTCTTATACACCAATTTTTGCATACTGAAAAGAGAAAGTCACTGTTAGTCAACATGAAGCCGAGGTGTAAATTGAAACTGGAAGAATCTATTCATCTCACCTGCCCAATCAAAGATGTGGTCATGCACCTCGATTCCAACCAATCAGTGATGGTGATTTTAGCTAACTTTTGATGTGTTAGCCTAATTTTGCATAATGAATAAAGTAAAGTCAATATACATCTGCATGGGACTTGTGATACCCAATATGCCACTGACACCATTGTAGTTAGCCTTAGCATTGATGCTATTTAAGAGTATTTTTCGACAGGTTCAGCATCAGAACCTTTGGTTGAGGTCAGAACAGAATCCTGGTTTCCCACCAAGATGCATAGTTTGTCAGGCCTCATTTAGAGTTCATCAGATAGGTTCAGGATTATTTTTTCTTGTTTTAGGCAATATAGCTGCAGTCAGTCAGCACAGCGTCCCCCAGTGGTCACCGTCATCAACTAAAGATTTCAATTGTGTCAGTAGAATTATTGAAATCTATTTATCTTTCTACTTTTTGTTATGACTCTGTTTTCTCTCATATCTTAAAGTTGCTAACAAAATCATTATAAGCTAAAGCTCCTTAGTCCACTTGTGTAACATGGAAGAAAATGAAATAGATATTAAATGTCAGTGCTCGTGTTTAATTTACTGGCATATCAAAGGTTCTGAAACTTTCATTTAAGAGTATTTTTATATAGGACGACATGCAGAAAATGGCATTTTTGCTTTTTATTAATCTTACCCCTTTGGCTATTATCTTGTGTTTTCTGCCTTTCTGTTTATTCAAACTGAATTATACCAAATGGAAGTAGAACTTTCAGCTGAGTTTGACTGTTTTTGTATGCATGTGTCATTCGTTTCTGCACCTCAGGTGATTTTGGAAGCAGTTGTTCGGAGCAGCTAGGAGCTTTCCTTCAAGAAACTTCGAGGCAAAAAAAGATATTCGACTCCCCTTAGGCCCTCTGTCAGCCACGCTCTCAACAATAAAAAAGCCAAATAATTACCGGGTCTGAGGAAGCAATGTGTCTGCAGCCCCCGGTGGCACTGCGCACAGTGCCGACAGCCTGCAGGCCTGCAGCATGTTCAAACATGAAGAGACAAATTGGAGGAGGAATTTGTCAGGAAACTTCTCAAGAAAATGAGTAAAATGGCGACGTAGAGCTGTGACGATAGATACACAATCTTAGTTACATTTTTAGAGCTGTGACTTACATCATTCTTAAGGATATTGTGTTTTGCTAACTTGTTATGTTTTTAATGCAAATGTAGTATGTTTTTTTTGTTGTTGTTGTTACAGAAAATGCAGACCTTCCTAGATTTTGTGTTTTTGCACAGCTTGCACATTATTTTGGCCAGACAGCTGCAGTTCTTTCTAAAAGGATAGTTTGTGTTTTTCAAGTAAAGTTCTTTGTGTGTTACAGGCACATAGTTACTTGATTAGGCTATAAAATTGCACTAAGGTGGCTTCAGTTGTCATAATAATGCAACATACATAAAAGATGACTAAGAAATACATTTTACTCATTAATTTAACACCTTGAAGCTGGTCCTATGTCTCTTTAAATACTCTTGCTTTTTCTGAGCTCTTTCTGGGGAAATCATCACAACATGGCTCCTCTATTTTTACCAGCATTTCATTGACAAGGAGCTCCTATAATGAGCTCAGGAGATGCAGAGTTCCACAAGATGTTTGCTAATTGCTGCTGGCTAGTCTGAAGGAGCTGAGTCGTAAGGGGAGATGCCGTGTGAGGAGGAAGCTCTTAAGCTTGGAAAATGCAGCTCAGAGGAGGAGCTTTATCTCTAAGGCGGTGTGCTGGGGCCACCACGGTGTCTTTCACAACAAAATGGTTGCTGATTAGAGGATTTTTCTAACTTCCTCACTTTGACGACCGGGGCTGGTGGAATACAAAAATATCAAAGTTTAATTGGTTCATAAAATAGTATATGCATAAACCACTGTGGCGTATTTTTTCAGTGAAGTTGTTTGTAGATGATAGAATTGAACTCACGTTAATCTCAATCCCCCTCAGACTAGCCTTTACCTTTAGCGTCCTGCACCAACTCATCTGCATTTCCACTAAACACCCAAACAATTCTGTCATCTGCAGGTAATATACCCCCAAAGCTTTTTAATCACAAATTCACATAAAAAAATATTAACACATGAAAGGAGCCGGCAGTTTCTGAACATCTCACATTTGTGGGGAGTTTGTTCCAGAACTGAGTCATAAAACCTCAGCGCTGCCTCCTCTTCTTTAGCTGTAGTCCTGGCAACACGGAGTAAAATGGTCTGTGGTCCAGATGGTTTGTACTTTATAAGTAACACTAAGGTGTATAAATCCTAAGCAGCGATTGTTGGAAAACACTTTTGGTCTTAATGGAGGCAGGTTGAGTTTTAGTTTTCAATGACGCAGCTTTAAACCGTCTCACTTTTCCTGGTGAGATTGTCGCTTTTCAGCTGTTTTGCTGAAGAAAAATATCATAAAATAAACACTAGCATTTTGTAATCTAATATTTATAAGTACTCAGATATTCTTTCTTACATTGAGATTTTTAGCTAATATTTCTTGTCACATTTTATAACTTCTTGCCCTAATATAATCATTACTAAATAGTTAATTAACTTTGAAGACATAATTAATTAAGGATGATTCTATATTTGTGAAAGTACTTTTATTTGAGCATTTATAAAACTTATTCACACTATATAGAACAGTTAATTAATGAGTTATTAATAAATGAATAACCATTCAGTGACTTCCATAGACCCAGTCAAATTAGCACCAGCCACACACATATCACATGTTACCTGATGTTTCTGTGTTACTGAGATAATTTTAGCTATTAAGCTCCTAATTTCACAAATGGTGATATTCGCTGAGCAGCAAGTGTCACATTTAATTTGGGAAACAGACATTCTCTCTCTTTCCTGTGCATTAACAGATTCACTCACCTGAAGGAGCAATCTGTGCCCTCTGAAGAACAATGGAAGAGGCTCCCATAAGACTGGCTCCTGGTCTAACCCGGGGGACGGCATATATGCATATGTACTAGTCATTAGCATATATGCAAACTACTGATGACACCACAGGGCTATGTGTCTCTTTCATGAGCTGAACTGTGGGGGTTCCAGCAGAGACAATAGGCTGTTAAACATGGAGCTAAACAGGCAATGGCATCTTTTAATAACAGAAACATGTTTCTAGGCTGTGTTGAACGGACCGCTAGCCAGTTAGCCGAAAACAGCAAGAAAAACATTTGTAAACATGTACAACCTCTTCACATTCTAAAATAACTCAATTCCAACTCAAAAGAGAACAAGAAATACAGAGCAGACTTCTCACATGAAGTGTTTGTTAAACTAAGACGAACCCACAAATAGAAAAGAAAAGTGTGGAAAAATCAAGGACAGCTTGCAATTAGCCTGTGGAAGCACCTTTGGCAGCAGGAGCACTCAGTTATCATTTTCTGTGTGACTAAGTCCATCATACAAATTATTGTGGATGAATTTTGACCAAGACTTCTTTATAAAATTGTCTTCAATGGACATCTATGGAGATGGATGATGGTCAAGGAGCAAAGGATTTTGAACCTTTTGCATTGCTTGTCTTTTTTTTTTCAAGTTTCTCAATAATTTCTTGTGTTTCGCACATTATGATTTAGTTATCCTTGACTCTGTGTGCGCTTGGGATCATGTTTTTTTTTTCTGTACCCAGAATGCATCATAGTTCAAAATCAAAGTCTGCCAAATCACCAACAGAAGTAGCAAAACTCAATGTCGATAAACTTGAGTGAAAGGTCTGTTAATAAAATATCACTTGAAACTAAGAAGGTGAAACATAACAAACATGACTGTTGAAGGTGAAATGAAATGTTGGGCAACACTTTATTTGAAGGGGTGTGTATTGTACTTTCATGAATATAACATAACATGTCTAATGAACATGATAGAGATCTGACTGTTGTCATGAAGTGTCATTCTGTAAAGAGTAAATTTGACACTTTTAATGGAACTTTGCATTAAAAATGTCATTATTTACCGTTATGTCATGTTTATGACAGTGTCATGTCAGTCTTATGTTTACTCCTTCAAATAAATTGTTACCGAATGTTGGAACACAAGTTGTGTTACTGACACAAAGTGGGTATCAATGTGCTGAGTTGATACCCATTTTCTAATCTTAAATAAGTACCATAGCATGTTAGCAAAAATGTCCATGATTAGGCCTAGCGCAACTAACGTTTTAGTTAGTGCTGTCCACCACTGGTCAAAGGTCACTGGTTAGAGGTCACCTAGATGCCTTGGAGAGAAAATCACTAGAGACTTGGGTCTTGACTTGTGAACATGTTAGTTCCAGATTACATTAGGTTTCTGTACCAGGTGTATCTCATTATAACATCTGTAGTGTTAGCCTTTGGATATGTTTTGGAGCCTGACATTGTAACATCATATAAGCAGATTTTTTTTCTTATTATTTACAAAATAAATGCTATTCTAAGGGGAACTTTTTGCAGTCTTAGAAAATGTTTAAAAATGTTATTTATGAAAAGCAATTGGCTCACTGAGTCACCTGAACTCAGTATTATACTAAACAGTCACAGTAGAAAAAGTGCAGAGTAAGAGAAATGTTTGTGACAATGAAAGCTCATCACCTGAATCCATGACTGGCTTGTGCGTTGCAATAAAGAGCAGAAAGTGTGATGTCTCTCAGTGAATATATATATATTTTTTTGTTATTTGGAGAAAATGCTGACAGCACAGTTTGTTTTCGAACGCCTCGCTGCTCATTGCAGCCGACAGGCTTCACATTGCTGCTGTTTGTGACTGTAAACACATCTTTGTGTTAAACTCAACTGCTCTGCTTTGGGTGAAATAAATCCACAACATTTGCATTTTTATAGTTTTTCTTTTTCCTGAGCCTGTGATACACAAATCAATGTCTGCTGCAGGTGTTATACTGCCGAAGTACTGCCACCCCGCCGGTGCCTTATATCCATTTTGAAGAGATTCTGGAGATGTTTCTCGACGCCTGCTGCATACTTTGTTTGACAAGCTGTCCGTCCTTAGAAGACTATAACTTGTTATAATCTGCTCAGAGTGATAAAACGTTCTTTGCTGTCACTCAGGTTTCATCGTTGTGTCAAAGTTTTTTCTTTGTTTTTCTATGCTAATTATTCCCACACATTTTGAGGGGAGAAAACCCCGTTCAACATAAAGTGTCAGAATTTAAAACAGCAACTGAATTCAGATTTTCATCAGAGGATATTTTGTCAGTTTATAGGAGTTCTTCTGATGCTTTTTTCAAAAATATAATAGTTTAATACATTTTTAGTTGACATTTATTGATTTTGTTTCTCATTTCTTCATCTATAACTTTATAATTATTTAGGGCTTCTATTTTCCAATTTAGCTTCAATTATGTGTTTCATTCTTTTTGAAAGAATGAAAACTAAAGAGAAGATGGTTCCTTTTTCTGCAGTGTAAACTTTTAAGATTTTAGATTTAAATTTATCAATGGGATTCTCACCTAATAATGTTTTTCTTTTTTTTTCTTTTTTTTTTTTTCAAGAGTCCCTCTACATTAACCTCCTGTGCTGAGAAATAGAAATCTTTAATTAAAGTCAGGGCCCACACAGAAAATATATAGAAAAGATCTAAGAAAATTATGTTTATTGCAATTTGCACCTTTAACTTTATTTTCTGTAAATTTAAAAATGTTATGTTTTTTGTAACTAAACTGTGAAGATGTGTATTTAGAACCTTTGTAACCACTCTGGAAGAAGCTATTGCTATCTTACTTCTTAGCATAATGAAGGCAAAACTGGCAGACGGAGTCCAAGTTTTTTTTTTTACTCTTCTCCAAGTTTCTCAGTACAATGGTTTCAATCTGAGAAGAGTCTTCTCTAGGAAAGCTGTCACAGCTTTCCTAGAGAAGTGAAGAAGTGAAGAAGAGAGTTTTGTGTGTTCCCCAGTAAAGTCTCAGGTTGGTTTTTTGCCACAGTTAAACTCCACCTAAGCCGCCTTGAGGTTTTGGTTTTCCCTCAGTCACGTCTGACTGCTCAGCAGAAAGTTGCTGCAGGGAACGTCATTTTCCTGCCTTTTCAGACATGAGCTGGGTCAAGAACACAAAACGCTTCTGGGTCCCACTTTCCGGCTGGCCGTGGGTCAAACAGAGGCCTTGTGTCGTTTGTCTGTACAGGATTGATGCTGCTCTGCTCTGGACCCCAAGCAGGGCCAAAATGAGAAACACACAGAACCCTGTCTGGACTGCAGGAGTTAGAGAGGAGAAGAGAGTTGCTCAGCGCTCAAACGGATACGGTGGATAGACTCTATCTGCTAAATGACATTCTTCCACAC
This sequence comes from Poeciliopsis gracilis, assembly GCA_911649635.1. Lineage (NCBI taxonomy): Eukaryota > Metazoa > Chordata > Actinopteri > Cyprinodontiformes > Poeciliidae > Poeciliopsis > Poeciliopsis gracilis. The sequence continues at coordinate 658,266 of CAJVRI010000530.1, forward strand.
AGCCTGCCGACTCAGCATGGGTCAGATTAGGTTTTTATCACTGCAGCCTGTTTGAGGCAGAGCTAGCACCCTGATTGTAGTAGTGCATGTACGTGTGTATCACTGATGTGACATTAATGTAGCCAACAGTTTTTCTGTAGTGCCAGACTTTCGATATCAGTATCTGGTGATCTGTCATTTACAGAAACAGAAGTATTTTATCTAAAAATATCAATGTGCAACTGTTTTTTTGTTGTTGTTGTTTTAAAAGTTAGGGTGTATCTTTCTGTGGTTTTTGGAAAAATGATGAACCCTGGGTTGCCGCCCATGTTCTCATTTGTGTGTGAGTGTGTGGATTACGGTGAGAAGAAAGGAGCGGCGTATTGATATGTGAACATTATCACTCCCTGAGTTATTCAAGGTCTCTGAACTGCAATTAAATTTTCTATGCACAGTCACACGCATCACACACACATCCACTCTTCTTCAAAAATGCTCTTCTTTATAGAATGGTGAAAACAATCTACAGAATTTCATCCTTATTGGACAGTTTGTAAAAATACTTGCATTTACTACTCACATAACAACCGTGAGGAGAGGTAAAGCTTTAGGAGGATATAAAAAAAAAACAGTTTGGTGTTGTTGATATAAAAATAATAGGAGGAATAAATTCCTGCCAAAGAGGAATTCATTTCAGAAATTGCTATTTTTTGACTATAAAAATTTCCTAGGCAAAATTCAGAAATTTGTAGATTAATCTCAGTCATGTTATGCAAAAAAATTGAAAATTTCTGAGCATCAAATGGCACAAATGTTTGACTTTTGAAAGTCGGAAATTTATATTTTTTCAAGACAATTTCTGCGATTAATCTCAGGATTTCAGGGAGTTTTTTCAAGCGAATTTTTGACTTTTGTACCTCGGAACAAAAGATTTTTCTAGAAAATTTTTGAGATTTCTAAATTCTTCTGCAGAAATGTACTTGTACATGTTGTGGTACAATCCTCTGTCCCTTAATCAGGTTCCAGAAGAGTTCCTGTGGACTCATCCAGCTCCAGTGTCTCCTTATTAAAACATGTAGATAAGTAACAGCATTAACCTCTAACCAGATTTGTGATAGAAATTCTCCATCTGTCAGAGTTCTCTGTTTGTTATCCTCAGTGTTGTCCAGGTGCTGCTGCATCATAAATGCCAGCATGCCTTTAGACCGTTGGTCTTCAGCATGGCTGTCCTGTATGCGCTGCCTCACCTGCCTGCCTGATCAGAACCGAGTCTATCAACATGAAGACGAAACTTAAGGCCCGAGCCTGAAAGCAATTTGTCTTCCTCCCTCCCTGCATCAGTGTGTCACCAGCAGAGACTTTTCCTGCTGGAGCAGAGCGCTCCTCTTGCAGTCATCGTCATGACTTATTTGGTTGTTCTGCTGCAGTGAGAGACATTATGACCCCTCTGATCTGGGGTCAGTGCGGCCGTCATGAATCCCCATTAAAGGTACACTCCGTGAAATCCCAACGGCTGACAATGATACTTGCTGACAAACTGAAGTGGTGAGCTAACAAAAGTGCAAAAGTGACTCATTGGGCCAAACAGGCCGCATGCGAGCTTAATTCTTGTTCCAGTCAAACACTTGTCCCACCACTTCATATTTGAAGGGTTCTATAAAAAAGTGTATGGTAAATGGTGCTCTGCATAACTGCTCCCATTCTGATAATAACAATATACTATTATATGTACTGTATAAAGATTTTAGAATCTTAATCTGAGGAGAAAAAACATCAGCAGCACGTAAATCTCCTCCAAAAAATACCAGGAAAGAAACTGCATTAGCTACCATGTAACGGTGAAAGTCCTGCATGGAACTGTGGATCAGACTTTAGTAACAATTATCTTAAATTTGAAAGTTCACATTTAGGTGTGAACGAAACCTGCCAGTCACTCTGAGATAGGCATTGGCAAGAAATGTCACATAGCTCATTATATCCGCTGAGCCTTTCCATTATATTCTAAATAAAACAGAGATAGAGAGCATGCAGTTTTGGACCAGTAGTGTGGCGTGTAAAATTATTAATAACCCTTGAATACTTGAACATTGTGTCATGTTGCAACCACAGACTTCATAATATTTAGTTGATTCTTTATGGAGCAACATGTATTAGAGCTTATGTGGGAAGCAGAAGGAAAAGTTTCCATTTGTTTGCGTTGTTTCTCACTCACCTGAGTCAAAACTTCTAGAGTCACATTTTGCTGCGGTTACAGAGACAGATCTGTTGGGACCTGTGACTTTTCAGAGATGTTGTGAAGTCATTTTTCAAGTTGGATTTCGAGGGGACAAGTGCAAATCCAGAGCTTAAATCTTTCACCACATATCTCAAAAACCAAAGTCTCTTAAGACTTGCATCTCAAGTCTTAAGTCGTGTGTCAAGTCTCTAAAGATTGAAATTAAGATTTTCTCTTTAAATCCATGAGATCGAATGAACCTGTAGTACTGCTTTGCTGTATGACTGGATTCCAAACATGTGCTGTTCATGATTAGTTCTGAATTATGACAAAGAAAGATAATAATCTTTCAATCTTTTAATATTTCTAATATTTCTAGGGCCACTGGGAGGAGGTTTAGGAGCTGATTTTTTTTCCCCACACATTGTCTGTCTGATACTTTACTGTCACAGCATAGGGACAGTTTGAACACATCTAAAAAGCTCATATTGATTTGTGAAAGTTTCACATTACAGCTTTAAGCTTTTGCTTGTAGCATTGATCATTACCAAACTGCATCATGCCATATACAAAGCAGATTCCATCAATTCATTTTGTAAAAAAAAAATATAGAAAGAAAGATACTAATACTTATTAATACTATAAATCAATAGTGATTGCAGCATAAAATTCAAATTGAACCACCAGTTTTTATATCTTTATTATCTTTGTTTATATCATTTTTTTACTTGTGATTGGGTATTCCGCTGCTTCAGGCTTTCAGGTTCTGAACCAAAACTTTGTCAGAGGCACCTGTAAAGGAGATTTTCCATTAAATGGAGATTTTCCATTAAAATGGAATTGCAAATATAATTCCATTTCATTTGCATTGTTCCATTTATGTACTTGCAGCATGTGTTAATGTATCACAGTCAATATGAGTCAAGATGTTTTTCTGTTAGAAACTGCCTGCCGCACTCTGCTGTTCAGACTCTGCTGATTCGACTGCCTGAGGAACTCGCTATTCCTCCTTTGGCCTCCTCTGCAAACGGGACGATGTGTTTAGTATCTGCCTCCTGTAAGCATAATAGAGAGAAGAAAGAGATATCAAATCTGGAGTTGTTGTCGAAGCGTAAACTTGTGCTGATGTGACGAATGACCACACAAAGATGAATCTTTAACACGAGCGCCTGGTCAACAGAAATCAAATCTTCTTTCTTTATTCCCTCTTGTTTTTGAAATGTTTGTTTTCTAAGCCTCTGAGGATCAAATCCCCCCATGTTACATGATAAAGATGTGTATAAAGTAACAGTGTAACTTTGAGTTTGCCAGAGCAGATTTTGATTTTTCCTGAAGCAGTGCGTGTATTTTTGCTCTCCGTCTGCAGACGTATTAAAGATTGTGTTTGTTCCATGACTTTTGTCTAGATCTCAGTCTCTGAATTGTGCACTTCACACACCAAATAAGTTTTTGACATCATAATGCATTTTTTTACGACACTTTTTACTAGTGCATAACTCAGAGAGGAAACCCTGGTTTCCACACATCAAGGAAAATGGCTTTAGCTAACACGAACAAAATGTTTATAAGCCATTAGCCAAGCCACCAATATGACTGGCAAATAATCAAGCACATCCTTTCACAATAAGACACACAGCAGTTGTCAGAGTTGAGTTCTCTGTTGGCTTGCTTTAACTTTTCATTACATGAGGTGAAAATTGCCAAGTTAAAACTTAAACCTGGAGTCCAAGTAGAGTCTAAAGTCACTGCTTTTGCCTCCTTCTCTGTAACATGCTCATGCACAAACACTTGCATGGATTTCTTTTACAAGTATATGTTTAAATCCAGAAATCAGCTTATGCAGTCCCCATGAATAAAAGTGTGTGTAGGGAAGGATTTAGACACATTTCCTTTGTGCTGTATATCCGCCATGTTCACATGAGGGATTAGCAGATTCTTCCACGGACACGCCTCCATTTACATGAGCAAATAAATGTAAAACAAAACCCTGCAGGTGTGACACTCTACTCTGTACAATTATGCCACGTGTGAGAAGAAAATGGCATTTATAGTTCAATTATTAAGTATTTATCTGGTGTCAGCTTTATCACTCTACTGGTTGTATTAATGCCCAGGTCAGACCTAGAACTAGACTTCTATAGAAAGGTTTCCAGAGTAACCTTGTACCTACAGAACAGACTTTCTACTCAGCATTTGATCAAATATCAAAGCATGTCTCCTTCCACTCCCTCTCAGTCATGCTTTGTGATTTGATCAAAACAATCAAGTAAACTATCGCTATTGTCAGTCACAGTTTCCTGATATAATTTTCAGTTAAACTTAGAACCATTAGTTCTAACCATTAGTTTAAATGTGGCTTTGATTTAAACTAAATTCAAATTCCCAAATTCAATAATTTTTTTACTTGCAATTGGAACACAACAAATTAAGAGTGATTTGTTCCTTTAACAAATCCTTTCTGTATTCATCCGAGGCATAAAAATTTTAATTCTGCAGATAAAATCTGCTTGTATTCAACAACTAATAAGAAGAGTCTAAGGTGGAAGGGCATTTGTAGTAAATACTGTATTCAAGCCACATTTTAAGAGTTTTATAAAAGCCTTTCAAACATTTAGCAGTAATCATTCTCTCTGTATTTTATTTCTGACGTACAAATATTGGTAAAAACCGATGCTGTTGAAATATGAAGCATTCATCTGCTCAAATAAATGCTTCATTGTGTTTCTTATTTAACTGAAACACCACAACTGAAATTGTGTTCTTCCCACATTAGTGGAATATTGACAAAGTTTTGCGCATAGTTGTAATGGAAACACGGTTTCTGACAATATCTCATTCCACCGTCACCTTCCGGTTTGTTTGTTCCAACCTCAAATTATCACCGTCACAGCAGCTCCAACGAGAGTTCAATGTGTTTCCTCGGCTTCAGTTGGTCTGAATCATCCTATAGCATGAGATCCAGCTGCAGATACAATTCAGTGTGTTTAAATAGTGAAACAACTTAAACTCAATTCCTATTCTTCATTCAAGACTAGGGAAGTCCTTCAGTCTATCTCCGGCTTAAGACATTCGTTTCCCCTCCAGTCGTCAGACAAGTCATCAAATCCACTCTCTCGTGTTGAAGTGAGGGAGGATTGGGTTTGATAGAGCAGAGGGGAAAATCCCCTGCAACCTGGTCAGGCCATAACCCACACCTAAGTAACTCAGTATGCTATGATTGCTTAATAAGAAATCTCAATAGGGTTCTGCCCTTTGGCTCACTCTCTCCTCACCACAACAGATCAATGCGGCGTTTGGATTACGTCTGTCTGTCCGTCCATCCGTCTTCCTGAAGAACCACCACAGAATGCACTGGATGAAGCTTCTCTGATTCATTGCTCCATTAACATACAAACATACTAACGGGGTCGGGAGGTGCTGGTGCCTATCTCCAGCTGCGTTCCAGGCGAGAGGCGGGGTCACCCTGGACAGGTCGCCAGTCCGTCGCAGAGCAACACAAAGACACATATAAACATCCAAAGCAAATATTTTTTTTGATGACAAAAATAAAAAGATGTGTTCGCTGTTCTTGGATTCCACAATCCTCAATTTAAGAATTGTGTTTTTAATCACTGCCGTTTCAAGGATTTCAAATGAGTAAAGAAAAGCAAACGAAGAGGGAAAAACAAATAGACAAGTCAGCAATGCTCAATAACCTGGGAACTTAATGAGAACTTGGCTGTGGAAAAATAAAAAAAGATTGTTTTTTTTATTTCAGTTTTAGTAAAGCAATAAATCCTGTGTGGTTTCAGCTTCACATGTTGGTTTTCACACCCTTTGACCCGCAGCTTCTGAAGAGTGTCACTGTGGTTAAAGCTTCATGAAATATTCAATACAAAGGTCATGCCCCTTACGAATACTGAAAGTTTCACAGTTTTTTTCCTGAAAAAGATGGTCAGCAAGACAAAGAGCAGAAGTAAAAAAGTCACTTTTATGAACAAGGAGTTCAGCTATAGGCAACACGGTGCAGTAAAAAAGTTATCTTAGAAATGTCTTCTGTTTTTGCCTTTTTTATAGAGCAAGCTCATTTTAAAGACGACTAAAGCCACCTGATTAGGTTTGAGATTATGGTTTTATTTATTAGCTTTATGAGCTGCTTTGGTGCATTTCTCATAAAGGAACTGAAATTCTCAAAACTATTTTGTCAGTTGAGACCCCTTTGGACATCAAAGAAGCAGTGAACACGTTGCAAACACTTTAGTACAGTCAAAGGCGATTATTGAACAAAGGAACCTTGTGAGTTGTTGCGGTGAACATGCACCTGAGGAGATCCTGTCAGTCCGGTGTGTGTGTTGTGTTAATTCCCCTGTCCCTCGTCTCTTTTTCTAAAACTGACTTCACCTCAGCAGACCTCCTCTGTGGAACTTGTGATATTGTCAGTCTGATCCAGGAGAACGATGTGTCTGCTCTCTGCATGCAGACACGGAGCGGTTTTTGGCTGGTCTGCTGGTGAGGTCAGAACCACCTGGCGCTTATGATGCTCAACAAAATGGAGATGGCGGTGTGCTTGTTTACTTAAACTAGGCCAATAAAGTTGGTTATTATTCTGATTCTGACATTTAAAAAAAAACTTGGATGGAGATTCTTAGTTTGTTTGTTTTTTGTTTTGTTTTTTTTCCCAAATCTGTTGGTAAAAAACTTATCTTTTCTTGTGCCCAGTATGTGTTATTACACCTCCATGTTTGATGAACAGTTGAAACCAGATGTTTACACACACTATACTGCATGTGTGGAGCATCCATATGTCTTTATAGACCAAATGTTAGCACACAGGGACACAGGGAGTACATTAGGACACCCACATGGATCATGAAGCCAGTCTCCATACGACAATCACAGTCTGTGAACTGCATAGAAGGCCTGATTGGATAGCATGTTATGTAGGTTCTTCCAGGAGTCCCAGCAATTAGCCTCAGAGAGAAACACATTTACATGTTATTGTGTACCAATTCCTGCAGAGTGTATAAACAAAGTCTAAATGTTTTTTTTTTCTTATTATACAGCCACATACCTGCTGAACTCAAATGACCTGAAGTTGATTATTCCATCCAATAAAACCATAAGACTTTTTATTTAAAAGGCTGCAAAGTTTGAAGAAGTCAAAATTATTGACAACAAAAAAAGTCTTTTAGCAACCTGTTTATCAGACTTTAGGAAAGTCTTATGTTTGATTCAAAGGCCACTTTGATCAGCAATCTAAATGTTCAGATGGACTTTTTTAGCTGTATAGTTGTAATTTTCACGGTTAGAGCCTTGAAGCTGAACTTTTCCAGTCCATCTACACTGCCAGAGTACAAACAGCCATTCATTCAGCATCAGCTAAAAGTTAAAGTGTCAATAGTCGGGGCGGAACAGTGATGTAAGAGAAAAAACTGTCTGCTGTGCACCTGTTGTGCAATGGACATTGTGAAATGCAGACTTCTTTCACTGATGTTGTCACGTGCATATTAAAGGAAACAGTCGGGTGTTGAATAGTTCTGGTTCAAGACTTCAGAACACAGAAATTCTTGGGCTTGATGATGGACCTACCTGAACTAAACATGTAGGATCAAAGCAACATGTTCCGGAAAACAAGCAGGCATTTTTAAAGAACACCAAGATAGAAGAGAAATTGACTAGGTTTTCACTTTTAAGTTCTTGATTGGTTGATTTTGTCAACAAATTTCTGGGTCAAATGTGGATCTGCGAGACTTGAGGTGAATGTAGTTTGGTTTGTGATGGTTTATGTGCAACAGTCCAGGTATGTTTTTGATGAAGGAATAACATTATAACCTGATGAAGTGAATTTATCGGATACTGCTCCCTTACATTTCCTGCTATCTTTGGGCGGATAGAAACTGTAAGATTCAGAAAAAGAAAAGGTAAAAGAGAAAATTGAATCAGTTTCCTAGACAAAGACTGTAAGCAAAATTAGAAACAAAGGAGACATTTCAATTATACATTGTTTATATTTATATCATGGTGATAGTGTAGTTCAATCATGCTGTGCACTCTACTGGTTTAGGACAGGAAGAAGCTGGACAGCCTGAGATTCAGGAAGAGCAGAGGAAGGTCCAGAGGTGGCAATCAGTTTAAATAAGTAGCAAAATTGATGATGTCATCTTAAATGTTTTAATGAAGGTTTATGTGAGGTGGACGGAGATTAAAGAAAAGCAGGAAGTCAGGAAGAGAGGCATGAGGAAGATGATGACGAGGATGAAGACTGTGGCTGAAGGAATTCCTGGACCTTAGATGAAGCTGTTCCTGACCCACAGATCAGTGAGCTGAATCAACCAGAGCCAAAACATTTCACCATAAAACCCGTCTGTACTTTCAATGTTACCAGTATATAAGGCTAACAATAACAGCAACGCATCACTCAGACAGGCCATTGTTTATGGTGTAGATGTGAACATTCTGACTGCTATCCAGTAGATTTCCAACAAGGTTGGAAATATGCATTACCACAGCTTACACAATGGATGGAAACATGCAAGGCTGTAGAAAATGAATTACCTTGGTGTGCTGATTTTTACAGTTCTACATTAATAAACAGGGTCTGTAGTGTTTTCACAGCTCTATCCACCTCCTATCTGAGTGTTAAATACGTGGCCCCCATGCCCAGTGGAAGTACTCGTTAGAAAACACAGAATTTCTAAGCTAGTCCCATTAAACAGAAAAGAGGGGAAATGGCTCCATTTGCTTCAACGAGTCAGCGGAACACCTGCCAAAGTAAATTTGGGGAGCACACAAAGCGTTTTGCCCCCCGTCTCTGCTTCCAGGAACACAAATGTCAGAATGCCTGCAGTTGATGCACAGAGAGCAATCAGGAGTAGGAGAGTTAGTCCAGGCAAAGGTGACAGAAATGTCCTTGTGAGTGGAGAGAAGTGAAGATATGAGCATATGTGTTTTTGCAACACATATGTGTTGCAAAAAATACCCAGCATTGCACAAACCTGACATGATCCACACCCCAGCATCAACTTCCTGTTGTGAAATAACTTTGACTTGACCTCAGTGATAAGTCAACTCTCTATTCTGGTAACAGAATGTGAGATTACCACACAACCTAAATTGCTGTGGCACCAAAGGGGCTTTTAGAAAAGAACCATTTTTTTTGTGTTTCTTCCACTACTTTATTATGAAATAAGGCATATATAATGATAATAAAAAAAAAGTCTCCAATAAAATGTAAACACACAAGGTACATTTTAATAATCTCTAGCAACATGGGCAAAACAGAATCCTAATAACATTGAGGAAATACAGCACCTAGGTATGGCATTATGACCCCTTTAGGGTCACTTGCCTCAACAGATCCCAGATGTGAGGTTATGATGAGAAATATGGATGGGAACTGTGTTCCCTCGCCCGGACCTGGTTTACTGGGCAAACTGGTGAGCACATGGTGTCAACTGATCACCTCCTGGTGATGAGGAGGCTCTAGTGGTTGATGAGAACACAGGTCAGACCTGGAGAGGCCAAAAGTATTGCCGGTATGTATGGCCAGGCGCCATGGGAAGATGAAACTCCTTCACTTCCTACTGATAGCTAACTCTGTTAGCCATCTGTTGACTCTGTTGTGTTGATGGCATTTTCTGAACCCACATGCAGAGATTACTCAGGAAACACAACTGCAGCTTTTAATAAAGGTTATTTTCCCACAGTGAATGTTTAAGCTGGCCTAAAGCGGCTTCTATTAATAGTTTGGAGAAAGCAGTTCGGAGGGGAAGAGGAGCGGAGAGGATACTGCTGAGCAGCTGGTGAGATTTAAGAGTGTTCGGGGTGACGAGGTGTCTTACCGGTCTGAGATGATTATGGCTCAGAGGAAGGGAAGATGACGAGCGTTGGCGGACACCAAGCAGGTGTAGGTGGAGGGAGCAGAGAGGAGCTGCTAAGGAGCAGTCATGGCAGTCGGTGAGTTTCCAGAGTACAGCAGCAGAGGTTTGATTCTTCACAGTGATTCATTGTAGAAGGATGGGGGCCCGTAGGAGATTTCCTATGAGTGTCCCCTTACAGGAGACACAGAGTGGAGACTACACACTGTGTCTTACAGAAAATGAGCTTGGAGAATGAGAATATATTTTGTTCTTAATTTCTCATTTCTTCACGGTTACAAAATTCCTTTTTGGTAACACGTAAATTGAGGAAATAAATAAATAAATGTTATGTTTATAACATAAAACTGTTATAAACATGACATAATACCTGATATGAACATGAAGGACACGTCACAAATATTTGTCACTGTCGCCATAAAGTGCCTTTCAGTAAATAATGACACTTTTAATGCAAAGTTGCATTAAACGTTGATTAAAAGCATCAACTTTGTATTATTTGGTGAATAATGACAAGTTTTAATGCAAAGTTCCATTAAAACCTGCATTAAAAGTTCATTTAAAAAGTGTCAACTTTGCATTGAGTGTCACGACCTAGTGACCTTCCATGACAACAGTCATAAATGTTCATGAAGACTCCTCCATGTTCATATATATATATATATATATATATATATATATATATATATATATATATATATATATATACATATATTTTTCTTAAGTTTATCTTGTTGGAGCTTCAAATGTTGTTCTAGATTCTTAAAACCAGTAGTTAATCTGGTCATTCAGAATCTAGAACTAGTTCCTGTTAAGAATGCACTGCCACAGTATTGTGTTGATGATGGAATGTAGTTTCACATGAAGAAGGTTTTCTTACTTTTCTGATCTATACATACAAAAACTCTGTGCCTGGTGACAAATTACTGTAACTGTGTTTCACCTTGAAACAGCCATTCCCATTGTGAAACATGGCAGTGGCAGCAGAGGCATGAAGAGACTTCAATCTTTGAGGACGGTGCATCTTTTAACAGGGTAATAGGAGCAACTATAGAATGGCGTTAGAATGGCCCAGTCAAAGCCCAAAGACCTAAATCTAACTGAAAATCTAAAGCATGACTTAAAATTGCCGTTCAGAGACACTAAATCTGAGGGGTGTTAGCTAATTTGTAAAGAAGAATGAGCAGTACTAGAGTAAAGAGACTTGTAGGTGCAGTGTCGACTCAGTGGGTTGAATAAAAATAATTTTCAGACGTTATTTAGTGAGAAAAATCATACATCATTTTTCAACCATGTCACAATATATATGCTACTTTGTGGTGATCTGTCACATAAAATCCTAATGAGTCCCATTGTGGCCTCAATACTTTAGCAAGGCGCTAGCGCTGACGTTAAAATTCTCATCATTCAGCGCTATCAGGTCACATTAGGTCGTTCCTATTTTCATTCTCCAGGGGGAAAAAACTCAACACCCAGCCAAAGGCATGAAAGAGGAGCAACAGTTGGTCTGGTGCCCACAGAGCTGAGTGCGCTCATTCAGAAAGCAGTGCATACTAATAACGCATCTACATTTGCCGGTAGAAATTCAGATTTGTAAAGCCAAGAACTTGACCATCTGCCGGCGGTGTTCCCTTTATGAATCACAGTCCACTTACAAATAAACACGGCTCATTTCCGACTTCTAAACAACAAAGCGGGACCAATCAGAACGTGGACTATGGAGACCGCCTTTGTGAAAGTTTCCTGAGTCGTCAAGAGGCACTGCGAATCATCCGAAGCAGGAGGAAGACGGCAGAGCAAGGAAAGAAAGTCGCAGGTGAGGTGTCACCTCAGAAACGTTTCTTCTCTAGAACTGCATCATGCTGTTGATGCAAAAGAGGACGATGTGAATTATAGAAATCTGAATTGTGTCTGAAAAATACTGGTGCTGGAAGATATGGTACTAGGGAGAGAGTAAAAAAGACAAAGTCAAAGCGGCAGCTGCAAACTGAGCTCAATATATTTCAGATAAGATGAACTTGCACCTTGACTACTCAAGTAGACTCAGTATCTATACATATGTAGCCTAGTAAAAACCTGCTGTTAGTGCTATGCTTTGCTTTGCCCAGATGCTCTGAACCATCTGCAGTTAAGAAACCATTGCCTCTAGGAGGTGTGACCTCTGTTAAAGTTTGAAACAGTCGGATGTGACTTTATGTTTGATGTTTGGCTCATGAGGCAGTTGTGAAGGAATCCACACTATGAAGCTAACCAGAAATTGTGTGTGCTGTAAACAACACTTTGCTAGCATGCTTGCAATAAAATGTCTTAAGCACTTCTCTTACCTGCTCAATATCTGGCCAACATGGATTGAACAGGTTTGTTCATTTCCTCTTTGAAATTGCTAAAACTACAGGAAACAATTCTAAAACAGAGCAGGATTGTTTACAAGTCCTTACACAATAAGCCATTAAAAAGCATGCAGTACCATCATCCTTCAATTACTTGCTGTTTCTGTTGCAGTTTTGCAACATAAAGTGAATTCTAACACCAAAACGTCCATCCATCCATCCATCCATTTTCCGTCACCCTTCTCCCTAACGGGGTCGGGAGGTGCTGGTGCCTATCTCCAGCTGCGTTCCGGGCGAGAGGCGGGGTACACCCTGGACAGGTCGCCAGTCTGTCGCAGGGCAACACAGAGAGACAAACAGGACAAACAACCACACACACACACACTCACACCTAGGGAGAATTTGGGAAGGCCAATTAACCTGACAGTCATGTTTTTGGACTGTGGGAGGAAGCCGGAGAACCCGGAGAGAACCCACGCATGCACAGGGAGAACATGCAAACTCCGTGCAGAAAGACCCCGGGCCGGGATTCGAACCCAGGACCTTCTTGCTGCAAGGCAACAGCGCTACCCACTGCGCCACTGTGCAGCCCACACCAAAACGTTTTGTCGAAAAAAATATTATATTAAAAATATTTATTGCCGTGTTGATGGTTTGTTTTGGGACTCAGACCTCCAGAATGAAGATGAATCTTCCAACATCACCGCTAAAGTAAAAACGCTCCCATACATGCTGCCATCCTGGAATAGGAGCCAAGAAGCACAAATGATCTGCGATGGGAACAGAGTTACTGCTCTCCTTTTCTAATGGCTGCATGCAGCCTTCCACATAAAGCCAGAGTCAGCAGTGAGGAGAAGCGCCCCTGCAGACCCTAAAGCCATGTTAGGAGTCAGGACAGGGTGTAGGGTGCATGTAGCTATAATCCTCCAATTAATTCTCATTCCCCACAAGTGGAGCACCCCTGAGAGCTGCTTGACACTTCTATTAAAAAGCAAAAATGAAACACAGCATGAAGGTGAAGCAAGAGCGATCTCTTTCTGCAGCCCATCTCCACGGAGAGCAAAGTTTTGCAGCCTTTTGGGCAAACAGTTACATTTTCCTTCCCTTCCCTGCTCAGAAGATAAAGAGTTCTTGTATCACTATGAGAGATGAATGGTACAGAAAGAGATTCAGTTCAGGTTGCACCCTGAATGCATTTGTTGCAGAAGAAATAACGCTGCTCGAAGACAGTACAGCAGTGCAACAAAGCAGCGTTTCCATTAACCACAGAATTAACTGTGGTTGCACAGTTGGTAGCACTGTTGCCTTGCAGCAAGAAGGTCCTGGGTCTTCCTGCATGGAGTTTCCATGTTCTCCCTGTGCATGTGTGGGTTCTCTCCAGGTACTCCAGCTTCCTCTCACAGTCCAAAAACATCAGTAAACGTTAGGTAAATTGGTCTTTCCAAATTCTCCCTACGTGTGAATGTGGGTGTGTGCATGGTTGTTTGTCCTGTCTGTCTCTGTGTTGCCCTGTGACATACAGACAGGAGAACACAGGGCAACACAGAGTCTGGACAGACTGGCAACCTGTCCAGGGTGACCCCATCTCTCGCCTGGAACGCAGCTGGAGATAGCACCAGCAACTCCCGACCCTACTGGGGACAAGGGTGAACAGATGATGGGTGGGTGGGTGGATGGATGGATGGATGGATGGATGGATGGATGGATGGATGGATGGATTCACTTAATGGAAACGGAAAAAAAAAAGCAACATGGGTTTTCAGTCACATTGAAATACCTGTATTTTACAAAACTGCAATGTAAACACTTTTTTGCATCCCACCAGTCACATGATCAACAACTGGATGTTACTAATGGAGGAAACGATGAGGAAGTGGACAGGAAGTGGCAGCAAGATGACGGTTTGCTTCTGCTTTTTTTTTGGACAATGTGCAGTTGGCTCCAGCAGAGCTCTCACAGCATATCCTACAACAAAAATAAATTGTGCAACGCATTTATATTCAGACTGTGGAGTCTAAGGTTTATGATAAAATCCCAGGAGGTGCTATTAGTCATTCTCTTAACATATTTACCACACTTCTTATTGATGTATTCATAAAAGAGTGAAGAGCTACATATTTCATGCACAATGTGTGTGTTGATCCTATGAAATCTCAACTAAATACACTGACACGGTTCTAAAACTTGTACCAACACAAATATGTCTGCAATAAATTTTGCTACAAAGCCAGGTGAAATAAAATGACCTCACATTCATACTTTACTTCAAACCCACCACCCAGATGCATTACGGGTCAACCATAACATTGTGAGGTGTGTTGTCCAGAGCAGCAATCTCTGCTGCTGTTTGAGGAGATCGAACCTCGTCCTTTCTGTAGACGGTTACACTCCAAATGGAGGAGCCCGGTGGATCAGGGAGGGGTCACCTTCAGAGTTAATCCAGTGCTCCCGTCATGAAAGAGCAGCTTGAACCACTGCAGCAGCTCACAGGCTCCAACATATCCAGAGGCTTTTAGTTGCTGCAACAGCTTAACTCAGATCACTCTAACACGCTTCAAGTTAATGCACTATTAAACCTCCAGGTTTTTACTTTATTGTCGGAGAAAAAGAACCTTATCTGATAGGAGACGTCGGATAAATCTTCGCTGTTGTTTGTTGCATAAGAAACTGGATGATTTGTGTGATTAAGACATTATGGGCAGAACTTTATGCCACCAGAAATTGAAAATAAATGAGTCATATTTGAATTTCAGTTGATCTAATTGATCCAATGACGTAATATGGCCATTGTAGATTGGAAAAAAAAAATAAATTTTTAGAAAACACTTAGAAATTTCTTAAATTAAAAAATGAAAATCAGTATTTTTTTTAGAAAAAAAAGAAGGAAAACTTTTAGCTGTAATAATCAAAAGATTGCTGGTGAAAACTCAAATATTTACCAAAGTTTTTATCATAGTGATGATGATCGGTTATTGAAATGCTTTAATTAGCAGCTGAAGTCGACTTTGCTATGGAGGCAGCCTGAATGTACTCAGGATTTATCTTTTGCAATAATAAATGTGGAATCTGCTGTGTGTTTTAGAACATTTGAACTCTAGCTCTGATAAAAAAAGAAAAAAAAAATATGACAACTTTTAATATAAATTAATAAGTAAAAGTCTTAAACTGGCAGATGGTGTTCTTTCTTTGCTGTGAACTAACATGGAAATGCCAGGGTGAAAAGTCTCCTTCCAAAGCATGCGGCCCACACTGTGACTCACCTCAGAGTGAATAATTATATTAAAAGAATGTATAGCTGATGCCAACTCATTAGCAGCAGTTCTGCATGGTGGAGAGGGTTCTCAGATAATGAACACTTGATATTCAGCTGTTGATGGTTAAAAGAAAAAACAATCATGCTGAAAATGAAGAGCAGCAGCTAGAGAGGAAGAGCAAAGCAAGAAAATAGCTGTTTATATTTAAAAGAAGAAAAAAACACACTGATTGCTGTCATAAACATTAAATTAATCTTTATCATCCATTATATAACAATGACAAAACTGGATTTATTTATTTTGAAAATCTAGTGTGCTGAAATCAAGTGTGCTAATTTTTAAAGTAGGATTGTGAAATATTCCTGGTAGATTTAAAGGGGCAGTATCATGTATTTTTCAGTCACATAATATCATTTCATAATGCAGTCAAGTGACAATATTACCTTCAGTTTTTATGAAAATGCTACATATAAAACTGAGATGGTGAATTAGACTTCCCAGTATCTTTAAGAAGCTCCTGCTCTTTCTAAACTCCACCTTCAGAAAGTCATCACAACATTGCTATGGAGATTAATTGTTTGTATATTCTTACGTATTTCTGTTTTAATGTAAAGCAGGTTTTGAAATGTGCCATAGAAATAAAGTTGATGGATTGATAAAGGATTTCAAAAACATCCATGAAAGAATCAAGGCAGCACTCCAGGAATGTTTTTAATGATGGAATAACGTTATAACAGGATGTAAAGCTCAAAAAAGTAGATTTGACATAATACTGTCCCTTTAAAAAAAACAGAAAAAAAATTATGTGTTGGTACCTTTTTGCACATAACAATAAAAAAAGAAAGAAAGAAACTTAGAATAAGTGAGAACAATTTGTATTTGTTCAAATAAATTGAAATTGGAAAATGGCATTTCATGGAATAAGTGTTAACTTCATGGATACTCAAGGAAAAAGATGACTTTAACTTTTTAACTCTTACCAAAGCCACAGCAGCTGTGTCCACAGACTTGGCAGGCAGCCGGCGTGGTTCCCTTTCTAATGCAGCCTGGGCCGAGGTTTCCCTGAAGAGGGAGGCAGAACAGGAATAATCAGATCTAGAGCCCCAATTTCAGGGACAGATAATCTGAGTAAAAACAGATACAGAAGTGTTTCTACATCTGGTTTTGACCTGACAGCGGTTCAGGAAATTAACATCATGCTGCCACATGGTGGTAGTGCAATGGTATGGTTATCGTGAACTTCAGTAAATCATAAAAAGGGGGAAATACTTATTTGTAATATTTAACTTTTTAGCTGTAAGATTTTTTTCCTTTGGCCAACTGAATGTATGGTAACTTTCATGATGTCAGTGTCATGGGATGTGTTGTGGGGTTTTTTGTTTCATAGGTTTAGTTTTCTGTCTGATGTCAGGTTTTATTTCTTGTCCATATGGATTTAGGGATGTGTTAGTTCTCCAGCCTTGGAGCCTTGGTTCACCTCTGTTAATTCAGCCCATGATTTTCATCTGTGTCTCCTGATTGGATATTCCCCTCGCCTGTTTCTTGTAGTATTTAAGCTTGAGTCATGTCGGTCTGTTGCTGGATTCTTGTGTGTGTCTCATCTTTAGTTTGCCTTTTCATGTCTTAAAAATCAGTAAATAAACTGCGAGATGCCGCGCTGCCGTTCATCTTTTGATTCGCCTTGACTTCCTAAAACACCTTACCTGGCAGCAACATGTTAAATAGATAACTGGCTCTCTCAGACACATGATTGAGATATTTTATGTGGAAATATGACATTCAAGATAAAAATAAAAAAAAGAAATAAAATTGCCACATCCATTCCTTAGAAAGAAGCATAACATTTAGATTGTATAGTTCCAAGAATGTTTCTGTTATCATTTCAGCTGGAAAATGTACGTGGGTGGGGGAAAAAGCCACACAAAATAGCAGAAATGGAGAGTTCAAGAAATGTCTTAGATTTCAGCGACTATAATCAGTGACTACAAAAATACCTTTCATGGATTCAGATCTTGATGGTGTAAAATGTGAGCCATGTGGTTTGCTGTTATCAACATTATTGCTTCAGAATATCACTCTTGTCCTGCAGTCTTGTGTTATTTAATTTTCTCACCTGTGTGGCTCTGTAATCGACTGTGGTGAGTTAACTTCAACCCCCCGGCTTGTGTCAGCATGTACAGAACCCCTTACAGACTGAAAATATTCAGAAAGAAGATGAACCATGAGAATATGAGTTCAAACGCGTCGTGCTGGTATCAGCTCAGGAGAGTGTGGCACCATCTTATTGAGCCACAAATACTTCAACTGGGGTTCAGTATGGTGGACTATTTTGAAAAGAGGGAGACATTTAATGTTCAAATGAAAACACTACCAAATACTAAAAAAACATCCCTCGCTCGTTCTCACATTAAGCAAAGTGAAATAATATTTGAAATCCTATTAAATTGGATACATAAACTGAACTGGAACAGAAGAACTTCACCCACAGTTGAAAAATTCTGCATGATTCAGAAGTATTGATAATGTATTATAAAAACATCTGGTGTCAGATGTATGGTAATGCTTTATTTATTTATTTTTTGCTTTATAAACAAAACAGAGTAAGTCAGAAAATTGTAATACTCTGATTTAATGACTGAAGCCTTTAAGACCTTCCTTCATTAAAAAAAATGTTATTTTCTACTGCAGGGAGTGTGCGTGCACCCGTGTGTGTGTGAACCGCGGCGGCTGCAGTTTGCACACAGGTCCAGAATGTTTGTGTGTCTCAGATCATTAATCATATCAGTCACTTCCCATAGCGCTGCTTCTGTTGCTGCTGTTCGTTAACATGCGGGTCACGCACAGCAGCCAACCTTAGTTTGAGTCTTTTTTTTTTTTTGCCAACAGCACACAACATTTTAATAAAACCTTTACAGCGGAAAAATATCGTATTGTTGTGCAGCACTTAAAAAAGTCTGTTCAGAAAACGGCCTTCTAAATCATTTCTTCTTTCCCCGGTTCCTCGGCACTTCTACTGAAACTGTTGTGCAAGATGCTGTTTCCTCTTTCCGCCCTGCCATTTATAAAGCATGTCTAATCTATGTGTGATCTTCATGTGAAGCAGCAGCTGCAGTAATAACAGCACACTCTTTAAACTTCTGCCTGGCCTTGATTTTTTTCCCAATATGTTGGAGCAAAAAGGAAGAAAAGACCTCTCAGCTGAAAGTATTGCTTCCTGCTGAAGCCCAGATTCGTCCCTGACAAGAAGATTTTTCTCCTCCTTCTTCTCCCTGTCCTCCAAAAGAAAGAATGGCGTAAATGTGAGACCGGGCAGCAATTTGTCACACACAGCAGCGTGCAGGGGGGAAGTTTACAGGTGTCGGTAGAGAAAAAAATGAGGCACAGACAGGGAGGCAGTTTGGCGTTGTCACAGAGATTCGGAGCCCAGAGGACCACACTGCAGGAAAACGTCACATTTTCCTCTGGATTGGGGAGAAAAACAATAGGTTCCACTTTTTACACAAACAATTGATTTAAGTTCCAGAAGAAACACAAAGAGAAGGATGACGAGCAGAAAACAAAATCTGCTCCCCTGTTTCTACTCTGAGCTGTTGCTTCATAAATCAACATATCCAGTCTCTGAAGCCTTTAATTCGCTTATAGATTTCTTTTGTTTTTCTCTCTTTCTTTTGTCACACTTATATATTTCAGATGAAACCGATTTTAAAAAACATTAAAGCAAATACAAAGTGCAGTGTTCAAATTATTATTTTTCTTATTAAAGATAAAACACTTCCTAAACCAACCTTAACATAGAATTATTTGTTAAGTCCTGATTTAGCAGCTTTAATTACTTTTTTCGATTTCATTTTACTAATCACATCAACAAACCGCAATTTGGCTTTTTTCTGTTTGTTGGACTGATGGCTTCTTCCTGGTTAAGTGGCTTTTTATGACACTCCCCAGAGTCAACTGAGATAAAACAATTAAAACTAATATTTTCACTTCACATTCAAATCTGTCTGATCTTGAAAAATTGAGTATCCACAATCAAAATATTTTGAGTTGTTTTTTATTCCTCAGCACAAAACATTCGACTTTAAGTACAAAATCAAAACTTGCTGGCAACTGCCAACAAAATCAATGGTCTTTGGAAATACAACAGATTTTACACACAAAAACACAAGTTGCCTAAACTGGAAAACAAACAGTAATAAACAACACATTATAATCCACAACATTACACATGTGTAAAAGATTGAAGTCGATGCTCAATGTTGAAAAGAATCTACAACAACAATCACAAACTACTTACAGATTTAGTCCCAATTCACAACACGTCTCAAAGCGCTTTACAATACGAAACAAAAAGAGTCACCTCAATCAAATCAGAGACTTCAAATATAGACATGCTAAATGAATCCTGGTTACCAAACAGAAAAGTCAAGATCAGTTTAATAAAGAAATCTCTTCACAGTCATTTCAGTCAGATCAACCCAAAACACTGAAAAAGAAAGAAAATCACAAACTACAGATCCATTTACATATGTACATTCGGGATGTTAACATTCATCGACTCAGACCGGTGCTGGTACCACAGGTGTAGTAATAAGTGACATTTTCTGAATCACCTCTTGAGTCATCAGCTTTTAAAGATTGGCATTGATTAGTTCCAGTGAACGTTGACATTTTGTTTTGAGAACGACAACAAGACATTGTTGTGCTTTGTCAAAGATGACGCCTACTATTTAGGAGTAGAACTGCAACAAGTGCGCCAAAAATAAACATGGAACATGTTTTTATCAGACTATGCAGAGTCCAGTGTGTGTTTGTCAGCAGTTGTTCCTCAATTATTGGCAAGTTGCCTAAAAACAAACTTTACATTCCTTTTTGTGAAACTCTTCTTGATACGGCTTCTTGGATGGTTATCCTGAAGCTAGGATATTCTGACAAATTTAGGTTAAAACTGACAAATATTTAGAACTGGTCATGATTTCATCCACTCTGGCAAAATGTTTAGCGACCTCGGAGAGAAGGTAACCTCAGAACAAGATGCTATGGTGTTAATAGTGTGCTGCTGTTTTCATGCACAAAGTCAAAGTTTGGTTTACTCAGATGTTAATACATTCTTCTGAGAGACTTTTAGGTGATTTTTAGGAAGAAAGGGCTTCTTGCTACAACTTAGGGCCCAGTTAACCCAACAGCAAAGTTTTTGGACTGTGGGGGTCCCTTGAAGTACCAGGTACCCACACACTGACTGTTTCAGGTCACCAGTCTGTCGCAGGGCAACACAGACAAACAGGACAAACACACAATTTAGAGAACCCAGGACCTTCTTGCTGCAAGGCAACAGTGCTACCGACTGCGCCACTGTGTTGCCCGTTTTACACATCTCATTACTTTAAATTTCTTTACAGATTGCTGCCTTTTTAAGTCCATTTTGAATTAGCTTATTTTATTTTTCTGGAAGTTAAAATGAGAATCTACAGAAGGTCTAGAATTGCAAATTCATACCAAAACTATATTATTCCAGCCAAGTTTAGTAAATATGTTTTTTTCTAATCACTCATAGGCTTTTAACTAACTAATGCTTTTCTTATACATTCCCATGTTGATTTGTCATCTTATCTGTCTGATGTCTTAATAAGCTCCAGCTTCCTCTCCCATCACTAACATCAGTCCCTGTCACTTTAGTAGACGTGTTATTCCTGCTGATTTCAACAACAGAAATGTACTTCTTCAAGCTTGGGAAACGACTAACCACAAGATGCCTGAAGTAGTTCTGGAATTTTCTCCCTACAAATGTGTAAAAGATTGGACTGATGCAGAAGTAAAAGTATGCCATGTTGCGGGTGACATGAACAGCATAACTGAGTTTCTGTTTACCCTCACAGGTTGTGAGTTTACCATGCAGGAGCTCTATTATGTTGAAAGGAGTCCAGCAGATAAAAAACAGCAGTACGATGATGAAGATCAGTCTGACTGTCTTGAATTTAGTAGCTATTTTAGATGATATGACTGTGATTGTGATCCTGACGTAACAGTAGATAATAACAGCCAGAGGGAGGATGAGGAAAACAAATAACTGAATGTAAAATCCAGCATTTCTCAGCTTCATCACATCTATATTTTCGAGCTCACCGGGATACTCTTCACAATACATCTTGTTGTTAAAGTGTCTAAACCTGTTCATGATGAGCATTGGCCTGATGCAAGCCAAACCGCTCACCAGCCACACCACTGCACAGGAAATGACTGCGTAACGTCGATTCCTCACATGAGCAGCAGGTAGCGAATACACAACAGCCAGGTGTCGGTCAAACGTCAGCAGAGTTAAAAAGAAAACTGAGCTGTAGAAGCCCATGTAGTAGGCACTGAAGACGATCTTGCACATAGCTGAGCCGAAAATCCATTCAGAGAACTGCATGTAGGCGGCCACAAAGGGAAGGCTGCTCATGAAGATCAGGGAGGACGCCACCAGGTTCAGCAGCAAGATGTTGGTCACAGTGGTCAGCCTCTCGAAGCTGGAAGGAAGTTGGATAGGAGAGAGTTAAACATAAAAGTTAAATTTTTCTGTATTCAGAAGCTAAAGGGAACTCTGAAACAACAAAACAACAAATCCATCATGGGAAGGAGGTAGTTTAGGACTAGGCATTAAATTAGACAGCAGAAACATCAGGCCACACCAACATTCAACTGAGAGCCTTCAGAGTTCCAAGGTACAAGATCAGTTAGCATGTAACGCATTTAATACTCTTCCTCCAGAAAAATTTAGAGAATCTATCTATGCCAACAACTGCAGGGACCTTAACACTGGAATTCCAACCAAACAAAACCGTTCACATGGAAGCACAGGGTAGGGGTGGTATGATGGGTTCTTTCAACAGGAAAGGGACAGAAGTTAATGGGAAGCTGCACTGAACTAAGTATAGTGAAAACCTGCAAAACACTTTAAAGGTCCAGAAACTCTTCTGATGTTTAGCACTGCAGAATGCGGTTCAGCAGTGCTCATACTCCGTCTGGTTTCATTTCCATACCACACTGGTTTTTAGTTGTTCAGAAAACTCTGAAAACCACAAATTGTTTTGTTTCCATTTCACAGTTATGCAATTGGTCTATACAATGCAAAGAAAATGCAAAAAACTATAATTTTGCAAAAACAATGCTTTTTTTAACATGATTATGAAGAGTATATATAGGTGTGTCCATGTGTGTGTCTGTGTATGTATACTATATGTAAAAGTAATTTTTTGAGTAAATCATGAAATCGAAGCTTCTTTCAAGCTTGACTTTGCTGTTCTTTCTGTTTTCCAACATTTGTCGAAATGTGGACAAGTGCATGACTAACCACAATCAAGAGAAATCTCTGTTTGAAATCAAGTTGCACAATTTAACATTTAGAAAAGAAATGTATTTATTGGAAATGCCAATTTCTGAAAAACTCAGTTTTTGATTGAAAGTTTGTGCACCAAGTTGAGGTGTGTGTTTTTTGTTGGCTGAATTTAAATTGGTTTATTTTGAAGAAAAGCAATGATCAACAATCACATGATCAACAATCAGATACTGGCACGAACCACAAAGAAGATAGCAATAGGCAATTGGAGGATGTTGTTTGATGATTCACTCGCATATCTTATGCACTGGAAACACACTGCATCAGAGACAATGAGCTGTTCGACATTAGTGAATGTTAAAGTTTTGCCCACATCTTGAATCGAATTTCCACTGATAACCTACAGCAAACCGTCCCGCTGGATGAACATGTAGCGACATTGTTTTGTTGACTTTGCAGCAATCTCTCATACTGAGCATGCATGTAGCAACAGTGGAAAGAAAAAGCCCCCATTTGGTAAATAGCAAATTGTCTTCATAAAGTGTTTTAGAAGTACAGACAAAGTGCTTCACACGACATTCAATCATTCACACCTAAGAGGATGTCATTAGAGAATTTAACCACTATGGTTTCACTGCTATTCTGAGCTGCAAAACCAGACTGAAAAATAATTTCTGTGCAAAGACACCTGATTAGAAACTATTTTCTCATGAGTTTTAGATGAGAAAGGAAGAGGACTGAAATCTAAGAGATGGTATTTAAATCTGGGCTACGCTCCTGCATTTTTTTGTAAGTGCATGCAGTTCTTCAAATTTCTGTAAGTGAAAGGAGTCGGATAACGTTGGACAAAGTGGTCATTAGGATAACTTCAAAGATTTAAAATGTACTGTATGAGTCCTGTTCGGTGCAAAGCTCACAGTGTCTTTTTTGTTTCTCTCTACTTGGTGTCTGTCATTGTCATTTGAGTTTCCATGAGAACAGAAAATATCCTCACACTCTTCTTCTGGAGGTAGAGCTGTTGAAGAGGCTTGGTGGAGCATTGAATACTCTTGGGGGTTGAGATAGAAGTCTTCAACCCACCCACTCCTCTCTACCTACCGTACTTCACTCTGTAGGAGTGAAAATAAGCTTCCACAGAACCAGAACTTCATCTTATAGTCTCAGTGTTTCTTTTTTTCAGACAGCCTCATTACATCCACTAAAATGTTCTCATCTCTTGAGCCACACACACTCTGACCATTTCAAATGCCAGAATAAAATGCTTATTTTATTCATTTACTTACATTGAAGGGTGTTTTCTAACCATTTCCCTTTGCAAATTTGCTGTCCAGTTTTTGGTCAAACTTCAAAGTGGCAGTTTTTTTTTTTTTTATTTGCTTCATCTAAAGTTGCAGTTTTTTAATCTTAGTTTTTGTTGTCAGTGGGCTCCCTTACTTCCACAGTTCTCTTCATTTCTTTGCCTTCTCATATTTGACTCCTGTGTGTTTATCTGTACGATACCTTGTTTACCTGTACAAACTATTGTACAGGTAAACATTTAATTCATGTTTACGCTGTACAAGGTATTCGATAGAAGAAATTTCCTAATAGTTTCACAAATACACTGTTTAGAAAAGCCCAACTAGGGACATGTGCGATAAATTAGCTTGCAATATAACAATACTTCTCAAATAGTGCGGCGCGAGAAGCAGGACTTTATAATTGTTTTTATTCGTGTTAACTGATAAACAATCCTCCGGTCACTAGGTGGCAGCAGTGTTCAAACTAATCAACAGGCTGGCTGTTTAAGCCAGTAGAAATAGCTGCACAGCAGTGCCGTAATGAGCAGAGGGAAAAAGAATGGAGCAAAGGATACAAGCTCGAATGTTTTGAAATATATCTACTGTCCTTGAGGAGAGATGGAGAAGTCTGACAGCAAAAAGAAAAATGGCAACAGAGGTCAGTAAATCAAGTGCGACGGAGTTTTAAGACCATGCTGACAGTTTTATTTCCAAATAAAAGAATACAGTCATAATCCTATGAGAATCAAGTCCTACTAGCAGAATTGGTTAAATGTTGCCAGAAGATAGTCGTTAAATTAAAATGCTTCAATACGGTGATATGTAACATGAACCGCTGAGCAAGTCTGGTTCTTTCTATGAAATAAAAAGTTGTTTGAGCAATCGTTTCAAAGTCCTGTGGTTGCTTCTCATGTGCTAAAACAGTTAGTATTTACTCATTACTCATCCAGTACCAATTACAACCTTACAAGACCCTCAGTATTCCGCAATTTAATGCAGTATGGAGAAAAGTTATAAAATTACGACCCTATTCTTGTCCAGCTTTAAACATAAAATCAAAAACTCAGAACCTGGTTTTATACTCCATCATATGTAAGTAACATACCTCGCAGAAAGAGGCTCAAAAATAGACAAACCCTATCATTTTATTGTTAATGCAAAAATGTTATTCGTTTTTCATATCTTCTCAGCTGACAAGCTGAAATATTAGCAATTTAGCTGCAAACTTTTCCACAATAAATGTTAAAAACTTTATATATTTTGAAAAACTAAACTGAAGAAGCTGACAAGTAACCAATGCAGTTGTAAAACGTTTTATGCATTACATCTGAAAATGCACCTCCCAGTGAATGATTTGTGCTTTTTCTCTTTCAAACTGAGTAGTCTTGATTAAAGGTTACTGATTTATTCAATAAACTGATTTAGCTAATTATTTTCAGACTTTTGAGGTCATACAATGCCAATTGTTTGTACAGATAAATTATTAAATATGAACAGATTCGCAACAGTGTTTCAAATCTGGGGAGGGAAAGGAACTGGGTTGGTGTGGAAAAAATATTCTGATCGTCGTGGGGAGGAGCATGATGGAAAATAATTGAGAAATACTGTGCTATAAGCGCCATGACACATGCAATGAAACTGCTATTCAGTTCAATTTGTCTATCTCACCGTGTCTGTTCCAACGAAATAAACCTCAGATATTTAAAACAAGACTCGTGTTTTGGAAGAGATAAGACAAGTGTTTGTGGGTGGTGTCACCACAATATCTAAGCTAAGAGACAACCTCAGCTCTCTGTAGTCTTAACAGCGTGTGTGTTTTTGTTAACAACCAGGAAATGATTGAAAAATAGCAAAGGCTTTGTTCTGGCCAAGGAAAACTGCAGAGATTCTAGTCTGGAAATGAGACGATGTTGCTCTACAGAGGTTTTGAGTTGTTCAAAGATAAGTACATCAGGTGTCTGATTCATGGACATCAACTGACTGATCCAAAGTTAAATCTGTAATACGTGGGCAGGTTCAGGGCATGTGTAGAGATCATGTCAGTGTTGGTGAATGAGTCAATATGGGTGTGTCTGGGTGTCTTGGAGTATCTTCACACAACCCAGAATCTTAAGAGAGAGAGTTATCGCTGCTGATGAGTAATGAAAGTTTCAGGATACCAGAGAGACCGAGCGTCACAGCTTACAGGGGAGCAGTTTGCTGAGAGGACAGAAGACAGTCATAGTCCATAGTCATTCTCATGTACCTGGAATTTCAGAACCAGAGGCATCGCCTATGTAGAGCTGACCACTAGCTGCGTTTCCATTGACCATAAAATGCACTTAATGAAAACATAGCGATTTTGAAAAAAAAAAAAAAACGGAAACACACAACTGCAAAATTGTGTGTATTTTTTTTTTGTTTGTTTTGTTTTTTTTTTTTTTTTTTTTACATTAGCGAAATATTGACAACGTTTTGCGTTAGTAATAACGTTAGTAATGGAAATTCAGCTAGAATGTCTGCAAAGAGATAACTTGCTGTTTCCTGCATAGATGTGCAAATACAGGTCACAGTTGTATCAGAACTATTTGTGTCCATTTTACCACAACATTGCACAAGTTCACAATGTTCTTGAGCATCGGACCGTTCCTGACCCACAGCATGGCTGTGCTGGACCAGCATCTCTAATCATAACCTTGCCCTGTTTCCAGGGAGCTGTAGAAAAATGAGGAATTGTGTTAGACTGAACAGGAATTAACTGGAACAGCAAAAGTTGTGGTTTGGTTTTCACATGAACACTTTGACCCTCAGTTCTGTTCTTTTTCTGTGTGACCGTTCTATGATTCTGACTAAATGCAGCTTTATGGATTTTAGACACATCAGTTTAAATCAAGATCATGTACTGTGAAACTTTTGACATGAGCGTGTAAAAATTTTACACCCTTCATCCCAATATACACACACAGAAAATCCATTAAAATCAACCAACATGCTTGAAAGACGCGACACAAATTTGTAAAACCTAAAAATACAAGACAAAGAGGTAAAGAGTGTGATGGCAGCTTTAGTAATCTGAGAAGGACTTTAAAATAAATAGTAACAATTTTTGAAAACCTGATGTAATTAAAGCATGTATAAATTTAGTGGTGGGACTACTTGTAGTCCCACCACTAAAAGTGTTTTTTTACATTTTTATGTAAAAAATAAAAATAAAATAAAGCACTTAACTGTGCAAAAAAATTTACTCGTTAAGATTCAATTAATTAATCTAAATTAACATGTTAAAGTTCCGACCCTAATAAGAAGACATTCATAGAAAATTTGTTCCGTAATAAGTCTTGCTTCAAGTAGCAATAAGCTCTTCTCTGTTATAGCTTTTTCCTGATTCTCTGAAACAGGGAAATGTTGCTTCAGCTATACTCAAATTTCTTCAGCTCTGTCATAAAACTTCACAAAGGAGAACAGAATAGGTCTTTTTAATGAAAAAAAAAGCTTCAGGAAATTTCTACAGCCCATTTTTAAAACCGTGCATAAATGTTTTGGTCATCAGTGGGTAAACTTGCTGTTTTCTGCGTGTGCTTCATTGATAAATTGAACTTAGATTTTAAATTTCGGATTTGGATGAACGTAAGTTATTTATTTAAGATCATTTCGTATCTTATTTCGTAGGAGGTCCGACTCGAACTTGGGTTTCATATGCACTTACCGGTAGATGATGATCAGGACCAGCCCGTTGCCGAGGAGACTGAAGACAAACATGAAGTAGTAGAGGACAGATAGCTGAGCTCCCAGGAGGTTAGAACTGCCGTGATCGCACGGTCTTATTGGTTCACCTGACCAATTCACAGAATAGTTTTCATAATCATCATAATTCAGTGTCGTGTTTTCCATCTTTCTGGTAATCCTTTCAAAAGCAGAAATAAAACACAAAACATTCACAAGGTCATGCTGCAGTAAAGGACTTGGTAGCAATTTAAAAAAAAAATCCAAGCAACTTAAAAGCATTTTAAGTTGGATCAAAAGTAGACAATTAAAGAATAAGATGTCTTACTGTGGCTGAACAGCACCAACTTTTCACTCTGAACTTAGGTTCCGCTACAAACCCAGTGCAAGTCACTCACTTATAAGTCAGCAAGTCAGAGGACGTTCCAAGAAGTGTGGGGCTTCGAATATCTGTGTGTCCTTGTGTGTTGCAACAATGTCTCTGTTTGCAAAACCAACCACAGAACTGTTGACTCTTTAAAGTCGCCTGCTTTCAGACAGAAACAGCTCACATGTACTGCATGTTAATATCACAGAGTCATCATCTAAGATAAACATCTCTGAACACTTTCAAACTGACTGCAGAATGAAGAGAAAAACAAAGACAAGAAACTGACTGGAGGCAAAGTAGAAGCAAGTGCTTCTACTTTAGAAAATGAAAACTGGAAAAAATTTCTTACTTTTTTACACTTTCAGGGTTTTGCATAAATGAGTTTTTGCTCAGTTTTCAGTCCTTATTAGTTCTCATGTTCCTGTCCTTCCTCTGTAGTTCTGTTGCTTCTACTGCTCCCTGAGTCAGCAATGGATGGGCTTCATGGGATGAGGAACAAAATACAGGAACACAAATGCAAATCACTACTTAATTTCAATGGAGAAGAAAAATGTATTCAAACCTGAGCAAATCTACCCATAACAAGAGGTAGTAATGGAAACCTACATTTTGAAGTGCATCATTCATCTGGAAAAAACATTCCTCATTCCAGCATTTATCACTCCCTTGTAGTTGCTGGAGTCTTTGACAGGAAACATGCAGAGTTTCCTGAATCAGATTCTCACACCTGTCAGACATCAAGGTCATGTCCAGCTGTCAGCGCCCAGCTAATGTGGGACAAAGTGACATTGCCCAACTTCTGTTCACTCCAAAGAAGACTCCCCCATTTCTTCTCCATCCTGTGGATTACATCACAATTTACAAATATTCTTATTTGTAAATGAGACATAGCAGCAGATCTGCTGATGACAAAGCTACACTCAGTATTTCATAAAACAGGAGGCTCAGTGCATGCAGACAGGAAGACCTTTCAGCGTGATGACGGCAGCCTTTCGCCATTTTATTCTAGTAACTCTGCTGAGCCATGTACATAGAACATTTACTGTCATGAACTAATTATATCTGCTGCTGTTATCATTGATAAAGAGGCACATGCTCTTTAAGTACCTCTGTCACTAATCAATTTTTTTTATTTGGCAGAATGCCTTGTATTTTGTTGTAATACTGGAAAGAGCAAAGAGCAATAGCAATGCTGGCATTGCTCTTTGCTAAACCAAATGCTGTAAACATCTCTTGAGGTGTCAAGGGAAGAAATTTGAAAATTGGAAGTAATGCTCATTTCAGCTGCCTGGATCTGGGATCTGGTTGTTTTGGTCATGATCCAAGTCTTATGACCATACATGGGGAGGAGCCTGGAGGTGGACAGGAAAATCAGAAGATTTGCTGTTTTTAAAAGACTTGTGTTACTGGAGATGAAATCCCAATCTGTTTATCTATAGCCCCCTTCATTCTACCGACACTTAGACTTCTCCGCTATACTCAAACCCCCAAAAGAGAAGTCCACCAACAGAACCACATTATTTCTAAAAGCAACATTATTGCCTGAGTTTCTCACACTACTTGCCCTCCACTTGAGGGCAAGTAGTGTGAGATCCTGTCCTTGAGATCCTGCCCATAAACATTACAAACAAGCCAATAGTTACCTCTGGTGGGTTCACCAGAGGTAACTGGTGTGTTACCTCTGGTGTAACACAGACAAGCTTGTCTGGGAACAAGACAAGCTTGACAACATGTTGAGACCGAGGATGAACTCTTTTTTTTATTATTATTCACTCCGGGACAGTGTAGTCTTTAAGAGTGAGACTCATAATACTGATAATACCATAGTCCTGCACCAACCCTGAAAAAGGTTCCTCCAGCTCCAAAAACTTGGCTGCACGTCTTTTCCAGAATCACAACAGACATATAGACCAGGCAACCAGACTCTATCAGTTCTGCAGTTCCATGAAGGTAAAGAACTGGTTCACTGTGCCATGACCAGAAACAAACATACTCCAACTACCCTTTTGAACCTCCCTCCCAACATCCTACACGATCCAAGGGTATATGAGAAGTATGTTAATTAGAATACATAAACAAAACCCATGTAACCCACTCCATTGACTCTTTGCCACTAGTACATTCTCAGCGCAGCTCAACTCTTCTCACGGTTCATGTCATGTTCTGTTACAGCTGCTTAACAGCTCCATGTGGTTTCAGTCACCATGGCCCCCAGAGCTCGAAAAGTAACACAACACTGCAGAAACACAATGCAACAAGTACAGAAATATCCACACTCAGTCATCAGAGGAGCATAGTGTCATTCTCAGTGAGATAATTTGGAGCTTTAAGGAAAACAACAGTCTCTGTTACGAGTTTTTATACTCAACACGATTCTTGTAAGAAAGTTGCTCTTATGACTCCTATTTTCAGAGAATAATTAAGCACAAAAACCCTCTCCTAATTAAGTTAATCCTATATATATATATATATATATATATATATATATATATATATATATATATATATATATATATATATAAATCCCTTCTCACCCACCGTGGGTGGTTCTTATCCTCCGAGCTCGGGTCCTCTACCAGAGGCCTGGGAGCTTGAGGGTCCTGCGCAGTATCTTGGCTGTGCCAAGGACTGCACATTTCTGGACTGAGATGTCTGATGTTGTTCCTGGGATCTGTTGTAGCCACTGCTCCAGTTTGGGGGTGACTGCCCCGAGGGCCCCGATGACCACAGGCACCACTGTGGTCTTCACCTGGATCTGTGGTGATGTGGATCTGTTGGAATATATATATATATATATATATATATATATATATATATATATATATATATATATATATATATATAGTAAGTTTTACATTCTAAAGTCAGATGGGCAGGATCTGACAAGAAATGACTGTCATTATGAACAGTGGAGCATTTGTGAGCGAGATATCAGAAACTGGAGTTGCTCACAGTTGAAGATGAGTGTCATGGCAACCAAACATTTCACCATATGGCGTATCTAAAAGCAATACATCATTTAACCGATAAAAATAACACTTCCATGTCAAACTTTTGATTAGTATGTTTGGGGAGCGGGGGGTTGCAGAAGGAAGTTGGATGTTCAGAAAGTTGCAGAATGTCAGGAAGTGGAGGTGAAATAGATAAGAAGTAATGAGCAGTCAGTCCCCTCTGTCATAAACAGGCTGACATTACTATAACAGCACAGAAATGCTCAACTAGAGCAAAGAAAAGGAATAACTATGTTTGATATTGGCGTGAATGACATTAGTTTATAAAAAATTAAGGGCATACATTAAATGTTTAGCTCTTTATTTAGGAGTTTCTAATCTTCTCTATTGTGTCTGTAGCCAACAGTTAACCAAGCCACTGTGACCTCATCAAACGGTCACAAACCAACCTGAATGTTTGGACTTTCAACTGGACAGTCCTCTTTAAAAGATGCATCATGATAATGTTCTAATGTTTTCACCAGATCTTATAGCTTTATGAACATTATTATCAACTTTTAGTAGCAATAAAAGTGGGGCTGCACTTCTTTTTTTCCCTGAACTGATATTGCTTTAAAAATACATTTTTAGTTGTTTTTTTTTTTTGGTGTTGTTGTTTATTAAATATAAATATCTATGTGTAGGAAAAACACACTGGACGTTGGAAGGGATCTGTGAAGTGCACAAAATTCAGAGACTGAGGTCCAGACAAAAGTCAGGGAGCAAAACACTCTTTAATACATCTGCAGACGGAGAGCAAAAAATACACTGCATTAGGCACAAATTAGATTCGCTCTGACCAACTCAGAGGTGCATAGTTACTTTATTCATCTCTCTCTACTACCGAGGCGGAGACTCAATCTTCTAAGACCAAACAAGAGAAACAAAGGAAAACATACGGAACCTCGTACGCTCATTCACTGTTATGTTTATGGAATGCGAAAACTAAATAAAACAGCAAGTTCCCAAATAACCAGGGTTGCTGAACTTCTGAGGAATTTGCTGAACTTCCTCAGAAGTTCAGCAACCCTGGGAAACGTACTTCAGTAGACACATCTTGTCTCATTAGTTTGTACCCCTCTCCCAGCTGCACAGAAAACACCTTGACTGTGATACAAAAAACAGTACATTTATATGACACATAAAGGACATCATTTAATACGAATAAAACTTCTTCACAGATCCAAATCAATTCATTTTTAAATGACTTCATTAGATTTGAGCTGAAATCAAAGAGTTCATCTTCATTTTTGCCAGCATCACTGGCAGGACAAAAGAACCTCAGCATGATGCAGCCACCACTGTGCCTGTCAGTGTTTGAAAGCTTCTGCTGTCAGGATCCTGGATTTTTTTAGTTTTTAGTCTTTTCATTTTTGATCACCTGTTTATGTGCACTCTGCCTCTCTTGTTTCATTATAAGTTTTTTCAATCTGATTTTGGTGAGTCATTACTTTGTATTTAGCTTATTATTTCTCACTGTTGGATTTGTTTTGCCTGTCTCCTTGGTTACGATTCCTCCCCTCTCTCCATCTCTCCTGCCATCTGGTTGTCTCTCCCTCAGCCTGCTTGCCTGGTTTCTCCTCACAGCTGTACCCTGTTTCCAATTAGTCTCTTGTTCTTTCTCCAGTAATCAAACTCTCTAACCTTCACTGAGTGATGTATCCTACTGTTGTCTCCCTCATGTCCCTGTGTGGTTTTCTTATATCTCAGGCTCTGTATTCCTCTGAGTAATTGGAAAAAAGTGGAAGTCACTCATCTCAAGTGTCTCTCTGTTCTTAAGTCATAATAGTGACCTAAGAACAGAGAGACATTCCACATTTTTTTTTAGCAATTATGTGTATATGGTTGAATCCTTGTCTTGTCTGACCATAAAACTTTTCTCCAGAAGACAAGAGGAAGTGGGCAGTGGCAATAGTTGCAAATATGATCTTTTCTTCAAAGTGTTGATTCTGTAACGAGGTTTTTTTTCATGTTCAGTCCTCTCTCTGCATTCGCTGATGTGAAAGAGCAGTGACACAGGTGAAACAGTGACTTCCTGTTTATGAAAAGTGGTTCCATGCTTATAATATTTATGCCATCTACTGATTTATGTGATGCTTCACAAAACAGCAAACAGTAAAGTACTGTTTTATAAAACAGACAAAAAAAAAACCTGCCTGTTTTCCTAGAAGCGCACCAGACATTTTACTTCAGACTTTCGTTTGAAATTGGAAGTGATATGTGAAAGTGCTACTGAGAATTAAAATGAATTTAAAAAAGGTACGATTATATTTAAATAGTCCCAGGTCAGAGATTGTGAGTTCAAGCTCTGACAGAGAAAGCCCAATCACTTAAGTGTGCATAGTTAATTCAGGAAACACTGAAAAAGAACAGAAACAATGAGCTCAGGGATTTGCCATGGACACAAAAACTCTATAAACCTGAAAGATGGGGTGGGGTTAAACACTGAGAGTGAAGACAGCCGGCCAGAGGAGGAAGACCATGACAGGTGTGATGTGCTTACTGTGGAATGCAGGTTGTTATTGCTCCAAGTGGCATCCAATAAAGGGGGAAAAAATCAGAGGATCAAGAATGGAACCCTGTGGCCCCCCACATGACAATAAGAGCTCTGGAGGAGCAGATATAAATCAACTTTATTTCATCAGAGCAAACAATTTGAGTCAGACAGTTGATTAGGCCATTATCCCAAACATCAACACTGCTGTAAAATGCAACAGTAAATGTTTGGAATGGTCCAGAGAGTATATTTACTGCAGATTGGTAGACTACATTCCACAGTCAGCTCTTTAAATATAAATATGCCAAATATTAGATGCTTCACTGGTTTTACCTTCTGCTGGTGGTCATAGGGCCCGATGGCCCCAATATGGCTGCCTCACTTCAGACAATGTACCTTAGCACCATCAGTGTGTGAATGTGTGTGAATGGCACGCTTTGGCATCCTCTGGACTAATGAAAGTGTTATCCAAGTACAGGCCATTTGCCATATGGTTCAAAATGAACATGACATCCAAATGAATGTAACCTTCTGACTGGCTCCAAATGTACTCAAGCTCTTTATCAAATCACATCTTCAAAAAGATGGTTTTCCATACACTTTGTGAGCTATTAGTTTCAGCAGGACCCAGTCATGGCACTGCTTGTATCAGATGACTAAATATCAAGTTAATCAGTAAGAAACAATGCGCTAAATGTCTCTTACTCTAACAGCTGGCAATGACATTTCCCCCAGAAAGTTTATGGCTTTTAGAGGAAA
This sequence comes from Poeciliopsis gracilis, assembly GCA_911649635.1. Classification (NCBI taxonomy): domain Eukaryota; kingdom Metazoa; phylum Chordata; class Actinopteri; order Cyprinodontiformes; family Poeciliidae; genus Poeciliopsis; species Poeciliopsis gracilis. Next base: position 692,810 of record CAJVRI010000530.1, read on the forward strand.
AGGAGATTAACAAGATTAGGAAGATTCTGTTCAGGCTGAACTGAGCTAGTGAAGGATTTGCACACTAAGTATTGTTTGAAAGGCACATTTGCAGTCACTAATGCAGAAGCAAAGACATGAATGCTCACTTGCTAAATACCTCTCTGGTTTGTGTCAATGAATTGAAGCCAGAAGGCTTTCTCGTCTGTTCTTAATTGCAGCTCAGCATGTAGTCTGCTTATCGTGGAAATACCGAGAGAAATGTGTGTTCCTGCAGTGCTGCCACCACCATACTGTCTAGAAAGCAATAGCTGTACTTCCAACTTTACATGCATATGCACATCAAGAGAAAGTGGCTTATTCTCTGCTGCAAATGTCAAGAACTGAAAGTATTTACGGTTCTCTTCAGTTAACATGGCAGAAGAAGATTAGATGTCGAATTGGATTTAAACATTTCTTGAGCAAATAGACTCAATCCAGACGCCCCATTTAGACAGGCGATGTGCGCCTTGAGTTGTCCGCTGACTACAGCCACTTGAATCTTTAACTCTGCAACTCTGAATTTCTGAATTTCAGTCACAGGAGCATCAAACTGCTTAGAGATGGTCTTACAGTCTTTACCTTTAACATCTAGAGGAAATGTTTGATCATGAAATGGTTAAAATCTAATTATTTTATTATCAAGCACTTATCTTGTTATTCACCACATGGGTTCAAAACAGGATTTATCTCACTTTCAGCTGCCACAAACACAAAATAGGTGGCGGAAAATAACAGAGGAAGGTAAGGCAGGGGTTAGAGAGGAAATCTTTCTCCACCCAGCCTCCAGCTTAACAACCAAAATGGTCTCTAAGCAAAGATCTGCTGCTCAGAAAACTCAAAGGTTCATAAACTGACTGGTGAGATGAAGTGTTTGGTTTACTTACTAGGTTGAAACATCTTGAAACTAATACACAGATACATTATGGAGGACTTAACCTGCCAAAACAGAACTAAATAAAGTATTAAGTATTAATGGGGCAAATATTGCTATAAAAACGAAACAAAAATAAGAGCTTTCCAAACTAAGATTTGTTTTTCATTCTCAGTAGTATTAACTTTCACCTTTGTTTTCTTTCTCTATTTATTTTTCTCTCCACTTCTTCCCCTGTTGCTGTATCCAATTATTTTTTTATTTTCTTTTATTCATGTTGTCTTTTCTCTGTTCTCTGTCAGTGACTCTTTGAAGGAGGCAATGTGATAGAGTTGTGATGGGCAGAAGAGCAGAGACTCTAGGGTTGACCTAAAGAGTCGGCCTCTCTCCTATACCTGGGTTTCAGATGACGAAGCACCGACGTCAGACGGAGGGCCGGAAGTAAATGCAGTCCGTTTATTTCTGTTGATCCAGCATCAAAATGTCTAATGTCTGTGTCCTATCTGGTTGTTGTTTCTACCGTCCTAATAGAAAAATAAAGTTATTTTTGTGTTTCGAAGGTAGTTTGTCACAAAGGAGTTAAAATTAACAAAGTCGACAGATTTTAAATGGGTTTACAACAAGGGAACAAATAAAGTACAATGCATGAAATATAATAGGGACTATAACACAGAACTGGGACTGATCCTATCAGCTGCTCTTTTAATAACTTATTATTTGTTTGTTTCAATGCCTTCAAGTTCTGACCTTACATCATATTCACGATAGATGCAACAGAGGCTTTATTGATTTGAACCTGCCTGTCCAGTTCATATGGATTTAGTTTAGATCTGCTCATTCTGATTAAAGAGAAATAGCCTCTCCAAACTTGTGGATCACTTTTGAGCCATACTTCTTGTCGTTTCTTGACTTATCAGATCCCCATAAGTGTGGGTTCCTGTTTATCCAGGCCCATGCACTGTTGCTAAGAAACCTGCAAGTCAGACTAAAAGAAGCCACATTAAATGTCACCCGAATTTATTTCACAAGCTTAGCTTTACTTCAAGCCATTATGCCTTAATAGTTCAACTTTCTGAAATATAATTGGTAGACTTCTACCAGCTTACACATATGGAGTGTGGAAAAACAGAGGGGCGGTCTGCATCTGTTAATACGGAATGAGTCAAATTAATTAATGGGCCCACTTTATGAATAATTTTTGGCTGCTAAGTTATTTGGAGTCAGTGTTTCCAGGCTACTAGTCTGTAGCTCTGAATTATCAGCTAATCAGCTGCTGTTTGTTTTTAAGTAGCAATAAATCATAAAACTCTCCTTCAGATGAGTTTGCTCTGCCAACTCTCTCACCTTTGTTTTATTGTTTAACAATCTATTTTATGTGGTACAACAAACTACTTTGTGTAGCTTTGACTCTAGTTTTTGAACTGTAGTCTAAACGCTTGTCTATGATGACACATTGTAATTCACAGTATTCCGGATAGTTTTAGAATTCTCTTTAGAGCTGATTAGGCAACACTTCCTTGGGAGTGCAGTTAAATCAGAAATGATTCATTTCCCTCACTGAAAGTGGTTAAAAACCATACAGACCAAGAGGATCGTTTGTGTTGGGATGGGACAAGCATTTCTCAAACCGTAATAAAAATACAAAAAAGTGTCAGTTTTGGAAAAACTGCATTAGTTTGTTTTCATTCATTTATTAAGAAAGAGTCATGCTGAGAATAATTTATGACCTTCCATAAACCTTTTATTTACATTACAGCAATCAGGCTGTTCTTATAAAAGCTATTAACTTGTTATATTGTATTTTGATGATTATTTCAACTTTCTCTAAGATGGCCATCAATTACAGCCGACTAATGGCATCAGAAGCTATTCATCCCTTTTGTGTAGAGCACTTTATGCCTTTCTGCCTGTTACACAGGCATTCATCACTTAAATAGCTCCTAAGATTTTATCAGTGGGAATTGATTGAGGGTGCTAAATGTGTAGCCATGTTACAGCTGCTTTCCCTTCAAGCTACGTGTAGTAAAGGAACCAAAACAAAACCGAATGCAGAACAACACAGAGCTGGAGACGACGCTCGTATGAGGAGGTTTTACTCCGAAGCGCATGATTACACCTGGATTCAGCCGTATCCTTGCTGGGACTGGGAATACTGCCTTCCTCTGAGTCCTGCCGTTTACAGGAACTTCTCTGTAGGCCTCCTCCATCTTCATGTAACCCCCCACACACACACTGACAGCCGCATCGGCTTCACTCTGGAACATAAGTCACCCGGCGCTGCCACTAGATAAGTGACTGTACTCAGCCCATTTGTCTTGCTTATTCTAACATCTATGGGAGCATGTATACAAGGATAAGTTTCAGCTAACGCTTTCTGGGTAACCCATCATGGCCGAGAAACGCAACTACGGCCATTAAGCCTCCTATGTCCCGTCCATCATGAGTTATTTTGGGGGGGGGTTTTCTTCCTTTCTCCACTGAAACAGAAGAACACGTCACAGCAGCCAAGTCCAGCTCAAGACCGACTCACAACTCAATGATAAATGGCCCAGCAGATAATTTCTATATCCATTTTTAATGGCTTGCCAGCCAGTAGGTTATTTAGTGCCTGCACCAATCACAGCGCATGTTCAATAATGCACAACAACAGCCACTCACGACTCACACTGTGAGCTCAAGCTGCACTTCAGGGTGAGAGTCAACGTCGTCGCCAAATAATGACAAAACTAAGAGAGCGCTGCTGGGTTCCCCGGTGGACATTTTGCTTAAATAAAGAGTTTCTGGTTTTCACAGGCTGACATTTGATAATTAAAAAAATAAATAAATCTTTTTTTTTTTTTTTCTTTCTGGCAACATGTTCTAGCTCTAGGCTGCACAGTGGCGCAGTGGGTAGCGCTGTTGCCTTGCAGCAAGAAGGTCCTGGGTTCGATTCCCGGCCCGGGGTCTTTCTGCACGGAGTTTGCATGTCCTCCCTGTGCATGCATGGGTTCTCTCCGGGTACTCCAGCTTCCTCCCACAGTCCAAAAACATGACTGTCAGGTTGATTGGGCTTTCCAGATTCTCCTTAGGTGTGAGTGTGTGTGTGTGTATGGTTGTTTGTCCTGTTTGTCTTTGTGTTGCCCTGCGACAGACTGGCGACCTGTCCAGGGTGTACCCCGCCTCTCGTCCGGAACGCAGCTGGAGATAGGCACCAGCACCTCCTGACCCCGTTAGGGAGAAGGGTGACTGGAAAATGAATGGATGGATGTTCTAGCTCTTTGGAATCATTACACTGTAGAGGTTTTTAAATTACCCACAGTCTAGTTTTGAAGACTAACAATGAACATTAGCACACCGTAAAAAAATAAAATAAACATCTGTAATATACTGTGAAATACCAGGAGCTGTGATTGCCGGTATTTTATCGTATTTATATGGTAAAATTTAAAAATTGCCATGATCACAAATATTCAGTCCCAGACTGAATATTGCAAAAATCCATTCAGTTTTCTTCATTCTGTATTTACTGTTGTTTAATGGACTTTCATTTATAGATAACTTTATAACTCAGAAATAGTCCATATAGTTTGGATGTATTTATTTTCTTTCTTTCCTTCTTATGGAAAGTTTCTGTTTATATCATAGGTTTGTGGTGCATTTCTAACCTATAGAAAAAAATATAAAACTTCAGATATTTCACATTGAAATATGAACATATATGGAAAAACCTTACGAATACCTTTTATAATAGCATAGCAGCTTACAGTATTCAATTATGCCGCATGAACTGATCAGTACATTATTGTGAGAACACAAAGCCTATTACGAGGTAACGCAAAAGAAAGGAAAATTGTCCATGTCCCCTAGAGGACTCGGTATACTGGAAATAACCAGAGCATGTAGACTTTTAACACTGTTTTACAGTAAATATGCAATTCAACAAAGTATGGTAACGCAAGTCTCATAGGTTTAGCATACAGTCAACTAAGCATTATTCTGCTCTGCTGGTTTTTCACAAAAGATCAAAAAAGTATGTTAAGTCAAGTAATACTTTTTTAACTTCCTTTAAATGGCAGCAACTTTGTGTCTCTGCATTTCTATGTTTCTGCAGACATTAAAGTGTTTGACATTTTAGATGTGTGCATAAAAGAATGATTCCTGTGATGTAAATTTCTTCTCTTTTTTTTTTTCTTTTTCTTTTTTTACCCGGGGGGCCAGATTTCCCCAAGCATAGAGTATTGGCTCAATAAGTCTTCTATAGCAGCCAGGCAGGCTTGACAGGGCTTCTCACTGTGGCACAGAATAAGACAGAATGGATTATATCTAATACCGCAAAGTCTAATTCGACAAACCTTTCCTTTCCATCCCCTGGGTCCCACTTTGCCCTGATGAAAAAAGAAAAGAAAGCAGGAAGGAAGAGGGTGGGAGGAGAGGAGAGACTGTAAGAAACTTCTTACATTTGAAAGGCTGAGACAGTATGTCAGAGGAGCTATTCTTGCTGCTCTGCATTGCTGGGGCTGAAGCGTTCTTTCAATCAAAATCGGTGACATTCAAAACATTTCAGTTTTTTTTTTAAGTGCATTCTCTGGTGCTTGGTTCCCTTCTCTCTCATAAACACTGATGTGTGGCTCTTCTGCTCTCGTTTATGTGGGCACATTTACCAAAAGTTCATTGAAATAGTGCGAGTTATGTAAGTTTTAGAGTGTGTTCCATTTTCAATGAAACGTTTTCTCTATTTTTTTTCAAACATCTTCCTTCACCTGGCAGCTTTTAACTGCTTTTAATCATTCAGGTGACGGAAACAAATGATGCAGGTCGCGAGAGAGTTCTGCGTCAGGCTTCGTTTTGTACGAGCTGCTGTCACAGAATGGTGTGTAAATCATTTGATAAGTCAGATAAACAGAAAACGGTGTCATGCACATGGAAATGGATGGCTTGTTTATTGCTCACATGCCACATTGTTAGAACACAAAAACTTTAACCTCAATGTTCATATCAACTTTAAAATCAGAAATTATAATTTCAGATATGTTCTTTCTTATCTGATGTTCTGATAATAATCCTTGTGGATCAAACTGCCTATGGAGGCGAAGACGGACGGACGGATGGATGGAGTTTCTTTCTAATCCATGTCACCTGATATTGTGCTGAAATTTAAATGTCAATTATTGGAATGAAAATCAGAACACATCAAAACCTTAAAAATGTAACATATAAATAGATAAGAGTCAGCTGTTTGATATTTCAAAGCAGATAAGTCATTTTAAATGACACCTGGCCCCAAAAATATCAGTTAGAAATACTGTTATAGATGGATGTTCACATGTCATGTGTTATGTTTCCATTCTGCCTAAATTTATAGAACAGACAGTTGCTCTCTAGGTTTTTTTTCTAATTTATGTTTTTAGAAAGCTGTTTAAAATGTGAAAACAGATGCCAACAGTACTATTGCTGGTCCTGGACCACCATTTAGCTCAAGCACCAATATGGTGATGTCCATTAAACAACAATTCCTTCCTGAAATATGGCTATAACAGAGACTAACCAGATATAGAAAGATATGAGAAGACGTGGACACGGTGTTGTGGTGAAACACATAAATTCTTCTGTGCTCTTTTATGATAATTCCTTTGCTTATCACACTTTGTGATCACACGACTTGCAAAATGATTAAATGCCTAATCTAATCTCTTTGTCTGTTTGCAAAGCTCCGATAGTTTAGGGTAAAAAAAAACAAAAAAACACCATTGTTCTGTTGATCAAGTAGCAAAGTCCAATTGCTGTTCTGTTACGTCCTCCAGTGAAGCAAACAGGAAGTCAGCCGCTATAGTCTGCAGCTACTGCATAAACCCTTTAAAATACTGCACAAAAAATACTGTAAAAAACTTTTTTGTACACTAGTTTATTTTTGACTTTAGACTTTATTAAACTTTGTCAGATTACTAAATAGGAAGGAATGTTCTCTTGTTCCTTTAGCCTGGCTAACCTGCAAGCCCTCACCGTGTTGAACAAACCAAGATGCAACTTCCTGTGTCCTACACTATAGTCTTTAAGCAAATTGTTTCTTGCAGCATGTCTCTTTGTTTTAAGAACCTCTTAGTTAGTCAATATGTATTATTTCTCAGCTGAGGAAAAATGTAAACCAATGTAAATGTTGAGTTTGTGGTTGGCTTAGCCAAGCCTGCTTCTGAATGCTTATTACTTATAAAATCTTCACAGAACCGGATTAGGATTCCCTGACATGTGAGGTTGAAGAAGGAGCTACATGTGAATAACATATTATGTGAAATGTGAATATCTTATTACATTACATGTGAATAACTTATTACTTCCCTTTGGAAATCAAGTGGTGAAGAGGAAGCTGCAGATGTAAACAAGGAGTGTCTTGTCGTCATCTGCACAAGCCACAGGTTGTTGTTTTTTGTTGTTTTTTTTCCCAGCAGGAATTGGGAAGTCAGTCTTTAGACAACATCTTGTCTAATTTATTTTGAGCAGTGACACACAGAATGAGTCGCTTGCTGATGCCTTGAGCGCGTGTCACAGGGAGGCTGGGCTGCAGTCAACGCAGTGGAATTAGAGATCGTGAACATTAAGCTGCATATTCAGAGGTTTGATTGTTGTATCTGTCTTCAAGCAGCACATACAGGATGACAGGACACTCAGTTGTGATTATCATGCTGGCACGCAAACACACGAGAAACACAACTTTCTTTTAGACTAATGTCAGCCTAAGGATACAAGCATTAAAACCTGGTGAAAGCCAAACAGCTGCTTCTTCAATGCTGCTCTGTGGGTACAGATGATTCTGATAAAACGGTGTAAGAAGCTAACCACAGAGGTTGCAAAATTAGTCTCACCTTCCTTCACACAGTTCCATCAAGTTCCAATTGAAACCATCTTTTCAGCATCGTTTAGTTTCAAATTGAGCAGATTATTGCTTCTTTATCTGGAAGCAATAATCAAAGTGAACACATTTGACCACATTTGTGTTGCAGAGCAGGTGTCTGTCAAAGTAACATAAACCATTCAGGATTGTCAAATACCCAATTCCACCCACTCATTCTTCATCTCTATGTTGAACTTTGACACACAGAAAGTCATGGCACCTCAATTGTTTGTGTGACGTAGGGAGAGTAGTAGTATCATTTTTGGTATTCCCCAACATATGGCTCTACAGCTGTAGCATATTTGCTCACCTCCATCTATGTCTTTGATCATCTTTAGATACAGTTACTTTGCATCTGTGACTCTCTCAGCATAGCTTTGTCTCAGGAATGTACTCCAAATCAAAGCTGAAAGCTCAAGATCTTAATGTTTTATCAAAAACAAAACTTTGTTGGGTATCATAGTCAGCTATTTTACCACGTCTCTGAAAATGCATTAAACACTGTTGCATTCCTCTGTTAATTTCCACAAAGTAAAAACACCTTAATCTCTAACTTAATGTTCTTCTATCTATTTTTTTTGTTATTGTTGTTGTTGTTGTTCTGGCCCTAATCAGCAACATAAAGCCTCGGTGACAACATCTTCTGCAGGACCGATGACTGTATGCATGAGCTAAATGGGTGTGTTGGTGTTGTGTATGCATAGTGTGTACACACCTAATAAACAGCAAAGAATGAGACCATTTTTTATTTTTATTTTTTTACAGTTTTTCTTCAGGCTTATTCTCAACATTTTCTACCTTTCTGTTCCCTCCATGCTGAGATTTGGACTCATTGCCTTCTGCACGTTTCCTCAGGGTGCATTAAGGACTGGAAAGCATGGAATGACTTCTCAGGATGGTGGATGGTTGAGGTATGAGCCATTAGGCTTTCTAGTTAAGCTTAAAGTGAGGGTAAAAGGCTCACATTTGTCAAGATAATCCGACAAGGACGACTACATAAAGCACAAACACAGGTTGACAAGAGAGTGAAATGTTCACACAATTTATAGAAAACACAGTTTACATTTTTTGAATCAGAAACGATGTGCAGGATAATCAAAGCTATGTCTCTCTAATCTAAATATTGCAGTATGTTTACCTGTCTAATTCATTCCTTTTCCACAAACAGTTTCAGCTCAGTGTTTATCAGTATTTAACAGTGAACGCATTAGAACACTCTGAAACAGCATTTCTTTTAAGAATGCACGTCAAGAGAAACTAAAGGCTCCTCAACAGATTCACACATGCTTAAAGCAGGCTAAAAGCAGACGTCCATGTTTTTATATGCAACACCAGACTGATAAACCTGTTGTATGTTTCATAGTCAGTTCAACGTTAATGCCACTAGAACATATTTTGAACGGAATCTTCCAGAACTGTAGCGTTGCCACGGTAAACGCCTTTTGAGCGAGACTTGGACACGTTTCACAGTTGCAGGATGATACTCACCGCCATCTCTCTCGTTCTGCTTTTGAGCTTTCAAAAGCAAAACCTTTGTCACCACCTTGTGGAAGCACACACACACACACACACACACTCTCTCTGTTAATGCCAGCAGTCCCTAGTAGTGCCTCGCTCCCCCTGCAAAAAGACATCATGATTGCCTCGAGGTTTGTTTAAGCTTGTTTACACACATGCTGGCATGACTCCTGGTTTGTGTGTGTGCAAGGTTAGTCTGGTGTGTGTAGCGAATCTGCGACTGGCCATCTTGTGTATTGGTCCATATCTTCACTCTGTGTGTATGTGTAAGTGGAGAAAAGGTCATGATTACTCTTTGCAGCCAATAAGGGAAACCCAAGGAGAGTGAAGATAGGAACTGGCCAGAAGTGACCTTTAACAAATCTGACGTTTCACCTTGTGTCTAAGGCTCTCCAGTCACATCCTGCAGCTCTGGATCGTACAAATTGTCTTTCTCTGCTCCTCTGGGCCTTCACACTCCCTTCAGTTTGCAGGAAGAGTAGCGATTGTAGCACGTTTCATTTGTGGCTGAAGTCGGCTTCACAGAGGGAAATGTGCAGCAGGTGTCTATATTCATGGATTACTGGACAATGTTAGACATAATCTAATACAGTTAATGTGAAATTTAAATGCTAAACACAATACTGTATACAGTTCACCCAGATATACACAGACTGTATAAAAAGGCATATAACCATATTTTTTCTAAATCATTCTGATTTTTTTTTCTGTTTCAGGTCAGTTAGCATTTTTAAAATTGTTTCTATTTTTTTTTTTTTAACTTTAATGTATTTAAACTGTTTAGTTCGGATCAAACATTTTGGGTTTCTTTCCATAAGCTTTTCATTACAGTTTGCTGGAATTTTGGCCAATTGGCCATAGACAGAAACCCGATTCCAAGGAATTTAAATTAAAAATGAACATTTCTTTTAAGTGATATTTGATATATCCAGCCCTTTTCTAACAAGTGAAGGTAACAAAATTACTTGATTGTACTATCAAATTTCCCTTTTGTGACTGGAAAATTTAACACTGCTCCTTTCAGCAGGTATGAAACATGCCTGTCATAAAGCCCACATTTCTGTCTTTATAAATAGTTTTTTTTTGTCTGATGTAATATTCCCATTTTAAATGTCATCTTTTCATCAGCTGTAAGAGGAAAATTATCATAGCTAACAAAATTAAAGGCTTGCAGACATCCATCTGTGAGTGTGTCTGTCTGTTGATCACAAAGTTCCAAAAATAAATATGCTTTTATATAATATTCTAATGTATTGAATGGACCTGTACAAGCCTCTCAGATGCATACAAAAGTCAATTCATGTCCTAACCTCAGCCATCTAGATCATTTTACCTTATGTAACCTACCGTTATGTAAAGTGAAGTCTTTATTGTCATTGTACATTTCTGTTTGGTGAACACAAGCGCAACGAAATGTTAGTGCCCACATAGAAGCCACTATTGAAGTGCAGTAAGCCGGAGAAAGAAATAATCAGGATCCGGCTAGAGGGTGCATCCTCAGCACTTCAGGACTGTTTTATAAACACTGAATGGGAGTTTTCTGAGACTGCAGGCCCCCAAAGGGATCAAACAGCACTGAAGAGTTTGCTGAGGCAGGAACCAGAAAGTGTACAAAGGATGTTACTGTAGCTCAGATCCCTACTGCACAGGGCAACCACAAACCCCGGATGACTTCTCAGGTGTTCCTGCTGCTGATGGCCCAACATGCAGCCTTCCAGGCTGGGCAGAGGACTTCCCTCGAGGCAAAGGACTGATCAGTGTTGTTAAACGTTCCTTTGCAGGGACATGTCTGTGGCACAGGAAACACCAAGAGGATGTGGTGGTGAGTTCAAGCACTGACGGACTACAAGATTGGACAGAGGGTCGATGATGAAGAAGCTTCTCTTCAAGACAGGCTTGATGATTTCTATGCACCTTTGAGGCATCAAACCCGACAACCAGAGAGAGGATCAGTCCTTCCCCTCCATCAGTTGGGCCAGCCCTCATCACCAGTAGAGCTGACATGCAGGTGACCTTAACCAAGGTCAACCCATTAAAAGCTGCAAGTTAGGATGATGGCCCAAGACGTGCTCAGAGACGGCACTAGTGAGTTCGCAGATGTTCCGACTGATATTATCAACTTCTCTTTCAGTCAGGCCATTGTCCCCAAAGGTATCTGTCTAAATGACTGCTGCCCTGAAGCACTGATGTCAGTAGTGATGAAGTGTTTTGAATGTCTTGTTAAATTACACCTCACAGCCAGCCTTCCTGCATCACCGGGTCTCTTCAGTTCCCTTATCATCTCAACTGCTTCAATAAGGATGCCGTATCCACCCTGCACTCAGTCATTTCCTACTTAAAGACAAAGACGCTTACATTTATTTCAGTTCAGCGTTTAATACTGTCATTCTCCAAAGACTAATCAACTCCTACTGGGCTGAAACATCAACACATGTCTCTGGATCCTGGACTTTTTGACCCTGTCTGTTGATAAAAACATCTCCAATACCATTACCCTGAGTATTGGGTCTCCTCAAACATTATTGTGCAGCCAGATAATTAAGTTTAATGACAAACTTGGGAATGAGGAATCATTGCCAGGGCATAGGTTAAACTCCTAGAGGACCAGTGAAATGACAACAACCTGCTGGTCAACATGGACCAGACACAGTAGGTAACCATTGACTTCCATAGGTCATGGCTTGAGCAAGCTTTCCTCAGCATTAGCAGCTGCACAGAGGAGAGAGGGCAGAAGATCAAGTTCCTTTGTGTGCAAGTTTTGCAGGAGGTGGCCTGGACTTGTTCTTAAGAACACTTAAGAAATTATCAAACAGCCCCAGGAGAGACTACATTTCTTGGGGAGGCTGAAACAAGTGTCAAATGTTGCCAAGACCTTCTACAAAGGTCTGGTTGAGAGCATTCTTACATACCGTATCTCAGCGTCATACTCATGCTGCAGTATGTCAGACAGAAGAGCCCTGCAGAATCTAGTCAGGGGTGCTGAAAGGGTCATTGGAGTTTCCCTTTTCCCCTCACAAAGATGTTTTCCTAAATCACTGCAGGAGGACGGCACAGAACATTGTTAGGGGCTCATCAGACCCTCCCCATAAACTGTTTGAACTGTTGCCATCAGGCAAATGTTACAGGAGCATAAAAGCTAGAACCACCAGACTGGTTAACAGCTTCGCCCACAAGCTGTTAGAATGCTAAACTACAGATCTGGTTATGCTCTCTGCAGCATGTTAGGCAATGTATTTAGAGTAATTATTATTTTACAGTAACTTTATCTGGCATGTTACATCACAGCTGGCTGCTGTGATGGTCACTTCAAATAACAAAATCTTGGATTAGGGAGCGTGTGTGAATGTGCAAAATTGTGTGTGTGGTTGTGTTTGAATATCTAGATGTGGACATTTTATTTTTAGGGTCTTTGGATTTTGGAAAAACATGTTTTCATTTTGTCTGCACTATCATTATATGTATGTACCATTTAAATGATAAAATCAGATCCAGATGTTTTCATTTTAAAGTTCTGGGGGAGTCTCGTTTCATGTTATCGTTTTTTGCTCCCCATCAATCTGTAACATGAATTACTGGCTGCAAACATTAGAAGCTTGAGTTAAAGGTTGTTTCTTGATTAATCTGAATGTTGAATTTTAACGTTTCCATAGATCCCACATCCTCTACATTGCCACAGTTAAATGTTCTCCAGTCCTTCTCCCATTAGCCCCCTTATCTGAATGTCCAAATTCCCAAACATCTGAGGGAAACTTTGGTAATCCAGGCAGCCTATAACCAGCAGTGAGTGTGGTAATTATTGCAACGATAGTAAATATTAGTTGACTGAAAGACTAAATTGTCTCCTTGGAGGATCTCTCACATTCAGATATTTATGGTTCGTTCACACCAAATGCGTTTTGAGCATCAGGCACGTCTGGTTTACATCCAAAGTCTTCGTGGCGTATGGAACACGTGGGACTCGTTGGACATTTTGGATGTGTCAAACACTCAAAACGCTTCAAATTGCACCGCAGCAGTCCTTGACGGGCCTCAACATAGGCTCTGAAAATGCGTTTGGTGTGGATGAACCATTAGAATCTTGTTCACTCCAAACATTTGTTGGTAATACTTTAAATGTTCCAAAATTTCAGCACAATGTTAGACATAAAAGTATAAAACATACATGAATGCATGAGTAATGATGAAGCCTACTCTTGTTAACATATCTTGCAAACCTTTATTTATAATGGAAGGTGAAAGAAAGTCACCGTCAAAACATTGAACATTAGAGTTAATATAAATATCCAATTAGTCTTGAGATATTGTCATGATGCTGATAATCCGGAGGAAATATCAGAAAAAAAGCGTCTTGAATAGATCATTTGTTTTAACTGTTAAGTGTAAAAGTAAGCTCACATAATCCTGGGAGACATCAGTTACTCTTGAAGTGTCAGATGACATTTGAAAGGTTTAAGTGCAGATCAGATCATGTCTGTTATACTAGAAAACACAAAACCATGTTTTTCTAAAGTCTAATTGTATTGAAAAGTTAGTCAGGGTTATTTGTTGTGCTGTGATATTGATTTTGACAAATGATGATGGCTTCTGCATGTGTTGCTGATCATCTGGTAGTTCTAGCATGGGAAAGGTGGTTAAAGGTGAGCGCCACAATAGTGTAACATGTCTGGGAAAAACAAAACCACCACAAGCAAGTGCACAAAATTGGAAGAACTTTGTGGATAAATTGAAGAAGTCCCTTTGAATTTTGCTGTTCCCTTCAAACCTTTCTAACAGTGCATCAAAATGTGTATAGAAAATGTTTATGGAAACACAGCTAACGAGATTGACCATCTTTAATTAAGGTAGCCTCTTTCACTCTGAGAGGAAACCTGCAGCTCTACGTTTCGGCAGCTCTGCACACTCATACCACCAACCACCAAAATTGTATTTAAAACTTTATCTAGCCACTGTGACACAGGAATATGGTTTGATATATTCTACACCATACCATTCTGACTCTTCCTGTATTTTTAGTCATCCTGTTGGAACCTCTGCCCCAGTGCCCAATCTATTGTCGGCTCTAATGGGTTTCTTCTAGGACTGCACCGAACTCACCACCATTCATCTTCCTGTCAGTTGTGACCAGCTTACACTTTACCAGCTAAAGAAAAAAAACACATTATCCTGTCACAACCATGTTTCACAACAGCCATTTTTGTCAAACTTTGAGAAAAACTTTTAAAATGTCTCAAAAAAGAAGAATAAAAGGATACTGTGAATTAAGTGTATTTCCATGTAATGGTGCAAAGTGAATCAGCCGTGATTCCATCAGATGTTGCCACTAAGTATGGCTGCAGTGGACAGGAAGTAATAACAATGATAATACCGTAAGAAGAAAGATGCTAAGTATGGGTTGCAAACTAACATCTTTGACTACACATCTCAGAATGTGGAGAGAGACATCCATGGATGTTTGGACTTACAGACCCACCAGAGGACAGTGGCTTCTGCTGCATTGAAGGTTTTCTGGAAAATCTGTCTCCTTCTCCACTTTAGCACCTTCACACAACACAAGTGAACCTAAATACTTTTGAGAAAAGGAGGAAGTTATTTCAAATTTTGCCTGTTTCATCAGCCTCAAAAAGAAAAACATGGTTATTGTCTAGTCTGTGTATTGATGGTGAATTTTGGTGTCAGTTTTTCTATTTATTGTATGGAGGCCAAATTTGATATGGGCCCCTCTACACACACACACACACACACACACACACACCCACACACACACACACACACACACACACCCACACCCACACACACACACACACACACACACACACGCACACACACACACACACACACACACACACACACACACCTACACACACACAGGTTTTCTTTCCATTTCTGGAAGATGGATTGATCAGAGTTATAATGTCAATGTTTTATTCTCCATAGCTTTGCCACTGACCTGTGATCCTTGGTCTTCACGAAAGCCAGCTGACCTTCCTGACATGTTTGAGTCCACTCCTAAGGCTGTACTTAAACATCTCACTGGGCAGTTTGCTGCTCCCTGAGACGGTAAAATACAGCTCCATTAGCATTTATATGGATATCATCGCCTTCATTATCTTCTCAGTGTGTCCTACTGTCCGTGTCCTTATAGTTAACCAGCTGTGCCCATCAGAACAGTTAATTAAGAGGACACAAATTATTTAAGCAAGAAAGCAATCACTGCTGGAGTCTGAAATTTAGAGTATCATAAATAGATTGCAAACTGGGCTTAAAATGCTGCAGCTATAAGGTTTTTGGATGATTTCTGACATTTGGTTTTGTAAAGATTTGAGCTGCCAACACCATTAGGCACTTGACATCTCTATAAAATATAATTGTGATTTAGGAAATGTGAGAAAAACTCTAACTCTTGTTTTGGTATTTCAAAACAATGTGAGGCCAGTTTGGGAGATCAGCTTTTACGGCACCTGCTTGTCCAAACACTGACAGACGTCATAAGCAAAAAAGGACTGAACTGCTATTGACCTATTTTCATTCATGTAGAGTAAGGCCTCTTTTTCCCATGAAGCACACACTGCACTGGGGAAAAGTAATTTTCCCAGCTGGCAGAGTAAAAGAATTGTGGTATAAATATTTGTTTATAAAGTTAATGACCGGTAAGAAGTCACTTTGCTCATGAAATGTGAACTGACTTTAGTTTTACAGAGTTTTTCTTTCCTCTCAATAACCTGCATTTAACTCCATCGAGCTTCCCTTCAGTTACAACCAGCTTCCCTGGACAGTATGATACAGAAAACAGTGCGTGCAATTTCCTGAGGCTCAGTTAAATATACATTACAGGGTTAGAGAAATTTCCTCAGAAACACTGTTGGTGTGAGGAGGAAAAGTGGGATTAAAAAGAAGCACTTCTCTGCTTTCATACAAGGTCTATTTAATTATTTTTGATAGAAAACCTTTTTTTTTTTATTTTCTGTTAATCTCATTTGATAACGCCAGAAAGATTCTCTTGTTTAATTAGTATCTCGCTGTCGATTCAAATAAAAAGTGTCAGACATTTTAAGTATAATTAATTCTAGCTCTTTTGTTAAACAGAAGTTATTTAATTATGATCGATGAACTATGAGCGATACACTGCATAATGACATTTATCACATATTCAGGGACATCAACATATTGATTCCAAGCAAGCTGGAGCGCTCTGAGAACCGTCGGAGGAAGGGAGAGAGTCTTAGTTAGCATAACAGCTAATTATAACGTTGAACAGAATGACCTTGGGAGCATCTTGGCTAATCGCTCCAAGTGGACCCGGAGGTCTCTGGACGGAGAGACAGAGAGAAGGAAGAAGAGAAGGGACGAGAGGGAATGGGAGTGCAAGAGAGAGAGAGAGAACGAGATGAAAGAGGCAGACACAGCGCTTTGGGCTCAGTGTGGCAGAGTGTGTGACGGCTCAGTCAGGAGGCACTGAGGGAGAAATGAGATGGCTCGGGTCCACTCACAGCAAAACACACACACATAAACACACACACACACATGCACACAGTTTGCATATCCAACAAAGCAGTCTGCTCCATGAAGGGTTTATTTTCGATGTCGTTTGTGTGTCCTCCCACATGCCTCAGTATTCCACACCAAATTTCATGTCAAAGACTGTAAAGTAAATTCAGAGACTGGACTGACCGCCTGCGTTTTCATTCACCATGCAGCTGCACAAAAGTAGAATTACAAAATTTATTTGTTAAATGGAAACATGGCAATTAAAGAAATAAATAAATAACCCTCGCTGTTGGATATAAAGTTTTTACGCTTGGTGGAGGTGGTTTAAAATTGGTTTCTTTTGCAAAAGTGTGGTGGAAACACTTTGTATCTAATGAGTCACTTAATCAACAACCAAAGGCTACTGCTGGCAAAACAAAAATAAAAAATCAAAGACGACCACAGTTGGAGGATCATGGCAGACTGTTTTTTTAATGACTTATTACTTGAACAAATGTATTCATGTGTAATTTGAAGTGTTTCTTATTTAATGGAAACACTGCAATTGTGAAATTGTGTTTTTTCAAAATTAGCAGACGTTTTGTGCACATTTGTTTCCTTCTCTCAATTACTGCTCATTTCTGACACACAACTGCATAGTTACCTGTTAACACAAACAGCAAATCAGCTGCACTGTGCAGCTCTATGAAGGAATATTTGTTGAAGATGGTCTGCTGAAGTCAAATCTGAGAACAGAAATAAAAAATGATTTAAATTACTCTTAAAATGCAATGGTTGTTGAAAACCACAACATTCTGAAAAAGTATCATCTACAAAGAGAAGCCATTAGTGCTCCAATGATTTTTGCGGGGGAATGATGGGCAGAAGGTTGTTACTTGGAGTTCTCAGTTTCTTTTCAAAAATAACAATCACAATCTCTCTCCGTTAGGTTGGTGTTCCAAGCTTGAGCGTTGTGGATGTGTGTTTTGGAGTGAGGAATCATGCCTCTCTCTGTGGATACTAGACAACTCAAGGTTAGACAGTTACCAGAACGACTGTCTGGCTGCAGAGGGTAAAGTATTGTGCAGTAACCTGGATTATGGTCTGTAGCTATTTTTGGGGTTTGATCTCTTAATCATGCATCATACTAAGACAATTTTGACTGGTCCATATATAGCGCACAGGTCCATAAGGACAAGGAGAAACAGGTTTCATGCGGAAGAACTTGGAACGGTGTTGAATGAAGGCAACAGAAGGATCCAGTGAGGAGAGAGTGGGAAGAGGAGGTTAAATACCGGGAGTTTGATGACTATAAAATGGACTGGTACTAATTGGGAGGCCAGGTCCATCTGTGAGGGGAGAGCAGGAGGAGAGAGAGGCTTGTGCCATGTTGTGGCACAAGCCTCAACATGAGCAAAAGATTGTCAGTATTCAGATAATGTTGAAAAACAAAAAAATAAAATAAATTCAAATTTTCCATTAAGTAAGAATTGCATTTAAAATCACATGTCAATAAGTTTGTTCACACAATAAAAACCATATTGCGCCATCATCCTCCAACCACTTTCTGTCGTCATGTTTTGTTCCAGTGGAAACATTTTGCTGCTGATGATTCTTGAAAAAAAAAGTGTTTCCATTTCTGTTTTGCAAAAAAAAAGAAAGAAAAAAATGTATATTTCCAGGAATTATAGTGACTAAATTGTAAAATATTGATTGTCATGTCAGAGTTAAGGATTTTATTGGAAAAAAAATGTGCATATTGTTTTGTGTGGATATTTTACCTTTGCATTTTCTTTCAGTTTATCTGGGATAAACTTCCATAAGAGGTAAAAGAAGTCCAATAATAAACTCAGACACAAGTGCCTGTGGTCCAGTTTGAAATACCACCGGGTCTGAAAGGTCAACAGACAGCCATTTTGAATCTTAGGTTTATGTATTTATCTTCCCAAAGCTGTAGATGGTTGCATTGATTCAGAGGGTGTAGTCGGCCCACAGACACACTGCCCCCGGATCCGTGTTATTTATACAAGAGGGCGTCTTTTTGGTGTCCAAAGGAGTAACGCTCTGCCGTCAGTCAAGAACCGAAAGAGGAGGAAGGAGGTTTTATTTGCAGTGAACCTGAGTCCAGCAGAACAAACTGAGCTGATCTACAATCTCACCGATGTTATCAAAATGCCCAAGAGTGTTTCATTATTTTCTGTTTGTCTTATTTCAAAATTCCTCCATTATACTGGTACACCTTGAAAAATGTGAAAATTACTTAAAAGTGCAAAATTTCAGATGGCTAAACTGCCATTTTGCATAGATTCATTACACATTGAATAAAATGTTTCAACCTTCTTTTTTTTCTGATAACTCTTTTATATTAACTTTTCTGACATACTGAATTTTGCTTTTTCTCTGTCTGTAAACCATAATCTTCAAAACTACAAGAAACACAGGCTTAGAACATATCACACTCTATGTGAGATGATTCAGTATAACATCTGAGTTTCACTATGTGAGATGAATGGCAAAAAAATATTGCACTTTTGTGCAGTAGACCATGTTTTAGATGTACTGGTTCTCTCGTGCTGATATCCAATTTTTTTATTCTAATCCACTGTTATAGCAGTAATGTTTCATTATGAACACTAGAGGACAGCAGAGCTCTGATTGACGTCTCTACAAGCTCGCTGCTGCAGATCCATCGCTCCATGTGTGATTTGTTCCCACCCTGTGTGAACAACCATAATATTACCCTAACTCACCTTTGAAATGAATTAATAAACAGCCATTACCTCGATGGCTCTGCAACATTAATCAGATAGATTCGTAAAGATGCTGGGCTAAATAAATGGTCTCATTATGCTCCTGCTGTGGTTAGTAAAATTTATACATTCACACATAAAACTGTACAAACAAGACAGCTGGATCTTGATGCTGTGCTATATTTCCAGCTGTAAAAAATATGAGGTGATGGTAATTGGATTAAAACTGTGTTTGAAACATGACTTTTATCTAGTAAAATTTAGCTAAAACAATAATCTGGCTGCAGAAGCGTGCTCTGCCTTAAATTGATACTTTTGTTTCAGTTCAAGCATTTCGTATTTCTTTGACATGTTTCTGTTATTGTTCGACATCTTGACCAAATGTCTGCCCTGTGAACTTTAGGAAATGATCACAATCATCCAGACTCTTGAGACGTTTCCTGACTGCAGACCTCTTCCGAAGATTTTCAGTAAATTTAGTTACAGGATCTGATCTTGTCATTCCAGATTTTAATTTGGCCTCTCATGAGGTCCATAAAGTCACATGATTTACTTTCAACTCCCAGTGAAAATGAGTAAAGAAGATTGTTAGAAGATGCCTAATGGTTCATCCATTTATTGGATTTTATAAAAATCCAGTAAACCAGAAAAGAAAAGCGGAAGTTGTGAACGATGACATTGATTTTCTGCGTGGTAGTTTTAATGAGGCCAGCGCAGGAAATGAACAAGGCCATTCAGTCCGTTAATTCTAAATATTGAATTAACTTTACCAGTCGCCTCGTTACACTCGGCACTTCTCTCTTCAGAGTGAAGTGTGTCCAGTAGTGTCCATTTCCAGTAAGCTTCATAGTGTTACATACGTCACACCACCAAACTTTAGTGATTGGGAAACAACTAAAATTTCAACAGAATCCACCGCACCAGGACGCAATCATTTGTCAATAGCTGAGGGTCCATCCAGACCCTTTTGATGAAACAAAGAGTAGAACAACAGGCTGGTTTTCATCAGGCTAATTTGGTACCTCAACCTTCAGAGGAACATTATAAATTTAATCCACCACTATGATGACAGTAGTAGTAAACAAACCATGGATAGTATGTCAAAAAGGCAACATAACAAGGCCTGATATGGCATGGTCATTGGATTGCAGGTGCAATACAAGGAATATAGCAGCCTTTCTCCTCCTGGAGCTGCTGCCTAGCGGCTGGTGTGGAGTGAATGACAGCGAAGTGCGTAGCAGGCGTTAGCATACGGGTTTAGCAGATAGAACCATTGATCACTGGATTGCATATCACGTGACTCAACATATGCCACAAAGGTCTATTAGTCATGAAGTTAGACATGATGCCAAATGCTTGGTTTTCAAAACACAAATACTTTGTGTTCCTGACATTTTTCATTGTGGGAAGATTTAAATTTGTCAATAAACATTTTACTTTAAATGTGCATAAAGTCTCCGTCTGCAACACTCAAAAAGGATTTTGCACAAATTTATTTGTACAGCACATTTAAAACAGCAGTTGAACAGAGTGCGTCATAATTTACACCATCATAACACAAAACAAATATTAAAACAATAAAACAGTGTCAGACAAAAAACATCTACATTGATTATGTTGATAACTTTGTGAGGTTTGTACAGCAGAGTGAGATGATCCAAGACGATGCAGACTCGCTTGCAAATAAGCTGCACGTGCATTTGCACCACATAAAATCATTTATGTGGTGCAAGTATATCAATACATGCCAAAGAAAATTGTCATTTGCTGATTAGAGATTGAACATAAATTAATAACTTATTAAGTTTATTTACAACATCTGAGTTAAATGGAAGGACACCAAAGGATGCATTTTTAAGGCGACAAATAAAACCTACTTCTTCCTCGTGGAATGCTATGGAAAACTTTTTTATCAGTTAACTGAAGAACTACATGTTTGGTTCATCTTTAGATCCAATTTCCAGATACCTGAAGGTACCGTGTTTATCCGTGTAAACAGTTGCATGTAAGGACTAGAAGTAAAACAGCATGGGAATGTCTAAAAATCATGTTTCACAGATTAACATGATTTGGAGTGAAATGTATGAATCATCCCCACAATTTAACCCAACAATCTGACTGCAGCTCATTTTCACACAGAAACAAGTTCTATAGCATCATATGCTGAAAGGCCACTCTGCAAGGAAGACAATACTGTTAACCAGTCCTGTCACCATAGCAAATTTTGCTGTAAGATAAATCGCCTCAGAAATTATTGTAAGAAACGTTAACATTGTTGTCTTATTGTTGACCATTTTTAAATAATATATTGATAATATCAAAACAATGCAAGTTTGCTCTCTCAAAACCAATTAAGAATTCATTTTGTACAGAACGCTTAACACTGGAGCTGGAAAAGGTTTTAAACAGCCAAAATAAAGCACAACCAGAAAGAAAGAATAAACAGAAATAAGAACACACACACACAACAGAAGCCATAAATGAAATGAATTATAAAATCTCTGTAAACAAATTTCCCTCTGAAAAAAAGTTAATCAACAAAATGAAAATTACAGAGCTCATTTTAATTTGAATTGCTTGTAGTGATAGACTCACTTGTAACATCATAAATCAGGTGAAAGATGAAAATGGACAAAAAGATTGAGTGATGAAACTAAAATAGAATGAGATAACATTCATTATACTTGGAAACTAAAGAGACAAGCTTCCAAGCTTGGGAACATAATCCTGACTTTGAAGTTCAGGCTTGGCAGCATCATGTTTTGCTGCTGGAGAGACTGGTGCACTTTACAAAATAATTGGCAAAACACTCGAGATCAGCCAGAAAGCTAGAGCTTGTCGTTGAAATCAGTGAAATAAAGCCAGATGACCATAACCTACTGAAACTTTAAAGCAAACAAAACCACCGTATTTTGAAGATAGAAATTGTACAGATGTACAGTGGTTAGGCATTGTTCTGTCCACCATCTTGTTCTTGTTTACATGAGTTTTCTGTATCTGGATACACTGCTTCTATAGCATCATATGCTATAGAAGCATATGATGTCCACAGCTGAGCTGTGGACATACAGGCTTCTAACTTTAGTAACCTGGTCAGAAACTCTCCTGTTAGAGAGCTACTGATTGGTGGGACACAGTGGTCAACCCTAAAACTTAGGCATTGCTGATCATGGTTTCGTCTTTTGCTGGATTTTTTGTCGGCAGGATAGCTGGGCTGCTTTCAGCCACAGAAATGTCTGACTTCAATCTTGGGAAACATTTCACCAACAACAGTCTGACACGATCTCGGAATTTCGTCCCTAGCAGCGTGTAGAAGAACGGACTAATGCAAAAGTAAAAGTACGCCATGTTACGAGTGATCTGAAGAGCGTAACCGAGTTTCTGTGATTCCTCACAGCTACTGGGGCCATGTTCAAGAAGCACTTCAACAATACTGAATGGAGTACAGCAGATAAAACACAGCAGTACGATGACCAAAACCAGCCTGACTGTCTTGAATTTAGAAGCTAGTCTTGTTGATATGACAGTGATTGTGATCCTGACGTTGCAGTAGATAATAGCAGCCAGAGGGAGGATGAAGAACACAAAAAGCTGGACATAAAATCCAGCAGTTATCATTACCTCCATATTTGGGGATTCAATGGGGGAATAATCACAATGCATTGAACTGTTTAAATATGTGAAAGCTTTGAAGGAAAGCATTGGCCTGATGCAAGCCAAACCGCTCACCAGCCACACCACGGCACAGGAAATGACTGCGTAACGTCGATTCCTCACTTGAGCAGCAGGTAGCGAATACACAACAGCCAGGTGTTGGTCAAACGTCAGCAGAGTTAAAAAGAAAACTGAGCTGTAGAAGCCCATGTAGTAGGCACTGAAGACGATCTTGCACATAGCTGAGCCGAAAATCCATTCAGAGAACTGCATGTAGATGGCCACAAAGGGAAGGCTGCTCATGAAGATCAGGGAGGACGCCACCCAGGTTCAGCAGCAAGATGTTGATCACAGTGGTCAGCCTCTCGAAGCTGGGATGACAGAGAGAGAGAAAGAAACATTATTTATGAGTAGCTTTTGGTAAATTCGGTCTGGTTTGTCCGGATATAAAAACGCAGGTACGACTTCATCACTGCGCTAGTAATGGGACTTCTGGTTCTTTGAAACGAAAAAAATCTTCAGGATCCATTCATTTCAAAGACCTGCTCAGGTGACCCATTTTTGAAAATGTACATTTTTCTGAAAATAAGCAATTTTATGAGGAGTAAAGCTTAATTGTAATTATTTTTGTGGATGAAGTTCACAAACAAGTTGGACCTGTATTTAGTAAGTCAAATCAAATATAATGAGAGTTACTGCAGATTATTATAAGCCAGCTGTTGTAGAAACAAACAACGGGTTCTGACTAACGGAGACTTCTGTCATTCATGAATCAGATCAGTGGTGAATATTTACACTAGCCACTTAAACTTGAAAACGTCCAAATTTTAGGCAAAATGTATCCTTGTATCATATTCATTGTGTCAGGTCCTGGATTGTTCTTCAGTGGTTTTGAGGTTTGATTAATTGATTCTAGTTCCATTATTATTCTGTGTTGGTTTGACTGGTTATTTTTGATTAGATCGGCTTTGTTTCTGTTTTCTTCGACTCACCGGAAGATGATGAACAGAACCAGACTGTTGCCAAGGAGACTGAAGATGAACATAAAGTAGTAGAGGATGGACAGCTGAGCTCCCAGCCTGTTGGCACCGTCTCTGCTGCACGGTGGAACCTCTTGACTTCCATTAGTACTGTTTGGTAACATTTCTATCTGTACCCAATATCACAAATAAAAAAAAAAAAATTAGACATCCAGACATCATACTTATAGGAAAATATGAAATGATTAAAATTATATGCATATATGTGAATTATATATGAAATTAAGAAGTTGACTTACGGCTTGAAGAGCTGAGAAGCTTCAGATTCTGGACGTGTCTGATAACTAAAACCCTCAGTGACAAATTACCAAACTAGAGGAAGTTGGTCAGTTTTTGTCACCAGGTCTGTGCCTGCATGTTTACAGCTGAAAGCTGATATTTACATGCGCTGAATAAAAAGACACGCCTTTTTGTACTCACTGTCTGAAGTCTGTGTTTTTAGATCATTCAGAATGACTAAAATTATTTTAATTTGTTACATGCCAGAAAATATGGCCAAAACATTTTTCAGAAGTGTTTTGTGACTTTCCTTGAATCCATGGTCTTACATGCAGCTCAAAAGACATCAGGGGAAAATTTTTTTTTTTTTTAACTGTATGACAAAGTTATAAAATTGTTTCTAAATGAATTTTCACTATCTGGTTTCAGTTGTACTGTGTGCACAAAAATGTTGAAAAACAGCATTTTGTCAACACAGCTCCTTACAAGGAAATTATTGTTCTAATGGTTCAGCTGCTCAGAGGTGAGCAGCCTAGTGGGGATAAATGTCAGTGATGAGGTTGTCGCAAAGGAACTGACTGAAAAACACAATTACTGATAAATTTACAATAACAAATGCTTCTTGTGAGACTGTTAAGAGAACATCAGAGGGCTAAATGTTCTTAAAACCACAATTTCTTGTGTCATACAGTTAACCATGAGCTTGACCAATATCTGGTTGCAGATTTTGCAAACTTCTGATTTCTCAATACCAATTCTTGTGTTTCAAAATGCACAACAACAACAGCAAGAGGAAATTGTTTTTGACTTGCTGAATTCATTTATCAATTTTTTTTTTCTCCATTATCAAAATGTGCAAATCTGAAATCATCCAGGTTATAAAGCACAGGTGCATGTACCAATGAAACATCATTAAAAACAATTAAAGCATAACTCGTTCAACTCTCTCCCACATTTTTTTTATTTTCATTTTTAAGTCTGAAGAGTTTCCATCCTGAAACTCCTGCTCTTTAATCCAACTGAGATCTTGAAAGGGCCATTCAAGCATGGGAGTTTTTCCATGAGGCTGAATAGATAACATCAGGGAAGATGGGTTTCATTTTTTAGCATTTGCTTGGCTGGATGTGAGTTCTAATTATCTTGAGTCATGTAATGCGGGAACGTTGGTGAACTTAGTCTTGAAATCTTCCTCAGGGTTAACCACAAAGACAAATGTTGTCCAGAGTAAGGATCCCCAGAGTAAGAGTGAGGAAAACTGTAGCCTGGTGAGATCCAGACCCTTGTTCTACACTTTGCTCTGGAGGGTCTATTGAGAGGATTGTTTCCTGGAAATGATTGTTGTTGAGGTTCTAAATTTTATCCAGTTGCTAATGTTTGCCTGTGACTTATGTTTGCCTGTGACTTAAGCTTGGTCTTGAAAAGTAAATACCTAATTGATTACATCTGTTCAAAATATGACAACAAGCCTCTTGTGAAAAGGGATCACCTCAGACATTTGAGCTCTGCAGGATCCTGGATCCAAAGCACCTTTAACTTTCCTGAACCTTTAAAACAACATATGACTGTATGTTGAAGTAGACTGCAGTTGTTTACAATACCACACAGAACCATCGCACTGCAAGTCTGGTATCTAACAATATCGTTCAAAAAAGTAAAAAGTAAAAAATAAAAAATAAAAAATAAAAAAATAAATGGAATTATTATCAAATCCTGTTTTTGACAAAATTTAACACAAATAATTAATGGAGAGCGAGAGAAAAAACATTTGAAAGAATGAGATGAAAGAGGCAGACACAGAGTGGCAGACACAGAGTGGCAGACACAGAGAGGCAGACACAAAGTGGCAGACACAGAGAGGCAGACACAGAGTGGCAGACACAGAGAGGCAGACACAGAGGGCAGCCGGGTGATGGCTCAGTCAGAAGACACTGATGGACAAATGAGACGGCTCAGGTCCACTCACCACGAGGTTCATAAACCTTCACGTTTCCCCCAAAACGCACTACTTAATTCACTGTAGATAGTGAATTACATGAATAATACATTCAGCAAGGAAGTCTGCTGCAATGGAAAAATGGCTTATGTGGCTGACAGAGAGCGAAACCACAAATTAATCACACCTCAGGCAAACTCAGACATAAAGTCATATTTTGAGTTCATCAATGAGGATCCACGTTCAATCTATCACCTGTTATAGACTATGATAACTGAAAAATAGGTAAGTATGTAATTTCAATACAATTACAAATATCATGGAATGATGAGAGTCCTTGGACACTGCTAGCATAATAAACTAGTTTATTGTGATTGTTCACATGACAACTTCTGATTGCTTCATCCCACAACTGATGCTGGAATCCATGTGATCTGGCTCGTCCAACTCTACGGTATTATTCATATTGGGTCCATGCTGGATTGTTACTGAAATATCACATTGTTTACTCAGTTTTTAGTGCTCATAGATGAATTATTCCTGAATCTGCCTTCATGTCTGTCTGTATGTCTTCCTATTTCAAACACTTGAGTTGAACTAAAAGTTTTATATGCCAGTTTTATTTACCATTTGTCCTAGTTCAATGAACAGGAGATGGAACTCCATTTTTATGTAAATGTCAAACACCATTACACACTTAAACTTTCATATTCTAGATTGTAACAGCTAACTATGAGCACCAGGAGGCAGCAGAACTCTCTCCACCTGTGTTTAGAGTGCTGGAGTTGTATATCTTCATGTCTGATTCAGTTTTTAAAGGGCTTCTCCACAATCTGTGTGACTCACCATAATGGTGTTGCTAGCACAGTTAGGTGAATTCGTAATAAAGTGAAGTTGAACTAATGATCTCATGATGCTCCTGCAGCAGGAAAAATACAGAGTCCTGCACACCTGCACATAAAAAACCAGCAGGAGGTTGTAATGCAGACGTACTTGTATAAATCAAATATGACGTCAGATTAGATGAAAGTAATAATGGATTATAGAGAGGGTCCTTCAGGCGCTCTCGCGGCTTCCCCCACCAGAATTCTGTGGAGTGCTGGTGGAGGTAGGTGCGAGAGACGCAGCTCTTCATTATTTTTTTACTTGGGGTCATATTTTTCTGGATCGGTACTTAACAAAATACTATAATAACAATTGACATCTTGCAACCGAGAGCAAAGTGTGTATATTTCTTTGTGAATTTTGCCCAAAATAATGAAAGTTGTGTTTGTTTTTGATGAGACTTTTGAGTAATGCCATGTTTTGAATCCACCTAGTGGTGTGATAACGTACTGAATGCTACGAGTCCTTCAGGCGCTCTCGCGTCTTCCCCCACCAGAATTCTGCGGAGTGCTGGTGGAGGTAGGTGCGAGAGACGCAGCTCTTCATTATTTTTTTATTTAGGGTCATATTTTTCTGGTTCAGTACTTAACAAAATACTATAATAACAATTGACATCTACAAATATAATTTATGAAGTTTTGTCGTGGTTGGGTGGGAAAAATATGACCCTATGTATGAGAGCTGCGTCAGTTGGTGTGACTGGCTGACCAAACAGTCATGACGCTAACTATATCTTTTGTTTTTCAGCTGAGGGACCACTCGCAGGCAGTCACGTCTTGAAGATTTGTCTTTCTTTTTTTTATCACTCTAGGTGGGTTCTGGTTATAAAAACATATGTATACATGTATAAAAATACATATAAAAATGTTTTCCAAATGTTATAACTGTTAACTGTTGGCTGCGATGGCAGTTATCTGTTATTTTACTGTTGGTTTTGTTAAAGTTATTATGGAATGAGAATGTTTTGTTTTGATTTTAAGAAATTAACTCTTCAATTTAAACTATACGATCACACACACAAAAAATATATATATATTATTTAATAAAGAATTCTGCGGAGTGCTGGTGGAGCTGAGGGACCACTCGCAGGCAGTCACGTCTTGAAGATTTGTCTTTTTTTATCACTCTAGAGAAAATTACACTCACGTAGCAGTGCACTTCGTCGTCTGTATGTAAAGCGACTCAGTGGTTTTTGTGACATGCAAACTAAAGCTGAATACCTGAAGTCATCAACAACAACAAAAGAACGCCAGCTGCAGAATGTTGGCTTACACCAACAGTCTGGTGAAACCACAGTGACGTGAGTTCACATTTCTGGTGAAATGGAAATAAATACCTTTGCTTCACAGAAACGAGAAAGAGTTACAATCAGCTGTTCTATATCAGCATTTCAAACCTACTGAGAGATCAGCAAACTGACCAAGCTGAAGGACAGGCCTGTAACAATTCATCGAATGTTTCCAATACCTCGATTATTACACATCCTCGAGGCAAATTGCCTTGAGAATTTTCTTCTACTCATTAGCGCGCTCTGTTTCTGCCAGATAGTTATTTGTGTGGCACAGTGCTCTCACTTCCACCATTGAGTTGTTGACGAACCAGGACCAGGTTAGCACTTCACTGTATGCCAGGCAGCATTATTCATCATCATGCCCATCTTGTGCAATAACTGATAATTGCACAAGTGAACAGGTTTCCTTTCAGTTTTCACCAAATATCCGATGAGGTAAATTCCGATCAACTGCTACGGTTGTCAACGGTAACCTGTGAAAATAAGTAATTATGCTAAAGTCAACATCAAGAGGCTACACTTATTTAAATGCTGCTACTTTTGTGTCACAACAATTGTAAATATACATAAATTCATTTATCAAAACATACTTACTTGTCACACTGGACATGTTAGTAAATGTACCACAAATTTGTACCGTGATTGGTCGGTAGTCTGCCTCCAGCTCGATGTTTGCCTTCATTTGTTGGCAACCAATACATTGTTACACCTGCAAAAAGTTACGACACATGTCATATTAATATACAAGTATTTATCAGATCAAAAAAGAACCACAATACCAAAATAAACAGATTTGTGTTCCATCCTCTTCACAACATCGTTGTACTCCTGGAATTTTCTCCCCACAAGTGTGTAAAAGACGGGACTGATGCAGAACTAAAGGTACACCATGCTGCGGGTGATTTGAAGAGAGTCGCAGAGTTTCTTTGGAGCCTGACAGCTTGTGAACTCATATCGCAGAACATCTATAATGCTAAGAGGTTTATAGCAGCTGAAGGAAAAAGGCAGTACAATGACAGAACCAGCCTCACTACTTTGAATTTAGAAGAAACTTTGAATAATTTGACAGTAATCACAATCACAGCAAAGAAAAATATGATTACAGCCAAATGGAGGATCAAAGAAACAAAAAGGTGAATTTAAAACCCAGATTTTTTTTTAGCTTCTTTGCATTAATACCCTGAATATGAGCAAATTCCTCACGGTGCTCAGTGCCAAAATGCCTAAAGGTGCCATGAAAGAGCATCGATCTGATGCAAGCCAAACCACAGATCAGCCACAAAACTACTCAGGAAATGACTGCGTAACGTTGGTTTTTCTTAGTACCAAGGGCACTGAAAACACAACAACATAACAGCCAACAGTCTACCTTCTTCTGCTGGGGATAATAGTAATAAAAAAGAAAAACAGAGACGAGAGTAAACAGTAATGTGACCCTTACTGCTCAAATCAGTAAGGAAATGAATCATTATTTATTCACTTCACTACACTCAAGCTCTCCAAAGAGAGAAGTGAGTTAAAGAGCTGAACATTTCCTGATCAGACATTAAAAAGAGAAAGTGAGAGTTGGACAAGAAAAGACAAGTTGCTTAACCAGTCCGCAGGGCAAAGAGATGAGTTTTCAACTTGTGGCGTGTTCAAACCAGGAGAGAATTCTGAAGAAGTGTGTGTTTACAAGAAACAGGATCATGAATGAGCAGCTTCTTTCCGCCACATGGGAGCAGAAATGACCAAACCAAAGCGAAACTAATCAAATTTAATGACGGGATCCTTCAACATGCTCTTTCCAAATTCCTGTCTGTACTTTGGCCCACTGTGACTTCAGGTCACAGTAACCGACACAACAAATCATCAAAGGCAGAAAAAGCCTTTAAGAAAACAAAGAGTGAGATAAAGCACTTCATAGAGCATTTCAGGTCATAACTGTGGATATTTATGACAGCCGCATAAATCCGGCTGTATTCTGCTAAATCGAGGCGAAAGCAGCAGAACACGTTGTTCACCAGAGGCGGAGCAAGCTGTCAGGTGGCGCTGAGCTGCAGGGACTTGGTTTTAAACACAAAACTCCAGAACTCCCAGGCTGTCAATCTTCTTTCTAACTGTTGGTTTTATGTATTACTCACTGCTCCATGTGTAACACTGCTGCCTTTAGGAACCTGCTGTTCGCATTTTGAACGTTTCTTCCTACCCACATTTACTGTCCTTCTACCACCTCATATTTACTGTCTGCTAAGCACACAGCTGGACTTTCAAAAAGTTTCTAGCTGAAATAACTGCACAAAAATTGCACATCAGCAGAATCTGTTTTATTTTTAAATGAGTTTATGTGGCTATGAAGTCATTTGGATGTGAAGCAGGTCAATGTGGTCCAATCACCAGATGTGGGCCAGGCAGCATGTTAATAAATAGGTAATGCATTAAACTTTTAAATCCTCTCTAATTTCTTTATCTCGATTATAATTAATTTTCAGTTTTTGCATTTGAGCAACACAGTAATGTTAGTTACTTTCTCCTGGAATCGCCCGTATTAATAATAAGAAGAAAGCAAGTCATGATAAAGGAATGTTTTAAAGACATTCATTTAATGTACAGGAGTAAATTTACATGAAATTATGAACATAAACTATATCCTTACATATTAATAGTTTTGCATGACATCAGGTCAGTTTTTTATTTATTTACATGTTCTTTTGTTATGCACGGCATGCAAAAAAAAATATAAGACCATTCAATGCCATGTTACAAATTGTCCAGCACAATAGACAGAAAAAAACAAAGCAAAACAAAACCAGAAACATCATGATCATCTGACAAATATTGGATAAAGTTTCTTGAATAATATATATAATAGCTGTTTTCCTAGAAAGACTTTATGTGAAATATTTTACTATAGTACAGATGCGACAGACATTTTTTCAATGATTTTACATAAAGTGTGCATGTATGTAAGCAAGATGTAATATACCAGTTTGTTGCTGCTTAAGATTGTATTGTTGCTGATTTCTATTAGATTCTTTTTTTTGTGATTGTTATGATGTCACGTAACAAAACACTCAAAACAGCATATGAAAACAAAAACATCTATATTCATAAGATCATAGTAATGAATGAAGTCGTTACTGTACTGGTAATGTTCCAGAGTAAGCCTGGTAACTCCAACAGTTATTGAAGTTTTTTGTTTTGATCAGATTTGAACAGGAGTTACAGCAGACTGTCAGCTTCCCATCCAAAGACCCAATCCAAAATGTTCCTGTGTGTAACCTGGGGAACATGACAAAAGAATTTTTTAATTCTTTTGCATTTAATCACAGATTCTCAGTAACACCCTTTCAGCTCAGTTACGTTTTATCTGCCTGTGTCCCCAATAATTACTTGATTCCGTCCTCAAGTCTTCAAGAGTTCCTGCTCTCCAGGTTTTAGATAAATTGCTGCTCAAACACATCAGAGTCAAATGATTGAATTACGTCTTTAGATTTCTGTTACTTTTGATAAAGGCCTGGTACTCATCCATTGATTTGATTCAGTTGTGTATGAACAGGGATGCTTCTAAAACCTGTAAGACAGTTTCTTTCGAAGACTACAGTTGGAGATCTTCGCTCTAACAGGTTTTCCTACATGATCTCCCAGCATTTGCCATCATTTATCTTCCCATCCACAGCAGGGTTTCCACATCCCTGAAGTGGACACCCCGCTCCAGGGTGTTACTTATTTTCCTCACAAGCTGTTTTGATGTGGGTAAAATAAATAATTTTAGTTATGTCATTCCATTAATTTGCATTGTGTCCCACGTGAGTTTTTGGTCAACTACATCTTTGGGCTTCCTTTTAAAAGCCATCCATCTTGAAACTCAGGTAAAGCCTGGTGACTCTGTGCTCTCATAAGACACTGGGAAAAGCTATTTCATTTTTTGATGTAGGTGTTGTCGAATTGTCTGTGATGAAAGAAATATGATCTTGCAATTGTGGGAACCATTTCTCCAGCAGCTGTTTGAAATGGTTCTGGAATTTTTTCCCCACAAATGTATAAAACATTGGACTGATGCAGAAGTAAATGTACGCCATGTTGCGGGTAACATGAAGAGCATAACCGAGTTTCTTTTTAGCTTCACAGCTCAAAACAGACTCATATTCATAGTGCAATAGTTGTACGATATTAAATGGGATCCAGCAGATGAAGAACAACACTACGATCATAAATATCACCCTGACTGCATGGAATCTAGAAGTCGATTGGGATTTTTTAATGGTGACCACAATCCTAGTGTAACAAAATATGATAACAGCCAGAGGGAGAATCAAGAAGACAAAAAGCTGAATATAAAATCCAGATCTATTGAGCATCTCTACATCCATATCATCAATGTGAGCAAACTCCTCACAGTGCTCAGTGCCCATATGCGTAAAGGTGCCATGCAGGATCATGGGCCTAATGCAAGCCAAACCACTGATCACCCACACCACTGCACAGGAAATGATTGCATTGCGTCGACTCCTTACATGTACTACAGGCATAACATGTACAAAAGCAAGGTAACGGTCAAATGTTAACAGAGTTAGAAAGAAAACAGAACTGTAAACACCCAGGTAGTAGACGCTGAAGACGATCTTGCACATAGCTGAGCCAAAAAACCATGTAGACTTCTGCATGTAGATGGCCTGGAAGGGAAGGCTGCTCATTAAGATCAGGGACGACGTCGCCAGGTTGACCAGCAAGATGTTGATCACAGTGTACAGCTTCTCAAACCTGGAGGGAAGCTTGGTTTAATTCAGTTTTGTTTAGGTTTACATCAAAACATGATTAAATGTTAAATCTTTAATACCTTTAACATCAAGGTGTGCTTCTCCATAGTGACAAAATAGGTGCAAGTACCACATTACACTGTCAATAAATTATTCTTAGGCTACCAGCTCCAAAATATTCCGGGTAGATGTATCAAATCAGTCTGCACTTAATCGGAGGCATCAAGTTGTGGTTGGAGAGCATATTTGTGGAGAATGATGTTTGCAGGAATCATCAAATTTGGCTTTTATCATAAGGTTTGATGTCTTTTTGTATTTTTAGAAGCAAAGCTATTAGAAATATCTCAGCTGAAAATGCTGCTGATAGCTCAGGTCCCTTAGCAAGTGCAGATCTACTCAGGATAATTCTCCATATCAATCCTCCAGCAGGACATAGCTGGTAACTCAGGCCAGCTTGGTGACAGTATTTATGATGCATAGTCCTAGATCCCAGCCTATCGGTCACTACCAACTCATCTGAACATTATTAACAGTTTGTTTTTCTCCCTCAGCAACACACAGTAGGACATAAGAAAGAGCAGCAACCATAGTGAAAAGCATTTATTGGTCAGAGAAGTCAATATCTATTCTTACTCTAAAACAGGATTGTTATTATTTATCATTAGGAATTCCAAAAGAAAATAAAAGTTTTTACTTTACAGAACTTCCAAACTGCAGGCTAATCTGTAAGGTTAATCCATCACTTAGCAACTAGAAATAAACCCTAAGTGACATAAAACTGGAAATCCATAGTCTGAAATAAGGTCACACAGAGAGAAAAAAAAAATACAGGTATTTTTTTTACCACGACATAAAATAAATTACTCTTTACATGTGAATGTGTATTCCTTAAAGGTTTCTACAATAAATAACAACAATTGCTCTAACAAATTGGTTTACTTACCGGTGGATGATAACCAGAACCAGCAGGTTGGTGACAACACTGAAGACAAACATGAAGTAGTAAATGTAAGACAGATTTGCTCCCAGTTTGTTATCATCATCTCTGCTACACAGTTCAACCGGCTCTTGTGTGAAATTCCAGGAATCAGAACTGGAGTTTGTTGGTGTCATCTTTGTGCAAAATCTGTCAAAAACAGAATTCACAATTTTCAATTTTCAGATGGAACTTAAAAATCTGATTTGTATTTGTAGTGAAAATTAAAAACAAGCAGCTCAAGAAATATATGCCTTTAACAAATAAAAGGTATAAACAAAAAAATGGAATGAGTCTCCTTACCACTTGACAAGCTGAAGTACTCCAGGTTGTGTCTCTTCACACAGTGAATAAGTCTTCAAAGCAAATGAAGTTTATGAATCTCAACAAAGTCTGGTCAAACAGGTTCAACAACACGGAACTGGTTCGGGTGAAGCATGTTTGCTCAAAAGCACAGGTGTAATTAGATGACAAAGGTAAATATGCCAGTGATCATAAAATGTTTGTCTTCAAAGAAAAAGAACTGGGAAGAATTTTTTTTTTTTGTTCCATTATTCTTGAATTTCACCTTAATTTCAAGTCAGTTCAACTCAGAGCAGCCATTTTCCTTCATCTGCTGGCAACAAGAGGTCGGAGCACAAAGATGTTGAATAAAAGGAGTCCCAAGATTGAACCTTGGGGTACCCCATATGCTGCTTCTGTCCACTTTGATGAGAAGTCTAAACAGGACAGTTCTTGTTTAGTACTGATGGGGGACCAGACACTTTCTAGAGGAAGACAGGTGTAAAGCTACTTCCTGGAGTAGGTCTGAGGCCTCCAAATCAGAGGTCTGAGAGTGGAGGTTGCTTTGGGTAATCCCAGCCAGGTGGTTGTGATGAAGTAAAGTCTGCTTTGTGAGTCAGAAGGACTTGATCGTTCATTTTAGTCATCATTTTAAAAAGACATTTCTTCTGAGGTGTCTTGAGACTCTAATGAAGTCTCAAGACTTCCCATCTATAACACAGGGACCAGTCACTCTCACTCCAGTTGATATTTTGAGCATTTTATCCTTGGATGTAAGAAAAATCTGAGGACATTTTTTTCTTGTGATGACAGCATCTTATTTGTGAATGCAGTATATTGTTTGTGGTTCCAGCATGTTTGGTTTGTACTTGTTTTGCTGAGTGGAGGTTTTTGCTTCTATTTTCTGTTATTGCAGCAATTTTTTGTTTGCAGCATTTTCTTTTGCATTTGTTTGTTTGTTTGTTTGTTTGTTTGTTTGTTTGTTTTGTACTGTATTTTCAGCACCTGGCAGACAGCGTAAGTTTCTCCTGGAATCCCCAGCAATATTAAAAAGAAAGCAAGTCATGATGAAGACACTTTTGAAGACATTTATTTAGTGTACAGGATACAAAAAAAAAAAAAAAAAAAGCTTATATCCTCTTATTTATGGCTTTGCATAATGTCAGGCCAGTTTCTGATTTATTTACATTTTCACTTACTATACACTGCACACCAAGCAAAAAACAAACAAACTACACAATACAAGGGGATGATAAAATTTGTCCAGCACACACAAAAACAGAAAAACAAAAGCATTCTGGTCATTGTACAAGTATTCTATTCTAGTGGTATCTATGTTTTGTTAATGATTTCAAGTCTGTTAAATACAACGATATAAATTGTAATTGTCCGTTTATAAAGGATTTTGCTGTGAATTTTATGATAATACAGATGTATCACTAATATTACATAAAGTGTGCGCATATACAGAGCACAAGTAACATAATATACCAGCTTGTTGTTGCTTAAGCTTTTTCTAATAGATTTCTTTGTGATTGTTATGATCACATAAAAAAAATAAATAAAAAAAACACTATAATCAGCACATGAAAAGAAAAACACCTAAATTCATAAGATTATGTTAATGGATTAAGTCATTGCTGTACTGGTAATGTTACAAGGTAAACATCTTAACTCCAACAGTTATTGAAGTTTGTTTTTGATCAGGTTTGTACAGCAGTTACAGCAGACTGTAAGCTTCCCATCTAAACACCCAATGCAAATATGTTCCTGTGTGTAACATGGGGAACATCATCATCAACTTTGAAATACATCCCTGGTCCAGCATACCTGAATCATTCAGGCGTGTTATAGATGGGATGGACCTAAGAGCTGCAGAATGGTGGAAGTGGGCACCCCTTATCTAGTGTGTTGGGTCCCCTCCACCTCATCTTTACTGAGAGACTGCTTGTTTGATTTTTTGTTTGTTTTTCATGTTTTAGCTTGTGCTATTGCCCTCTTTTTCTCAACATCTGCCCAAGATGAGCAAAGTATTTTCAAAGATCACAACATTAAAGTATTGTTATGATAAATTTGGCTAATTTATGTCCAGTGAAGGCTTTCAACTCTGATTCTTATCTCATTCTACTCTGCAAATTAGCTGGAAAGCACCTTTGAATTTGTCCATTTCTGTGCGTTGTCAAAACTCACAATCTATGTTGCTCTAACAGTTGGGCACCCTTTGTTCTAATCCATGCCACTGTAGCTATGGCTGTATGTTTGCCCTCCTGGACTAAGTCTGTTTGCAGTCTTGAATACAAGTAGCCTCCAACTCCTGTGTTGAGCTTCCTTTTAACTGTCATCTGTCTTGAAATGCTCCCATAAGACCAAGGTTTGTTAATTGGATGGCAAATTGTAGACCTGTAAACAAATCGTGGCTCTCTGCAACCCATCCACAGGCAGCATGAATCTCTTTTTCTGCTGCTCTGATTCTTGTGCTTCCTGTTGGCTTATCAGTTTAAACAGATCACCTTGTCTTGTTAGGGAGACAGGTGTGCCACATTCCCTTTTCAGATGACAGACTGAACAGTTCTTTTTGACATGTTCAACGCTTGGGAAATTATACAGAATTGTGCCAAAAAAACACCCAGAAAACTCATTGGCTCGCCCAATGTGAAGAGAGTCCTTTCAGCTTTACTATAACAGATATGCTAACTCAATGTCGACTGAAACAGCAGAATGAAACAATTCGAAAGGCAACATCTGTAGGTTTAGCTGTTCGATACTTGAATCTCTCACACTCATGAGCTTTAACAGTACCAATATACTCAATTATTTTTCAGTATGATGACAATACAATAGGTCAAAGTGAGGGTTGTTGTAGTCTGAAAAATTGGCCTGAAGTTTAAAAAGCATGAATGTGGTTGCAAGGCACTGCGTTTGGTTTGACTTAGGGTGTATGATGACAAACTCACAGAGATAAACTCACTTCTTAAGACTAATTTCAGTTCTTGAAGTGCGTGTTGTGGTAATGTCTGTGTCAAAAGAAATATGATCTCGTAATATTGGGAAACATTTCAGCAGCAGCTGTTTGAAATGGTTCTGAAATTTTTTTCCCACAAATGTATAAAACATTGGACTGATGCAGAAGTAAATGTACGCCATGTTGCGGGTGACACGAAGAGCGTAACCGAGTCTGTTTTTAGCTTCACAGCTCAAAACAGACTCATATTCATAATGCAGGAGTTGTACGATGTTAAAAGGGATCCAGCAGATGAAGAACAACACTACGATCATAAATATCATCCTGACTGCATGGAATCTAGAAGTCGATTGGGATTTTTTAATGGTGACCACAATCCTAGTGTAACAAAATATGATGATAGCCAGAGGGAGAATCAAGAAGACAAAAAGCTGAATATAAAATCCAGATCTATTGAGCATCTCTACATCCATATCATCAATGTGAGCAAACTCCTCACAGTGCTCAGTGCCCATATGCGTAAAGGTGCCATGCAGGATCATGGGCCTAATGCAAGCCAAACCACTGATCACCCACACCACTGCACAGGAAATGATTGCATTGCATCGACTCCTTACATGTACTACAGGCATAACATGTACAAAAGCAAGGTAACGGTCAAATGTTAACAGAGTTAGAAAGAAAACAGAACTGTAAACACCCAGGTAGTAGACGCTGAAGACAATCTTGCACATAGCTGAGCCAAAAATCCATGTAGACATCTGCATGTAGATGGCCTGGAAGGGAAGGCTGCTCATTAAGATCAGGGACGACGTCACCAGGTTGACCAGCAAGATGTTGATCACAGTGTACAGCTTCTCAAACCTGGAGGGAAGATGGAAAAGTGTTGTTTTCGTGCAAGCATCAATTCTCCAGCAGTCAGAGCACAAATTATTATCAGAGGCTTTACTTTTATGCAAGTCTTTGAAAGGTTTTTCAAATAAGACTTGTGAGAGTGTTAGCCAGAAATTTCAGGTTTTTTACTTTTGACATTAAGCCAGCATATAAAATGTTATGTATGTCGATTAAATCGTCTTCTTCAATTAACTCTGTCGGCGTCCAGAAAAAAATGCAAGTTTGTCTCAAAGTAGATTTAAGTGATATCCTGGAGGCCAATCTTAAAGTAACAGTTTAGTCGCTGGACCAGCTGTATGGCTCTTTTGGACTCAGAAGCTTGTTGGAGGGGCTGCTCCAACAAGCTTGTGCAGTACGTTGGACATGGCAGGGGTTTTTCAAGTCTCAGCTTCGGCCAGGTGGATCTTTAGAATGGTTTTTTAAAGGTTTTAATCTTCAGAGGTTAAAACCTTCATCATTTATCATTCCAACAGAATAAGCATGGATGGTTCACGAGCCTGTCTCTGTCAAAGACCAGACTGAAGACTAGTCTTATCTGTAAGCTCAGTCATACTGCAGGATAGATGCTAGCAATGATAGTCTCTAGCGCAAACCATGCTGGGACATGCAACCTTATCATTTCCTTTCTATACGTGGAGGCCCCACACGAGTTTTCTCAGAATTGTAAACAGTCATTGACAAGCCTAGACTGATAATCTATTTCCTAGTATGCTAATTGTTCTGTCATAGAAGTCATTCAGCTTCCACACCTTGAACTTACAAAGATAAAAAAATAAAATTAAAATAAAAAGACTGGGAGAGGCAAGGGTAAAACTAAACTGCTCCTTACAACTGGAGAAAACTGAGCTGCTTCTGTAACTTTCTCTATTACATTACTTTAAAGCATAGGAATGGTAAAATGGAAAACTTTAGTAGTTCACCAACAGTACCTTTGCAAAACCATAATATACACAGAACCTTCACAAAACAGTGGTGCTAACTCTTTATTTGAAGGGGTGTGCATAAGACACACATGACACTTTCATAAATATGAAAGAGTCTTCAGAACATTTATGACTGTTGTTATTAAGTATAAATCAGTACAGTAAAAGTAATGACACTTTTAATGCAAATATGTCTTTGTTTCAATGTCTTTGTTATGACAACTTGACATTAACCAAGAAATCGTAATCTGTCATAAATATCTTCTATGTATTATCAAACTTCAAAAACGTATGTAGCTTTATGTGTTAAAATTAACCTTCTATGCCATTTATTTGTTAGTCTTATCTTTCTTTATCTAACTGATTCTACAGTATTCCAGCAAAAATATCTACAACTTTCCATTTGAAACGCAACATTATTTAAGGCTTTGTTTTGAGTAGTGCAATATGCCATATCTACCAGTGAGAGGCAGCAGTGCACCAACTGACATGCAGTCTGCAGAAAAAAATATGTCTCTCTCTAGGTAAAGTTAGCTTTCAGCTATTTAGACTCATGCTAGCTGTCTATAAGTAAATGTTAGCTAATCGTATAACAGAAAGGTTAGCACTTTTGACTTTTTTTTTGTCTAGTTGTTATAACAAGCATTTTGAACAAGGTTAACTTTACATTTAAAAGTGTCATTATTTACCAAATAACACTTAATGACAAGAGTCATAAATATTCATGAAGATTCATTCATGTTCATAAGTGTTGTTGTCATATTCAAGACAGTGTCATGTCCGTTTTATTTATCAAATAAATTGTTACCACAATAACTTTATCATCTAGGAATTCAAAGGTCTGATCATTATAGCATGTGTTAACAATTCAGATTCAGTTCAAAAATACTTTATTAATCCCACCTTAAAAATGTTCATGTTTTTGTAGTGCATTAATTCAGATTCTTCAGAGTGTTTGAAAGTAGTGAAAGCCATTGGCAGGAAAATCACAAAATTTTGATTAAAAAAATCAATTTTCTAAAGTAATACATCACTGGATATTAGGAATTTATAAACAAAAAATAATTTTGGTAATCAAAAACGAAAAGGTTGGGTGTGCTGTGGTGGCACAGGGGGTTAGCACGCCTCAGTCCTTGATGCGGACATCGCGGGTTCGAGTCCCAGTGACCTTTGCTGCATGTCTTCCCCCTTTTCCTCGCCCTCTTTCCTGTCTGTCTACTATAAAAAAAATACGGGCCACTAGCACCGCAAAAAATTATTCGGAGAAAAAAAAAACAGGTTGGGCAGATTTCATGTCATATAATCACAAACTTTTTGTTTCTTCTTACACAGCAGGTCTAGTGCTGGACTCTCCAGCAAACATATTTCTGCAGAAAGCTGCTGGCTGAAACTGAGGGAGCAGCATGTTTTGTTGATGACAACAGACCAGTGTAACTCATAATCTTGGATCCTAATATTATTTGTTCATTTGCTGCTGATTGGTTTTCCACTATAAGAGTTTTGTAATTTAGAGCCATTCCTGCCACTAATTTGGAAGCAACGCCCTTTCTTCCATTTTGCTTGCGAGCGGGACCTGATTCATCCATTCCTAAAACGGTTGTGATGATTGTTTGGCAACCTCTTCTTAAAGGGAGCTATCATCCTTCCACACAGAATCATGTAAGAGGATTTCTTGGTGATTACAAGAAAACGTGAGGTTGGGTTCAATCACATGTGGACTCCAGCAAGACTCCACTCTAAATTTCATCTAAGTCTTTTTCTCTACAAATAAGCAACATGACATTTATTTGATCCACTACCAAAACGAAAAATTATATCCCTGCTCAATATAAATGTTTTGACATTTGCATAGTCAGATCAGAAATAATGAGATAAAAGTTTGAAATGAAAATATATGTATATTTACTTTGTAAACAAAACATCCTAAATGACAATATTTATTGCACATGTATTTAAAAAGCCATGCTGCTGTTGCAGTGTTAATAGTACATTTTTTAGACAACCTGTTGCATCTTTCAGTTCTTTACTCATCTGCTTGAATCAGAACCTGCAAATCATTTACCTTTGGCTTCAGAAATTAAATACTCAGATTCTCACATTTTGCTAAAAATTGTGTTTCAGTAATGCTGCTTCAGGTGCAGCAGCATTACTGGGAAGTAGCTCATATTTCCTATGAACCTTGCGTACCCTAAAGGAAGCATGCTGCAACACAAAAGCTGAAAATACTCGGTGGCTCCATTCAAAATAAAAAATATAAACTTATTTTAACTCACAGTTGCTTGCAACTGTGATTGGCAAGCAGAATTACAGTCAAAGATTCATTAATTTCTTCTTTTTTTAAACTGCATTTTATATTTTGCAAGCTGTCTTTATTGGATATTAACGTTTGTAAAATTCCTTAAATATTAGATGTAGCAAAATAATAATAAAAAAGAGTTTGTAATGTTTTGCAGTAGTGTCTGACAACTCATTTCACCAAATTAAAACAAGTTCAATTTGTTTTAATTTGGTGGTTTACTCACCGGTGGATGATAACCAGAACCAGCAGGTTGGTGATAACACTGAAAACAAACATGAAGTAGTAAATGTAAGACAGACTTGCTCCCAGGAAGTTATCCTTTCTGAAACACGGTTCAACCGTGTTTGTTTCGTTCATCTTTGTGGAAAATCTGTCAAAAGCAGAATTCACAAAGTCATGTTGTCAGTTAGAGGTCATACAATATTTTATGGTGATCTATAAAAAGCAGAGCATATCTAAAACACCACTGTATGAAAGAAGATTGTATGTAAGATAAAATCCAAATCCAGAATGAATTTTCTTACCTCGCGTTTTGACAGCAGCTCCAGGCAGTGACTCTGAAAGTCTCTCTGAGTCTAACAGAGCTCCGGTACCAAAATGAAGGCGGTTGGACTGAAGTGTCTGTGAGCTCGTCTGAGTCTGTTTTGCGTCAAGTAAAAGCTATAATGACATTACGATAAGGGCATGTACAAACAACTTGAGAGAGATCAGCTTTCATGAAAAATCCTCTGGGGCAATTAGTATGGAGAACCAATCCTGCCATTACCAAGCATATATTCACAAATAAATGGCCTAATAAATGAATCACTCCAGCATTAAATAATTTAGCAACAATTTAATTTGCCATTTAAAGTAGAAAGTAAAAACATAAAAACTTCACTCAAGTGATGATCAAAAGATAATTTCTTTCCTTAGCTATTGTAATGTATCCCGGGCACATTATTTAGATGTGAATTTGTTACTATTTTCTTCACCTTTTTATTGATTTCATAAGTATTCCTTCACAAATATATTTACAAAGAATACTTAATGTTTTTTCTTTGATTTTTTTCATCCCATTAAATCTTAAAAATAGACGTATTCTCTCTCCTCACATATGACCTTGTTTGTTTTGTCTCCAATGGATTTCCCTGAGCCCATTTTCTAGGTTATATGTTGCACATAAAGAAAGATGAGAGTCT
The DNA here is from genome assembly GCA_911649635.1 of Poeciliopsis gracilis. NCBI lineage: Eukaryota > Metazoa > Chordata > Actinopteri > Cyprinodontiformes > Poeciliidae > Poeciliopsis > Poeciliopsis gracilis. The sequence continues at coordinate 735,577 of CAJVRI010000530.1, forward strand.
GAATCTGGAATAGAAATTTCAGAAGAGGGCTGATTTCCCTGGTCCTCTACCAACTAGAGTGGTGAGATCATGGTTGGAAAAATATTCTAATATATTCAAAGACTCATTCTATCGAGGCAAGCACAGGGAAACAAATTCACAGTGCTCGAGGCATTGTTGGTCGACAGAAGCAAACCACTAACAAATTTTGAGGGATCGCCCCTAGCTACACCGTCACTGGGCTTGCATCAGCGACATGTTATATAAAGTGTTTAAAGCCCAAATTAAATCCAATTTTCTAAATGTATATCTTGGTCAGGTAAGAAAGTTAGCAAACAAGGAAGATATTTTACTTCAGGCCATTTTAGCCAGCTAGTAAGAAAGAAATTACAAGAAGGTTGTTGAGTCCAACCCCACCACAAACAGAAGAATGTTTCCACATTTTTATGGATCTCTATAAAAATGGAAAAGTGTACATACTCGTTAAGAATCCAAAAACACATGTGGTGAAGAAAAGAGCATTTAAACTAATGGAGTACTCCATTTAATACCGAAGCTCATCTGAGACAGCAGCTTAGTTAAACTTCGGCACACTGGAATCATGAAAATAAATGTGCTCCTTTGAAACAAGAAAAATTTGGAAAAAGTTGTATTTTTTCGCCAAGAACTTTCTCAACTTGAATAAGTTATGGAACAGACTGCTGTCTGCTGTTTCTGTTTGCTGCAGGGAGGTCCTTGTCTGTTGTCTGGGCATAAAACCGAAGAGCAAATATGCATCTCCAAGTTCCAGGAAATATCTGTTAATTTAAGCTGCTAGGCTTTGAGTTTACCAAAATAATTTTGGTTTTGATGACCATGTTTCCAACATGAAACACTACAGGAAGTAGTCAGTTGTGTACGTCATTCCAGATGTCTTTGTTCATCACCTTATTTGCCTCTATGAAGGTTTATTCTGTTGGGCTTACTGTGTACTGCTTAGTGTGGAAATTATGCAATCTGATGATTGGTGCAACATTTTGGCCTTAATATGATGTAATTTTCCTGTTAACTAAACTGCTGCTTGTGACATGACAAAACTCATAATAATTTCAAAAAATTTACATCATTTGTTATATTTTTCATCGATGGATGAAGCCATCTGACCATCTGCTGAGTTAATAACACATTTCAGTCTGATCTGTACTGGAATCTACAACGTAAACACAGGAACTTTGTCTGAATTGTTGTTTATCATGTTGCGTTTGACTGTAATTTTAGATAATGTCACAATGTGTCACTGTTGGCTGTTATTAACAAAACAGCCAGTGGCCAGTTTGGGTCACTTTTCACGTGAAAAGAAAAGCGCACAGTGGGAGAGAGCTGAACACAACTTCCAAAAGACCTATTAGTGCCCTCAACATTTCTCTCCAGAAGACAGATTTGTATGAGCAAAACTGACCAAGGGTCTAAGAAGTGATTGTCACCTTAATGAGCAAAAAACCAAATGCAGTGCTGACAGATTTGAAGGTGCCTAAATTCCAACAGTGGCTAGCGAGTGAAAAATGCTGGGAGAAATATCAGAGACAGGCAGCGCTCAAATGTGAAAGGAGCTATTGCTAATGCCGCCAGCACTGAATGTGAAATCATAAACCAACACCGGACCAAAGACACAGAACTACAGCTGCTAGGAGAAGCAGCTCATTTAGATGATTACAGAGCTATTGCTGCTGCCACTGGGTAGCGCAGACCATCAGAACATCCATCCATCCACAAAGACAAACAGGACAAACAACCACACTCACACCTATGGAGAATTTGGGAAGGCCAATTAACCTGACAGTCATGTTTTTGGACTGTGGGAGGAAGCCGGAGAACCCGGAGAGAACCCACGCATGCACAGGGAGAACATGCAAACTCCGTGCAGAAAGACCCCGGGCTGGGAATCGAACCCAGGACCTTCTTGCTGCAAGGCAACAGCGCTACCCACTGCGCCACTGTGCAGCCCCACCATCAGAACACTGGTACTGAATTTGAAATCCCAGACCGACACCGGAAAAAGACAAGACAAGTTGTTACCAGACTGGACACAGAGCTATAGAACTACTTTCTGGATCACGCAATCCGACAAGAGTTAAGTGTCATTCATGGTTTCATTTATGAAGCTGAGGGCAAAACACCAGCTCCTAATACCACCTATATCCTCTTCCTCTGTTTGGTTCTATTCATCTTCTTTCTTTTATAATTTCTACTGTGTTACGACCGGCTCGGAAAGCCGCAACAAAAGTAGGCACGGCAACCAGTTGGTGTTAAGCCCGTGAGGCATTTATTTTCTAAAAAAGTTAAATTGTCTAGGAGACATCAAAAGACAGCCCAAGGGTGGTCGATCCGCGTCCCTTCAATCTGGTCCCTTCACACCAGGAAGCCCGGGACCCATCCTGGTCTGGATCTCAGGGACGTCTGCGGTGCTGGCTTCTGACAGTCACAAACATGAATGGAACGGCGGTCCCTATATACCATCCAGGTGTCTGTAATGGAAGCACCTCCCACATTGAGGACCTTAATTGTTTAATCATCAATTATACACACGGAGGACTACACAGCAGGGCCGTCACATACTGTCTTTTTTTTTCTTTTTCCTTTAGGAAAAAGAAAAAAAATTCTATGATGGTCTTTTTCCTAATGGAAAAAGACCATCATTTAATCTAATTTCTCCTGGAATACCCAATAATATTACAGAAAAGAAAACAAGTTAGAGTTTTAAAGATATTTATTTAATATCAGGAACAAAAATAAATTAACAAATTATATCCATACATATTAATAGCATAGCTATTAATATTTATTTACATCTTAATTTACTGTAGACTCCGTACCAAAACATCAATGATAAAAATAAAGTGGATTTATATACAAAGCACAACCAAGATGTAATATACCAAGATGTTTGTTGCTTCTTAAGCTTTCATTGTTGCTGATTTTTGTTAGATCTTTTTTGTGATCATTATGATGTCACTGAACATAGCACCCTAAACAACACATGAAAACAAAATCACCTCGATTCATACGATTATATTGATGAATGAAGTCATTAAGGGTACAAGGTAAGCATGTTAACTCAGTTATTGGAAATTAGCCTGGAGTTTGGTGTCTCGATTGTGTTTGAACTGGAGTTACAGCAGACTGTAATCTTCCCATCCAAAAACCCAATCCAAAGATGTTCCTGTGTGTAACATGGGGGACATCACAATAGGGGGCCCCATGACTGTTGCTTTTTTAAATTCTTTCACATTTAATCACAGATTCTCAGTAACACCCATTCAGCTCAGTTATGTTTTCTCTGCCTGTAAACTCATCCCAATAATTACTCAGCTTTGCTTTTACTTTTCTTTTCTTCCAGTGCAGAGGAAGAAAAGAAATACATCCCCCGGTCCAACACACTTGAACCAAATGTCTGAACTCTCTCATCAGCAGTCATTCAGCTCTGTAGAGGCCTGGTAATGAGCCACTGGTTTGATTCAGTTGTGTTGGACATCCGATGTATCTGAGAGTTGCAGGATGGTGGATCTCAAGAACTGGACTTGGGCACCCCTTATCTAGTGTATTGGGTCCCCTCCACCTCATCTTTAGAGAGAGACTGTTTGACGTTTCTTTGGTGGTGTTTGTTTATGTTTTTGGAGTTATTAGCTTGTACTACTTTAAAGCATTTTTAAGGAGCAGCACAAAATATAGTGAGAGATTTGGTTAATATATTTATAGAGAAGCATTATGAGTCTTTCTTTCATTGATTCTACATTTTGTATCAAGCCCACTTTGCAAATTAGTGGGAGATTATCTGTAAATTTGTAAATTTAGAATTTTGGTGTATTGTGTAAATTATGATCCATTTTACACACTTTGTTCTAAGTCAGGCCATTGTTATCATAGTCATCAACTTTATTTATGAACACTTTAACACCAACTGCGACTGAAACAAAGTTGAATATCAGTAATGGATAAATAAGACAAAGAAAGCATTAAAATGCAGTTGGATGAACACCAATAAAAATGAATGAGATCAGGTCTCAGTTGATTAAAATACATTTTCAGACGGGTTTTAAAAAATGGACAGTGAGGGAGCCTGTCAGCTGTTTAACGGTAGAGCATTCCCAAGCTTATGGGCAGAAACAGAGAAGGCCCTTTCTCCTCTAAGCTTCTGTTTTAATGCTGGTCACACACATCAGAATCAAATGAATGGATCGTTACCAGGCCTTTGTCAAATGTGATGCTAAAGAAGTAATTATTTGATTGAGTTGTGTATGAGCAGGGATGCATCTAAAGCCTGTTAGACAGTTCCTTTCTAGGACCAGGGGTCTGCTCTAACAGATTTTCCTCTAGTATTACTTTCATTCATCTTCACATCCACCATGTTTCCCAATTGTTTGCCTCAAATAGCTTTTTTTATGTAGGTAAAAAAAAAAATATATATATATATATATATACAAAAAAAAAAAAAATATATATATATATATATATATATATATATATATATATATATATATATATATATATATATATATATATATATATATATATTTTTTTAAATAGACTGTCTATTCATCTGCTTTGTCTCCTTTATCACTCTTTTGTAAGCTGCATCTTGAAACTCGGCCATAAGAGCAAGGTGTGTGAACTGCTTTACATGTTTATCATGGATCTCTGCAGCCCATCCAGATGTCCGGATGGGCTGCTTTGCCCACTGCTCTGATTAATTCTCAGTCTGATCAATTCTCAGAGCCTCCTTTCAGCATAATTAAAAATTAGAAATAGTAACTCAAGTTCTACTGAAACAGCTGGATGAAATGATTCAAAAAGCACTTTCTGTGGGTTTAGCTGTATGATATAAGCACTCATATTCATGAGCTTTAGTAATACTAATATCCTCAAATATTTTTCAGTATGATGACAATACATCAGGTCATCATACTGACAACTCCTATAGTTGTTGTAGCCTGAAAAGATGGCCTGAAATTTAAAAAGCATGAATGCAGTTGCAAGTAAGTATTTGGTTTGACTCAGGGTGAATGATGACAAACTCAAAGATAAACTCACTTCTTTAGACTAATTTCTTGTTGTTGTGTTGTTTGTGTTGAAAGAAATACGATCTTGTAATTGTGGGAACCATTTCACCAGCAGCTGTTTGAAATGGTTCTGGAATTTTTTTCCCACAAATGTATAAAACATTGGACTGATGCAGAAGTAAATGTACGCCATGTTGCGGGTGACACGAAGAGCGTAACCAAGTCTATTTTTAGCTTCACAGGTCAAAGGAGATTCAAATTCATAATGGAGGAGTTCTATGATGTTAAATGGGATCCAGCAGATGAAGAACAACACTACGATCATAAATATCACCCTGACTGCATGGAATCTAGAAGTCGATTGGGATTTTTTAATGGTGACCACAATCCTAGTGTAACAAAATATGATAACAGCCAGAGGGAGGATCAAGAAGACAAAAAGCTGAATATAAAATCTGGATCTATTGAGCATCTCTACATGCATACCATTAATGTGAGCAGACTCCTCACAGTACTCAGTGCCTTTATCCAAAAAGGCACCATGGAGAATCATTGGCTGGACACAAGCCACACCACTGATCACCCACACCACTGCACAGGAAATGATTGCATTGCGTCGACTCCTTACATGTACTACAGGCATAACATGTACAAAAGCAAGATAACGGTCAAATGTTAGCAGAGTTAGAAAGAAAACAGAACTGTAAACACCCAGGTAGTAGACGCTGAAGACAATCTTGCACATAGCTGAGCCAAAAATCCATGTAGACATCTGCATGTAGACGGCCTGGAAGGGAAGGCTGCTCATTAAGACCAGGGATGACGTCACCAGGTTGACCAACAAGATGTTGATCACAGTGTACAGCTTCTCAAACCTGGAGGGAAGATGGAAAAGTGTTATTTTGGTGCAAGCATCAATTCTCCAGCGGTCAGAGCACAAATTATTATCAGTGGCTTTAATTTTACACAAGACTGAAGTCCCTTTCATAGAAGATCTGTGTGAATGTTTGCCAGAAATTTTAATTAAGTTTTGTTCATTTGTTGTTTGGAATTCAAAATTTTGGCCATGATGTGTAAATAAAAGTTATTTTTTATCTCTTCTTGACAAACCTTTTGGGACAAATTATACCAATTTTCACCCACTATCACAGCACAAACTTCCTGAATATAATTGTTCCAAACCCCTGGAAAAGTGAAGCTGCAAGCAGCACTGGGCGGCCCTGGCAGCTCAGTGCCACTCCAGCCATGTGGTGACTGCGAGAGCTCCATATCTGAAAGACTCTCAGAACGGAGAAATAAGATTTTCCAGTCAGATGAGACAAAGATTAGCAATGTCCAGAGACAAAGTTGCTCCAGAGCATCTTGACCAAAGACTGAAGCTGCAGTTCATTTCACAGTCAGACAATGACGCAAAGCACATAGCCAAAAATGAAAGGTTTTTCAGAACCACTTAATTTGAATGAACATCTTTGGAGAGATCTGAAACTGACTGACTGATGTCTCCATCCAGCCTGATGGAGCTGGAGAAAAACTGCAAAGAAGAATGGGTCAAACTGCTAAAAGAAAGGAAAGGAAAGCTGAAGGCATCATGTTCAAAAGGTCAGAGGCTGGAATTGCTTTAGAAGGTGGGTCAACAAAGTATTAAGCCAAAGCTTATACCGATGTGATTTATTGGTTTTCTACTTTTAATACAGTTGCAAAACACTCCAAAAAATTCTAATTGGTATTTATGTGTAGACTTTTGGGGAAAGAAATTAATTTAATACATCTTGGAATAAGACTGTAACATAACATTAGAAAAAGTGAAGTGCTTTGAATACTTTACAGTGGCCTGTAAATTTCCTCATACATATTCTGTCTACATCGAACAGCAAAAAGGAAATATATCAATTTGATCAACATCCAAAGAGTTAAAGTATTTCAATATTAGTTCTGTCAATCAACGAAAAAGTGTCGTCACCCAGCTGAGCAACAGGAGTAATTTGTGCTCGTAAGATTTTGAGCTTACACTCAGCTGTACACGCAGCAATGTAACAAAAGAGTTGAAACATTCTCAACTTTTGTTGCTGTCTGCTCTCGCAGAAAACGTTTGTCTTTCACTCATGTAATGTTAACAAGTTCAAGTGTTCAGATTAATCGCATGTGTTAGCGCATCAACGTTGACAATCCTACTTTTTAGTCAATGTAAATCTTTGATATTTAGGGAACAAATTATGATGAAATTTTGAATTGATGTACAGCATATTTTATGTAAACTTTGCGTGCCTTAAAGGAAGCATGCTTCTCTTTGCACTACAAATGGTTCCATTCAAAATGAAAACTTATTTCAATTGAAATCAAGAAATACACCCAAACACAAAGATCTAACGTTCTATTTTTTTTTTTTTTTTCTGAGGTTTTTACAGTAGTGTCTGGAACTACTGTGAAAAAAATAAAATGGTGGTTTACTCACCGGTGGATGATAACCAGAACCAGCAGGTTGGTGATAACACTGAAGACAAACATGAAGTAGTAAATGTAAGACAGACTTGCTCCCAGGAAGTTATCCTTTCTGATACACAGTTCAACCAGCTCCATTGAGTCGTTTCTGGTAACATTACTGTTGTTTGTTTCGTTCATCTTTGTGGAAAATCTGTCAAAAGCAGAATTCACAAAGTCATGTTGTCAGTTAAAGGTCATACAATATTTTATGGTGATCTATAAAAAGCAGAGCATATCTAAAACACCACTGTATGAAAGAAGATTGTATGTAAGATAAAATCCAAATCCAGAGTGAATTTTCTTACCTCGTGTTTTGACAGCAGCTCCAGGCAGTGACTCTGAAAGTCTCTCTGAGTCTAACAGAGCTCCGGTACCAAAATGAAGGCGGTTGGACTGAAGTGTCTGTGAGCTCGTCTGAGTCTGTTTTGCGTCAAGTAAAAGCTATAATGACATTACGATAAGGGCATGTACAAACAACTTGAGAGAGATCAGCTTTCATGAAAAATCCTCTGGGGCATCATTATCAAAGATAGATTCAGAAATAAAAAAGGCTAATAAATAAATTATTCCAGCAATAAATAATTTAACAAATATTTTTATTTGTCATTAAAACTTAAAATGCAGCAAAATAAAAACAGTATCTGTTGCACATTACTCTTGTAATAATTCTATTGAGGTGTGGTGCAGCAGAGGCACATGTAAAAGTTTCAGGGCAGTGGCCCTGCAGGTCTGGAGTTTGACACCTGTGATTTAGAGGCTTGTGAAACATGTTCTTATGCAAACACCAACAGAACATTTACATATTCCCAAAAATGGCAGGGTGTGGTTTGTTTTTCTTTTCTTGTGTAGTTTTGGTTGGTTTACTCTTGGACTGTTTCTAGAAGTAAGAGACACTAAAATTGTAGTGCAAAAAGCGACTACAGTCAGAATAGTGAACATTTGATGGAAATACACCAATTTTGAAACAAATCTAGTTTTTAGATAAAATGTTTAAACCAAAATGTGCCAGGAGTTTGAATAATTTGGGGTTAACAATAGTTGTGGTATCAGAGATCTGAGACTACGCATGCAAAGATTGTCTGTGCATGAAGCCGAAGAGCAGACATGCATCTCCACGTTCCGGGGAATATCTATTGACTCAGGATGTTAGGTTTGGAGATTCCTAGAATAATTTGGTTTTGATGATCATGTTGAAAACATGTTGACTCTTTTCCTGCAAAATGGTTCTTACAGCTACAAAGTAACTGTTACACACCCAACAATCTTCTTTCCAAAAAATGGTGTATACAGAGTCACAGTTTGGGCAGCAGCTGACATAAATTTGAATAAAGTACAATACTCTAATTGTGCCCAGACTGTTTTCAGCAGGCTGCTAGAAGGTTTCCAGTTTAGAAATGCAACATTTACCCATCGAAACGATGGAAAACAAATGCCTGGTATCTGACATAACATTGTGGAGAAAAGAGCTGAAAGCCAGAAAAGTCTCAACAAGACTGAGACTCATTCCACCAAATGTGCAGGACCTACAGACTTCACAGACCAACCCGACCCAAGGAACAGGATGCCTGGTAGATGCACTAAATTCTCCCACCACCCACTCCAGGACAGGTTTAACCCACTCCCCATTCTATCACCTGATCTCTTCTTTCCACTGAAAAAAAATGTTTCCTATGGGACATCTTGTTAGAAACAACCTTTTAAACCTGACTGTGACAGTGTTTACAATTGGATGTTTTATCTGTTCTTCAGGTGTAAAAGTCCATTTGATTGATTGTAGGTATTTTAGAATTAATATCAGAATCTGTTACGAGTCTTTCCCCATTATAGTCTTAACTAAAACTAGTTTTTGATGTTTATCATGAGTTTAGGCATCAGTAAACATCACTCTCAGAAGGGGATGCTGAGATTCATGCTTTGCTTGCTGGGAAGATTCTTTTATTGCATCGGCTTTCAGTTCCCATCAACATCCATTTAGTTCTGAAGGTGAAGAATCACTAGGTGAAAGGCAAGTTAAGTGCATTAGGGCAACACAGAAAAAATGAACAGAGAACTATGTCCATCCATCCATCCATTTTCCGACACCCTTCTCCCTGACGGGGTCGGGGGGTGCTGGTGCCTATCTCCAGCTGCGTTCCGGGCGAGAGGCGGGGTACACCCTGGACAGGTCACCAGTCTGTCGCAGAGAGAACTATGTATTCATTCATTCATTCATTCATTCATTCATTCATTCTTCACACTGGAATAAGTCTATCGCCGTCTCCCTGATCTCCACTACCCATAAGGGTCCAGCAGCGTCTGTAACATCCTTTTGATTGATGGTAACCTGGACACTCTTGTCCTCTATGGGACAGGTTTTACACTGTTTAATGATTCTTCAGGCCCCATTTCACCACAATGTTTCACATCCATAGGGACAGTGTTGTAAAAAAGTGTTTTCTCCCTTAAAAATTTCTTCGATTTTTTTCACATGTTTTTTCACATGTTGGCTCTAACAGGTCACAGTGAACATCCTGTTCTGTACCACTAAATCGGAGGTACTCAAGTCCAGTCCTCAAGAGAAACCATCCTGCAACTTCCAGATGCTTCCCTGCTCCAACACACCTCAGTTACATGAATCAGGGCCTTGCAGAGACCACTAAAGGGGCAGGTGCTCAAAAAGAAAAAAGGGCACATCTAATCGCATTTTAGGACAGAATATTAACAAAGTCACACAGCTTTCAGAGTTTAATTAACAATGATAAATTACAAAATTGTGAGACATACAATCAAAGAACATCTGCCTGGGTTGCTGTACTTGCAGTGGAGATGAAGACGGTCCATTCAGAAAAACAGCTGCATCAAACTTTAACGTGGAACTGCAGAAAAGAAATAAAAACAAAAGCAAAAATTTAATTAATGCATGTCACTATGAGAAAAGACTACTCTTAACATAATAAAAGCATAATAGCTGCCTTGTAATATTAAATATGTGTTCACTACCAAACACTGCAGGTTGATGATGGTCAGAACCTTTACTTTTTTTGTTCTTACCTGCGGTTCTGGTTCTGACCCAGTTGGTCAACAATCCACTACCTTTCGTTGCTTCTAGCAGATCCTTTATTTTTTGTTTCTGACGTCTGTCTTTACGTTGCATCTTTGAATTGAAACAAGCAAAACATAATGAATTATGATCAGAACACTATAATAAACCACACTACCAGTTCTTTACCCTTGTGCTTAAACCAATGTTTTTCAGTCCATAGCAAAACAATATTAATTTCTGAGAAAATGAGACCTCTCCTCTGGAGTTCAATTTGTTTCACAATTATTCAATTAAAATACTAACCTCAATTAAATAATATAAAATTGTGATCAAGACATTTTGGATCGTAACATTGTTTCCAACAAATAAATGTTTGCTTCATTTTTTTTAAAACTAAAATCACAAATTTTTATCTCATGACTTAAAAAAATTATTTGCAAAACAAACAAACTTATTTGCGCATGTCAGAAATCTTTGCTTGCTATTCAAAGTTTTGCTTGCGATTCTTGATGCCCGTGGCAGAGCCTGAAATCAAACCAAAGATTTCTGATGTGTGCAAATAAAAGTTTATGTTTGCCCCTTCATTAATGACAGAAGCAGTTTGATTATTACATCCATTATATCTATCATGGTAGTTCAGTTATTTTTAATTCTAAATGAATGTCCTTGTTGGACTTTTATTTACTACTATTCTCCTTCGAGATACATTTATCTAACGCTAGAATAAATGCAGTATACATCATTCACCAAAGAAAATTAGAAAATCGGACATATATCCATGATGGAGATGATTCTGGTTTTGGACGGGCGATGTGCCCCTATTGCATCAGTAATACTGAATAACGACTGCTGTCATTAACAATACAGGGAAGCTTTTAGTTATTTTGCTTTGCTAGCAAAGTCATTAGCTAGCAGCTAGCTCATAGCACAACAACAACAGCGTAATGTCTGTATGATAAAAATACTGGATCGATAGATAAAAACAGCTTTTGCTCACCTGACTGTTTCCTCCCGCTCAGTAGATATTCAGAGAAAGGCGGACTCAGAGAGCGGACTATATTTTCCTCCGCCTGTCTTGTTATATTTCATTTCTACTTAAACCGCGACAGCAGTTGTATCGTTTCACTGAAGGAGAAACGATACAACATTTAACGTTTCCGTTTTCTGACAGTAGCAAGCCGACTCCAGTGTTTTCACCAAAAAAAAATTTTTTTAATTCACCAAAAACGCTAGCTTGAGTTCGGAGCTCAAGCTAGCGAGTTATTATAATAATAATAATAATAATAATAATAATAATAATAATAATAATAATAATAATAACTAGAAAATTCCTGAAGAAATTTAACCGGGGCCCTGCCAAAGTGTGCCCGTCGGTTTGGAGCCAGCGTTCTGATGCTAAATGATAACCTTGGCTGACAAAAGTGAGAAACGTACCATGTGGAGAATCACAAGAATGTTCCCTAACATGGACTTGCACTATTCAGTATGTTAAAATAAGTGTATAAGCTAAAATTTGCCAAAATGCTAATTTTAGCATGAATACTATCAGTAGCATGTGGCGCATCACTAGCATGTTGTCTGTAATTGACTTACTCTGTTCACTATACCAAACATGTGTAATAAGTCAGACAAATAGCTAATACCTCATTTAAGGTAAAAGGCTAAAGCTAATGCAGTGTCTTGCTATGCAAGATGCTGCATTAGCCACAGACTGATCTTAAGGCTTTTATTTTTAAATTTTCAGTCAGCTTCATTTTAAATTGCCAAACTTATCCCAAGTGTAACATTGGTTTTGTTGAAAAAGTCACATAATACCAAAGAAGGCAATTACGTCATATAAAAGAATGTCAGGGCTTTTATTTTGAAATTTTCTTTAAGCTTAATTTATAATTCTCACATTAATCATGTGTGTAACAATGCTTGGTTAAAATCAGTCATAAAATGCCCAAACACAATGTAATTCTAAAGGCCAGCTCCTTCCTCCTCTGTAGTAACTGACAGTTCCGCCATGTTGTAGTTCTGAGAATCAGCTCTGACCTCTTTTTGTAGGCACTGAGTGTTCTGCCATGTTGTAGTCTTAACCTTCAGTAATTGTAGTTCTAAAGAGGAAGTCAACTGTCATGTCAGTGTGACACACAAGGAGAGACTTAATTACAAGCCTGAATCAATTTTTCTAAAAGGCCTCAGAGAAATATTCAGGCTTTTATTTTGAAATTTTGATTAAGGTTAATTTAAAATTGACATACTAATTCCATGTTTAACAACGGTTGGTTAAAATCAGTTATAAAATGCCCAAAACACAAGTAGTTTTAAAGGCCAGCTCCTTCCTCCTCTGTAGTAACTGACAGTTCCGCCATGTTGTAGTTCTGAGAATCAGCTCTGACCTCTTTTGTAGGCACTGAGTGTTCCACCATTACTGAAGTCCTAACCTTCAGTAATTGTAGTTCTGAAGAGGAAGTCAACTGTCATGTCAGTGTGACACACAAGGAGAGACTTAATTAAATGCTTGAATCAATTAGTTTTTCTGAAAGGCCTGAGAGAAATATTCAAGCTTTTATTTTGAAATTTTCATCAAGCTTAATTTAAAATTGTCACATTAGTCATGTGTGTAACAATTGTTGGTTAAAATCAGTTATAAAATGCCCAATCACAATGTAATTCTAAAGGCCAGCTCATTCCTCCTCAGTAGTAACTGACAGTTACGCCATGTTGTAGTTCTTACAATCAACTCTGACCTCTTTTGTAGGCACTGAATGTTCTGCCATGTTGTATATCTGACAATCAGTAATTGTAGTTCTAAAGAGGAGGTCCTTGTGTCACAAGTCTCTCCTTGTGACACACAAGGAGAGACTTAAATGCTTGAATCAGTTAGTTTTTCTGAAAGGCCTGAAATATTCAAGCTTTTATTTTGAAATTTTCATTAAGGTTAATTTAAAATTGACACACTAATTCCATTTGTAACAATGGTTGGTTAAAATCAGTTATAAAATGCCCAAAACACAAGTAGTTCTAAAGGCCAACGACTTCCTCAGAGCTGTGCCACAGTAAAAACTACAATGATGCGTTTCTGTAGTTCTAATTAGCTGCTTGGCCCTGGTGTGTTCCGTTGCTATGGTCATGGATTCTCTGCCAGCTGTGGAGTGTGAGACATAATGGTGGAGAAAGAATTCTATCTTTGTGAGACACCTCAGTCAGTTTGAATGAAAAAAGCAGTCGAGACAGCTCCTTCCCATTCGGAAACCGTGATACGTATTGGAAAAACCGTTTGAAGCGTATGAGAGGCCTATCTTTTCGTCTCCGATAATCCCGAGATTCATATCTGTACATCACTCACAGTATTAACAGCGACGAGATAAAAATGGTGTGCGCTGGGGGTCTGACATTTTTCAGAAATACATGGAAGTGATCCTGGCAGAGCGTGTGAAAATCCTGTCGCATGACTTTGCTCTGAAGCACCTTGACAGAAAACCGTAAGCCCTAGGAAAATTTCGAAAACATTTTACCGGAGCAGGCATGCGTATCAATGTCATGACCGAGTTTCATACCGATCGGGCGATATTTGTGGGCGTGACGGCGATTTCAAAATTAATTTGGGGTCAGAATCGCACTGCTTCCCACACTCTAACGAATCGTCAGTTACACTCTAGTTTGGGCAGTTTCCAACTGACCAAAATTTTTGATCGTTTTTCGCTTTTTACGTCGCCATTGTAACTCCGAATCCCACCACCAGTAATAGCTCCAATGCCGGCGACGAGCCGCACGTTTTGATACCACTTTTGTGGGTGGGCACGCAGCGGTACGAGCCGCATTAACGGTCACGGAAGAAGAAGTTATAATAAAAATAATAATAACTAGAAAATTCCTGAAGAAATTTAACCGGGGCCCTGCCAAAGTGTGCCCGTCGGTTTGGAGCCAGCGTTCTGATGCTAAATGATAACCTTGGCTGACAAAAGTGACAAACGTACCATGTGGAGAATCACAAGAATGTTCCCTAACATGGACTTGCACTATTCAGTATGTTAAAATAAGTGTATAAGCTAAAATTAGCCAAAATGCTAATTTTAGCATGAATACTATCAGTAGCATGTGGCGCATCACTAGCATGTTGTCTGTAATTGACTTACTCTGTTCACTATACCAAACATGTGTAATAAGTCAGACAAATAGCTAATACCTCATTTAAGGTAAAAGGCTAAAGCTAATGCACTGTCTTGCTATGCAAGATGCTGCATTAGCCACAGACTGATCTTAAGGCTTTTATTTTGAAATTTTCAGTAAGCTTCATTTCAAATGTCTAAACTAATACCATGATTAACATTGATTGGATTAAATCAGTTATTTAATGCTCAAAAAAGCAATAACCTGATCTAAAGATTTTTAGGGCTTTTATTTTGAAATTTTCAGTCAGCTTCATTTTAAATTGCCAAACTTATCCCAAGTGTAACATTGGTTTTGTTGAAAATAGTCACATAATACCAATTAGAGCAAGTACATGATATAAAAATCTATCAAGGCTTTTATTTTGAAATTTTCCCGTAAGCTTGATTTTTAAATGGCCAATCTAATTCCATGTGTAACAGTAGTTTTGTTGAA